>CM053509.1:124768387-124927181 GCA_028627145.1 Eidolon dupreanum | reverse complement strand
ACACAACTGATAATGTGAGGCCAATAGTGAAAAATGAGCCCAATGCTTTCCCTAGATCTGTTTATGCTAGCTTAATGAAAGACATTTCCCCAATGGACTCAAGTGAGAGCTACCTATTCTAGAGGCCCTCAAAACCAAACATTTCAGTCTCAGAAGTTAAAGAAGGCCTTATCTAGTTAGGATGAATATTACTGTAGAGAACTCTATTACATGTTTCACAAAGACATAGGGCTTGACCATTAGAAATCGATGCAAACAATAAGCTTGGGGGTGATCACTTTGTAGTATATATAGATGCTGAATTATAATGCTGTACACCTAAAACATAATAATAATAATAATAATAATAATAATAATAATAAAAGGTAAGCAACTACAGCCAAATGCAGGCATCTTCTATCTACTTGCAGATCATTTGAAGTCTTTCGGGTATTGCTGCTTTATCCTCATTGTTAAAAGCAGTTTATAGGTATTTCAAAATGGGACTGTTGGGAAACAGAACAAGCTACTGGTCTTGGCTTTAAAACCAATCATATTATATTAAGATATTTGCCTTAAACTCATCCTTTGGGTAGCTGGAGTCAACTCAGAAAAAGGTGAGCTGCGACTTGAGGTCTTCCTATCTCCCTCCCTTCTTCGCCCCTACCCCTTCTTCCTTCCTTTTTTCTGAGTTGCAGATATCTAGTTGGGTTGAAGCATGTCAACCTAACTGACAAGGTGAGTCTATTTTGATAGTCCACCAAATGTTGTGTGGACAAACAAAACAAAACAAAACAAAACCTTCTTCCAATGCATAGTAATGTCCTGGGAGACAAAAAGAGTTTTTGATATAAGTTTAATAAAGGAGTAGGAAAGGTTACAAGAGTCTAATCTGAATATTAATGCTGATTTATTATTCATGGATCTGTTATCCAATTGCCCCAGGGACCATCTACATATTCAGCCTTAGATACTTAGAAAAGAGTCAATAAATGATAAGAAAAAAGAGCTTCGGGCCATAAAATCAAAAAACATTTAGCAAGTCCCACTCACTAGTTGAATGCACTTTCCCACCTAGAGAAGAAACCTGTATCAAAATTCCTTGGAGCTTCCTATCTCAGCTTTAAACCTCATAAATAATGGTGAAGATATCCATGCCATATTGGGTTGTTCTACTCCTTTTCCTCCTTGGAGGCCAAAACATTTCACCTATACTAGCATTTATCCCTGTTGAGACTGTAAGATAGGACCAAAATAATAGCTACTTGGTAGGCCCTTCAATCCCTTCTCTCTGTTTTAGATTCCTCCTCAGCCTGAATCTGGATATCCTGCTAGGTAGTCTTTTAAGTCTTCTAGCTGCAAGGAACCTCGTTTAAATGTAAATCAAAATCAAAACACTTATTTCAAATTGAAATACTCACAATTCAGTCAGACGTTATCCTATTGTGGCAAAGTTGAAACCTTTCTTTTCAACTCAATGAGTGGAAATATTGGAGAGAAATTAACATTTTAATACCATTTTAAAATTTTGCCTCTGTTCTGTTTCAGGTTCCAGCATAATTTCTGAAAAGAATTGTGTGAAGAATCATCTGTGCTCAGCATGGAAACGTAAATGTTTTTATTTAACTTTTAGGACTGTTGGACAATAAGGATTTGGTGTTTCTCTTGTATCTGAAAAAGTAACTCATAAGAGTCTCACTTTTGAGAGGCCTGAAAAGTTGTACATACAATCTTTACACACACACACACACACACACACACACACACACACACATATATTTTTTTTTTTTTTAAGTGACTCTTTGGATAGTCTACTTTCCTAAATCACATATCTGTCTGTTGTTTTCCCAAGACCTCCCCAAACAGTGGCAGAGGGACAAATCTCCATATCTTTATAGTATAGGAAGATTTGCCACTCGCAAGTTAAACCACGACAACAAAAAATAAGAATAAGAATGCAACACACTGGACCTTCTATATTTCAAGAAGAAGTGTACTGGACCATGTTGATGTTCAGAAGTTAACTTGAGAACTGAGCTTTAAAATGCTTTTCATTTACATAAGGAAATAATGAGCCAAATTATCCTGGAAGGGAGGAAGTTGCAAGGACATTACGAGGGTCTGTGAGGACATGGAAGTTGGCCTTACGTGTCCCTGTGCAGGGCACTACTGTTCGGAAGCCTGTAAAGTGGATAGGTAACATGAGTTTGGAGATGCCTGCTCCAGTGCCACTTGACAGAGATACTTTAGGGGGTCAACATCTGTGTCTACTATGCAACTCTGGTCCCCACCTCTCTTCTCGGTTAGAGGAATCTTAGCGTGGGTAACATCATCCTTAGATTTCCCTATTACTCTATCACTTTCCACATGCTGTTCCCACTGCCAAGAAAGTACTCTATCATTATTACCTTTAAAAGCACATCCTAACCAGCCATTTTCTTCCTAAAGCAGATCTCTACATCAGATAAGATTACATCTGCTTCTGAAGTGCCACCCACCCTGTGGAGTTCACATCCATCACACATTACAGGATTAATTAATTGTGTTGATCCCGGGTCTTCCCTTCCTGATCTCTGGTACCTTAAGGGCAAGAATTGTATGTTTTTTATTCTTGTATTTTACTCCTCCAACAGCCAGCATAGTACCTTATGCATAGCAGCTATTCAATAAATATTGACTGAGTGAATGAATAAATGAATACTTTAAAGAGTCCCCAGAAGCCAGGGCTGATTTCAGAGAGAAATAATGAATGATTGCAAGGAGGATTCAATAGTAAAGTGCTCAAATTCAACCCAGCTCCAGATATGTTACCATTGAGAAGCTACTTTATAAGGAATATTAAAATTTCATAATTTGTCACTAATAGGCTGCTTTTGCTGTAGCCCATTTCTTCCCAATGGGCATCTCCCTGACCAGTGAAGGGGAAAAATGCCCATATTATCATTTCTTAAGACTAAAGAGGAGAAGTGGATTATTCAAAGAGTTTGGGCTTTCATGCCTTGAGACTCAGTCAAGAAGTAGCATAAAACCTTTGTAGAACCTGGAAGTGGGCTCTTGAGTAGTCTAAAATTCTATGTAGTGTTTCATATTTAAATTGAGTTTGATAAAATAAAATCAAAATCACCTTAGAAAATGCAGAGTGTACTTGGGAGGAAAAAAAGGGTCAGGAAGCCCCTTAAAGATTACTAGTTTTTCCCCAATATCTATTTTGCTCTTTTTCCTGAATTTTGCTGGGCACATGGTTGTCTAACTGAAGACTAACTTTCCCAGCCTCCCCCGTGGCTTAATATAGTGAAATGACCTAGTTGTGTACAATGGGGTGTGATAAGTAACCTGTGCAACTTCCAAGTCACATTCTTGAATAGAAACTGTGTTTTCCACTTTCTCACCGTCCTTCCTCTGTCTGTAGCACAGACAGGTGGTAGCAAGACATCAACGCCCTCACTGATGAAGGCAATACCCTAGGGGATGACAGAATCACAAAACAGATAGAACTCTGGGTACCTGGACTTTTACATGTGAAAGAAAGAAATTTCTGTCTGGTTTAAACCACTGCTATTATGGTTTCTGTTAAAGCAGCCAAACCAGTATACTGGCTAATACAGCATATCAATCAAGTACTATGTAGCATTCTTATTTTAAGAAAATTAAAGTGAATTTAAGTGAGTGTGTGTGTGTGTGCATGCATGAGTGTGTGTGTGTGTGTGTGTGTGTGTGTGTGTGTGTGTGTGTGTGGTGACAACCCAGATTTTGCTAACTGGCATTGGAAATCAATCATCAAGCATTTGTTGGCCTAGTAAATTTCCAGACTACCAAGAACTTCATGCCACGTCTGAGTTTTACAAATTTTACCTAACTTAGTCAAAGACACAAATGAAGAAGAAAGTAAAAAGTGGTCAAGGGTTATCTTATTTGCTTTTTTTTAATGACTTGCACCTAGAATAATTCTGGGACATATAAGTAGTTTATTGAATAAATGGATGGGTGAATTCATAATCATACCAGGAGCACCTATGTGCCAAATTTACTTTCTCTTTAAAGAGCTCAAAATCAGATCAAATAAGACACTTCTTTAATCCATTATTTTGAAAAATGGCAGCTAATTAAAATGTTATATTTGCTGTGCCTTCTTTCTCACTTGGAAACCAAAGATGAGGTTTCTCCATCATATTTGAGCTATACAATATTTCAAAATAGAAACAAGTATGATGGTCATCACATAAAATCCACTGTGAAACCAGGAATCAAATGATGTCATTGTTAAACCTTATAGCTAAGGCTTAACTAATAACCTTTGAACTAAAATCATCCGCAATAAATCTAATGAGACAGATTATAATGGATGTTTTATAAGTTTTGCTTAAATTGCCTGATGAGTTGAGAATTTCAGAATTAAGTATATATTAAACAGGCATAAGACAAGGATCATTAACATCATAAAAGAATTCATACAGGTTTAGAAATTAGCATATAATTTACAAAAGAAAAGAAAAATTGGGGAAGATACATAATGCATGACAAAAGTAAGTGCTAAATGTTGATACAATATTCAAAATCACGAAAATCTAGGAAATTTAAAACTAGAGATAACATCTGCTTTCAATTGAATGGGATTTATTTGCTAGAAAATTTGCCAAAGATGTAAGCAGTCTAAAAATCTACATACTACAATGCTTTATGATTGTTTTGATTGGTTTGGCTTTCCTCAAACACTGGATGGACAACAAATTCCAGGCCACTGTATTCATTTACCAACAACCTCTTGGCTGTCACTCATTTGTCTCTTCTTATTCTGTCTGTTTTTCTTTTCCTATTCAGCTTTCAGGCAAAATTTTCCATTTTATAATGTAACAATGTAAATTTATATAAATATTTTAAGGTTCCAAAGCACTAGTATAACAATTCTCTCATTTGATCCTCGTCACCTTTCTGGGGGTTAAAAGGGAGAGTATTATGATTCCTTCTTTTCCTCAATTTACCAATGACAAAAATAGGTTCAGAGAAGTTTAGTAACTTGGCTAAGGTCTGACAGATCTAGAATCCAGAATTCCCAGTGGATTCCATACAGTTGCCTTTTATACACACTAAATTGTCAGCTCATTGAAAATCCCTGAGTCTCTTTAGCTTGCAGAACTTACTATGACAGCCTGTAATGTTGTGAATATACATTCACTTATCAAAGTTTTCTGAGCACCTACTATCTGCCACATACTGTACCAAGCACTAAATACTCATTAGTGAACAAAACAGATGTGGTCCCTATCCTCCTAGATCTCATCATCCACTGAGGAAGAAAACTGATAAATAAATACACTAACAAATACAAATGCATTTTATATTCTGATAGATGTATAGTGAATGAGAAGCTCAGAATGCTCTAGAGATTAAAGAAAGGGAATATTATTTAAATGAAAGTGTGTGTCCATGATTATGTATCAGAGAAGACATTTGAATTGAGACCAGCAAAGAGGACCTAGGGTAAAGATGTGGAGAAAGTGATCCTGTGAAAAAGATGTACAAAAACTCTGAGTACTTAACACTTTCCAGGAGCTAAAGAAGAAACTAAAAGAAAGCCAGTACAGCTGCATTTTCCTGCATGGGTGGGGGTAGAATTTGGGGAGTTTATGTGGGCCTTGTCAGCCATGTTGAAGTGTTTGGGTTTTACTCCAAGTACAATGAGAGGGTACTGGAGCCAGAAAGAGACATGATCCAATTTATATGTTAAAAGATTATTCTAACTTCTTTAAAGAAACTTAATTGGAATCGGGCAAAAATACAAGCAGAAAGACAAGACAGAAGCTTCTTTTGTGAGATAATGGCACCATAGGCTACCGTAGCAATGAAAGAAATGAGTAACTTTAAGATATGTTAAAGGTGGAAATGTAAAGACATGATGTGCAGGAAAAGGGAAAGATGGGGATCAAGGTGGGCTCTCAGGCTTCTGGAGGTGTTATTCATGGTGAAATTTTAGCCAATTGAATATTTTCCTTGCTGTCATAGTCACAGTAAAGCCTTCATATACATATAACTTGAGATAATCAGATTCATGTTCCAGGCTTATTGACATATCATTTTTTATTCTAGACAGTAGCAACCTGGTAGTATTTTTAACAGAAATTTATTCTTCTCATATTCATATTGAAATTGTGTTAGAGCATATATAGTTGTATTTATACATCAGAACGTGTGAAGAAAAAAGAACTAAGTTTTCAACAACTTTCAGTGGGAAGGCACAGATGTGATTTTTGGTAGTTACCGCATGGAAGATAAAAAGACATCTCCCATCCTAAGACAGAAGACAAGTCTAATTCTTCCAACTCATGTAGATAAAATAAATAAAGATATTAATACTTGGAGGAAAACCAATTAAATGGAAAGTCCTCTTGCCTAATTGTTCACTATTATATATATATCCCATTTCTTTCCATTCTCCAATAAATATTGGTATAAAAGATAGATATAACTAATAATCATAATAGGTAATCATAATAGATATAGCTAATAATCATAATGTATATGTGTTTTATAGTTTACATGTAGCTTTTAAATCTGTTATCTTACTATATTCCTTTTAATTGAGTGATTATGTCCATTTCAAAGCTAAGGACATCCAGCCCCATCCTAAGTGGTTTTTACGTATAAATTCATTTACTATTCACAATAGCCTAATAGACTAAGGGTTTGGGATAAACACCAAAAGCATCACTTGATAAGGTTGGCACTCAGGGCAAAAGATGTTTAGTCTTTGATTACGAAGCATTCTGCAGAGGGCCCTATTGGGCCCCTACGGTGTTAGAGCACTATGGGCTAATAAAAAGACCCTGTTCCACAGGGATTGGAAAGCATTTTCACACAAATAGGTGATGAGGATTTCCCGAATCTAAACTATGAGCTGGAGCTTGGAATTCAAGAAGTCAACAGAACACCCAATTATCTCAATCCAAAAAGGCTTACTCCAAGACACATTGTATTAAAATTACCAAAAATCAATGACAAAGACAGAATTCTCAGAGCAGCCATGGAAAAGAAGACAGTAACCTATAAAGGAAAATCCATTAGATTATCCTCGGACATCTCAGCATAAACCTTACAAGCCAGAAAGGAGTGGAATCAAATATTCAAACTGTTAAATGAAAGGAACTATCAGCCAAGAATAATGTATCCAGCAAAGCTCTCCTTTAGATATGAAGGTGTAATAAAGACCTTTCCAGACATACAAAAATTGAGGGAATTCTCCACTATGAGGCCTGCATTACAGGAAATACTAAAAGGGATCAGCTCACCTAAAACAAAATGACAAAAAAATACATAACTATGAGTAAGGCAACTAGCAGACAGATAAAGGCAGAGGAGTGCAACCCTTACTAAGAACAGGGAATTTATAAGTTTAAACAATAAGAAGAGAATTTGTTATAGCAAGATAGTAATGAACATTCAGTATACTCAGGGACAGACTGAGACAACAATGACTGAAAAGGGGAGGATTCAAAGATCCAAATTCACAAAAGGGAATGAAGGTAAGGCACAAGCAGAAGAAAATGTATATAACTATCCTCTACATATTTGTAATGGTAATCACATGCCAAAGATTCAGAACTGAAGTATATAACATAAAACAAGAAGGACCAGAGGGAAAACCCACAAAAGCCAATCAAAATTAAAAACAAACAAACAGACACGCAAGGACAAAGAGGCAATGGAAACACGGAGGACTAGAAAGCAAAACAGAAAATGGCTATAAGAAAACCTCATATTTCAATAATCACCCTAAATGTAAATGGACTGAACTCACCAATAAAAAGGCACAGAGTTGCAGATTGGCTCAAAAAACAATACCTAACCATATGCTGTCTCCAGGAGATACATCTCAGCCCCAAAGACAAATACAGACTCAAAGTGAAAGGGTGGAAAATGATATTTAAAGCAAATGGCATTCAGAGAAAAGTGGGAGTAGCAGTACTAATGTTGGACAAAATAGACTTCAAAATAAAAAAGGTAAAGAAAGATACTGAGGGACACTTCACAATGATAAAGGGAATCATGCACTAAGAAGACATAATACTTATTAATATCTATGCTCCCAATCAGGGAGCCCCAAAATATACAAAGCAATTACTAACAGAACTAAAGGGAGAAACAGACCAAACCACTATCATAATAGGGGACCTAAATAACCCACTGTCAGATATGGACAGATCATCCAAACAGAAAATCAATAAGGAAATAACATCCTTAAATGACACATTAGACCAACTGGACATAATTGACATTTACAGAGCCTTTCATCCCAAAACAGCTGCTTATATATTCTTCTCTAGAGTACATGAAATATTCTCAAGGATTGACCACATACTGAGACATAGAGATAGTCTCAACAAATATAAGAGGGTTGAAATAATACCAACTATATTCTCTAATCATAATGCTTTGAAGCTAGAGATCAAGTGTAAAAAGAAAGTGGGAAGAACCACAAAACATGGATTTTAAATAACATGCTACTGAAAAAAGACTGGGTCAGAGAAGAAATAAAAAGAGGAGTCAAGACATACATAGAAATGAATGATAATGATAGTACAACATATCAAAACTTTTGGGACATGGCAAAAGCGGTCATAAGAGGAAAATTCAAATCATTACAGGCCTATCACCAAAAACAACAGCAACCCAAATAAACAACTTAAAGCTTCATCTTAAAAAACTAGAAAAGGAAGAACAAATGAAACCTAAAGTCAGCAGAAGGAAAGAAATAATCAAAATTAGAACAGAAGTAAATAAAACTGAAAACAAAACAAAAAAATAGAAAAAATAAATGCAACAAAGAGCTGGTTCCTTGAGGTTAATAAAATTAACAAACCACTGGCTAGATTCACTAAAGAAAAAATACAAAGGACACAAATAAACAAAATCAGGGATGAAAGAGGGGAAATTAAGACAGACACTGCAGAAATACAAAGGATCATACAAGAATATTATGAAAAAGTATATAACACCAAATTTAATAACTGAGAAGAAATGGAGCAGTACTTAGAAAAATACAACCTTCTCAGACTGAATCAAGAAGAACTGGAAAATCTAAATAGATCGATCAGCAATATGGAAATTGAAACAATCATCAAAAACCTACCAAAAAGTAAAAGTCCAGAAGCAGATGGCTTCACCAGTGAATTCTACCAAACAGTCAAAGATTTAATACCTATTCTTCTCAAACTCTTCCAAAAAAAATCGAAGGGGAGGCAATACTTCCTGGCTCATTTTATGAGGCCAGTATTACCCTGGTACCAAAACCTGGTAAAGAAAACACAAAAAAAGAAAACTACAGACCAATATCTCTCATGAACACAGATGCAAAAATCCTAAATAAGATACTAGTGAACAAAATAAAGCAACTTATTAAAAAGATTATATACCACGATCAAGTGGGCTTCATCCCAGGAGCACAGGGATGGATGGTTCAACATATACAAATTGATAAATGTGACATACCTCATAAGCAAATTATGAAGAATCATATGATCATATCATAGATGCAGAAAAAGCTTTCGACAAGATGCAGCATCCATTTATGATCAAAACACTTCACAAAATCGGTATAGAAGGGAAGTACTTTAACATCATAAAAGCCATCTATAACAAACCCTCAGCCAACATTATACTTAATGGTGAAAACTAAAAACCTTCCCTCGAAGATCAGGAACAATACAAGGCTGTCCACTATCACCACTGTTATTCAATATAACATTGGAGGTCCTAGTAAGTGTAATTAGGCAAGAGATAGATATAAAAGGCATTCAAACAGGAAACAAAGGAGTCAAACTGTTACTATTTGTGGATGACATGGTCTCTATGTAGAAAACTCTAAAGACTCCACAAGAACACTACTAGAAACAATAAGTAAATACAGTAAAGTTTTTAGATACTAAATCAATATTCAAAAATCCATAGTGCTGCTATACTCTAATAATGAAATGTCAGAAAAAGAAGTAGGAAAAATAATTCCTTTTGCAACTGTAACAAAAAGAATAAAATACTTACGAATAAATCTAACGAAACGTGAAGGACTTATACAGTGAAAACTATAAGACTCTATTAAAACAAATCGAAGAAGATACAAAGAAATGGAAAAATATTGTGTTCTTGGATTAGACGAATCAGCATAGTTAAAATGACCTTATTATCTAAAGCATTATACAGATTTAATGCAATCTTCATCAAAATCTCATCGGCATTTTTTAAAGAAATAAAACAAAAAATCATCAGATTTGTATGGAAGCATAAAAGACATCAAATTGCCAAAGCCATCCTGAGAAAAAAAATGAGGCTAGAGGTATCATTCTGCCCATCTTCAGATTATACTACCAAGCAACAATAATCAAAACAGCACGGTATTGGCAAAAAAGAGAAACATGGACTAGTGGAACAGAATCGAGAGTCCAGAAATAAATCCATGTTTATATGGGCAAATAATTTTCAATAAAAAAGCCAAAATCATACAGTGGAGAAAGAAAAGCCTCTTCAACAAATGGTGCTGGGAAAATTGGAAATTAGATTAAGGATCTGAATATAAGATTTGAACCAATAAAACACATAGAAGAAAACATAGGAACAAAACTCAGGGACCTTGGACTCAAAGAGAATTTTATAAATTTGACCTCAAAGGCAAGAGAAGTAAAAGCAAAAATAAGTGAATGGGACTACCTCAAACTAAAATGTTTATGCACAGCAAAGAAACCATCAACAAGGTAAAGAGACAACCATCTGAATGAGAAAATATATTTGCAAGCAATGCCTCTGATAAGGGGCTAATATCCAAAACATGCAAAGAACTCATACAACTCAATAACAACAAAAAAAGATCCAATCAAAAAATGGGCAGAGGACATGACCAGATACTTCTCCCTAGAGGACATACAAATGGCCAAAAAATATATGAAAAGATGCTCAATATCGCTAGTTATTAGGGAAATGCAAATCAAAATCATAATGAGATACCATCTCACACCTGTTAGAATAGCTATAATCAACAGGACAAGTAATAAATGCTGGAGAGGATATGGAGAAAAAGGAATCCTCATATACTGCTGGTGGGACTGCAAATCTGTATAGCCAGTAAAGAAAACAGTATGCAGGTTCCTCAAAAAACTAAGAATTGATCTACCATATGATCCAGCAATCGCTCTACTGGGTATTTACCCCGAAGACTGAAAACATATATCCAAACAGATATTTGCACACCAATGTTCATAGCAGCATTATTCACAGTGGCCAGGACATGGAAGCAACTAAAGTGTCCTATGATAGATGATTGGCTAAAGAAGCTGTGGTACATCTATAGAATGGAATATTACTCAGCCATAAGAAGACATGAAACACTGTCATTTGCAACAATGTGGATGGACCTCGAGATAATTATTCTAAGCAAAATAAGCCAGACACAAAAAGTTGAAAAACACATGATATCACTTATATGTGGGATATAAACCTAAAAGCAACAAATGAACAGGACAAACAAACAGAGACTCATGGCATGGACAATAGACTAGGGGTTACCAGAGAATGGGGGGAAGGAGGAAGGGAGAGAGGGGAAATCGATGGGGTAAAAGAGGTCAAATATGCAGTGATAGAAAGAAATCTATGGGTGGTGAACACACAATGCAATATATATATGTGTGCCTTACTGTTAAATTGTACACCTAAAACTTATCGGATTTCAATAACCAATGTCACCATAAAAAATATAAATAAATAAATTTTAAAAAAGACTCTGCTCCAGCAGAAGGTGCTACCCACTGTTGCTCTATCTTCATATAGGGAATGCATGAGACCCATCTTGTACATATGTGTAGTCTGAGCTTAGTTGCCAGCTGTTTACCTCAATTGCTGGGAAAGCCAGCTTCCCAATTCCTAAAGATCTCAGCAGCCATTGGAAGCTGTAGCCACTCCCAACTACTCCACCTCCACCTTCCCCACCCCACATCCCCCTCAGTCTAGCAGAAATAGTCATACTTTGAGACTTCTTCAAAATAACATTTTCTACCTCAAGTGAAGGCTAAATGAAAGTATAGAACTTTTACAGAATTGCCAAGAAGTGGCAATGAAACCTGATACAAATATCAAAAACATCATAAGATTTGAAATCTAGTTCTAACTAGTAGTGTCCTTGGTCAAGTAACTTCACTTCTCTAGGCCTCAGTTTCTCAAAAAATTAGGGTATTGGATTGTCTGATCAGTCTTGGTGATCTATGAGTCCACAGCATGTTACTCTTCTAATAAATATGTGATCAAATGGATCTGGAATGACTACAAATGTAAAGATGCAGAGAGATCCTTTAGACTTTCTGACAGTCTTTTGTAGTACACACATTCAGTGGAAACATTAGTAGACACAATGATTAGCAGAAGCCTCCATAATAGACATGAACTGCAGAGCTATTTCTCACAGGCAATCTCCAGGAAAAGTTATCTTAATCATAAAAAAAATAGTACATTAAAATTTAATATGGCCCAATTGCAGCCAAGGAGAGATAGATAGGAATATCTTCACTCACATTTTTAATCAAGGATCAGGATAATAAATGAATAGTTGGCACTTTCCTACTCATCTCTCTCTCTGAAGCTAAGTGTGCCCACAATTCAAATGGCACCATCAGACTCAAAGTTTTAACTGAGAGAGGCCTCTCAGAGAAGTCACTTGTTTTGGGAAGCTATTCCTGGATTAAATCATTCCCTGACTGGCCCTTAGATGTCTGGATAACAAGAAAGACTAGTTCTCTTATTTTTTAACTTTTTTTTTTTAAGAAAGCCAGATGCCATTAGAAGCCTTTCAAAGTTAATAATACTGTCTCAAGAAGAATTCAGGAGAATCTACTCAGAAATTCATTAACTGCCAATCCTTTTAATACATAATAGATCAAAATTGAAAGCAATAATTAAATTTTAATAAGGAAAATTCCTAATGATAGATTTCATAGTCTCTTTTAAATATCATATATGTATGCATTCATTCATTTATTCTACAAACATTTTTGTATGCTAAATACATGCCATGCTCCACACTAAGCATAAAATAAGTTCATGACAAATACCTAAGACTTTCTTAATTTATTCACAGTACAAAATGTGGTTCCTAAGAAAATGTTTATTGAGTTTGCTGTTCACAAAACATCTCATGCCATCAAGGTATTCTTCTTCTGCTTTCCAAAGACTAAGATCTGGAAAATAATATCCAAGTTTGGTCTCATTCTCATGGACTAAGCAAATAATTCCTTGTCCAAAAAAAAAAAAAAAAGGTTCTGGCTTCCGATACTCTGTGTGACTTGGAAGATTTTAAGTTGATTAGCAGGAACTGTGTTATTTTGAGGCCGATACCATTTCTATTTCAAATAGTATTAAGTTGTACCCCAGAAATGATGAAACCGCCAAAAGTAATTTCCAGCATTCCAGAAGATTATGAAATTGGAAACCAAGTATTTTGGGTGAAAGCAAGTGTATAATAGGTATTTATCCAAAATTTTACATAAGGATATTATTGTCTGCATGTGCCAACACAACACGTCTAGGTTTCACACCAATTCTTTCTTTTCCCATAAAATCAAATAGAACATATTGTTCCCAAAGCAAAATACACAAGAAGCTGTTTTCTTTTGGGCCTCTAATATAGATATACATTCTTTTGTCCATCTTTCAAGATGCTTAGAACCTCATAATGGACAAGAATCCCAGTGGCCATTTGCTTTCTGTTATTTACTTATGGGAGAAAAGGAGGTTCAGAGGGGCAAGGCTTGCCCAAAGTCGCCTAAAAATTAGTGGCAGAGAAGTGAATAGACTAGCTTTATAACTTCAGATCCTGACTCTCCACTTGTTTCTACGTAATCATATGATCATACTCAACACGTAGTTGTTGAGGCTAAAGCCTCAAAAGTAGGACGGTCTCAGTCTCTCTTCCTTGGAGGAGTGGAAGAGATTGTTTCAGAATAAAATGTGTTCATATAACTTTCCTTTCAAGGTTTCCCTTTGCTTCCTTTGCTCTTTACCAAAAAAAAAAAAAAGTAGTGATGCTCTGATATATGCTCTACAGTCCTCCTTATGATCTGTCTTCTAAATCAGGCTCCCTCTAGCATTAATAAGAAAACAACATGAAAGATAGCATTCCAGAGTCACTAGCGTGGGCTTCCCTAAACCTCGCTTCTTTCAGGACTTCTGCATTGTTTTTTACACTAAGCTGTAAAAAATGTATCTTTAATCACCACCATCCTCTTTAGGATTCAAAGGAATAGCATAGTAGCTCATCTTAGAGATGCAAACAGTTCCCTGACTTGCTCATTTATCTCAAGTCACGTGTAGAAAGTTCCCTGGCAGCTGCTCAGAGGAACAAAGGTGAAACCTCCAATTAAGAATGACTTATGTGTCCTCCAGTCAAGAGTTGCCCTGCCTTGTTAACCTCCTCTGCCCTGCTTTAAGAGGTGGAAGCCTATATACTCAAAATTCATTTATTCCTATTAAGGGTAATTATCTCAGGTTTTGATGATGCCTCCAGCTACTGAAGAATAATGATATGCCAGTAAGATGTCTCTCTCCACTCAAGAAGAAAATATGAGAGTCTATATGACACATATTAGGTCTCAGCTCATATAAACACAGCAAATTAATATCCCTCTTTAAAGCACAAGATTCAAAATTAAACTTCCCAACAGACTATACTTTTCATGCCTCACTGTGTTCTCTAAATCTAAATTACAGTAGGGACATAGAATGAAAAACTATGAAGGCAAATTTTGTGATATCAAGGTATCACCTTTATTTGAAGAGACTGCCTTGGTGAATGGGTAAACTCAGATAAGATTCCATTCCATCTCTCTCTTTCTCTTTTTCTCTGTATCTCTCGCTGTCTCTATCTCTCCTACCTCTCCTAGATAAACTTCTTTCAAAAATGTCACTGTCCCCACTCACTCACTTCTGACTGAACACACTGCCATTTGGCTTTGGTCTACATTACTTATTAAAATGACTCTTTCCAAAATCATCCTTGTGGCCAAATAATACCTGTACCCTTCTCTTATATGATACAGGCATCATTTGGCAACTTCCCTTGTCCTTGATCCCTGGGAGAAACTGCCTTAATCTCTCCAAATTCCATGGCCTGCAGAAGCCCAAAGCTCTTCCAAAGGGCTTTGCAAAAACAGTCAAAGCCTATTAAGATCCTATTATTACCTGCGAGGCATATGTAATGACTCATTTAATCTTGACAAAAATTCTATCATTAGGAAGTACTACTGTCCTTATTTTTTACAGATAAGGAGACAGGCCCATCATGGTTACAAGGCTGATAAGTGAGGGACCCAGACTTAAACCTAGACAGCCTAGCCCTACTTTCACCTGACTCTGCCAGGTTTCTATACCTCCTTCATACCCTCAGCTTCAGTTTTCTTACCTGCCCTCTCTGCTCTGTACCACACCTTCTCTAGTGTGAAACTTAGCTTCTCTTTCAGTCTCCATAAAATAATAATCATGTCAATCATGCACACACTTATTAAATTTTACATAATTTTTGTGAGGTTCCATGAAAATGTCTCATCACACAAGATCTAGGGTCTCACTTACTCCTCTGGCTCTTTCCTTCCATCTCCTTTCCTTGCCACCTTTTTCCAGAATTACTCCAAGACTTCCAAATTCTCCTACTCCGATGATTAATGTTTCCTTCTTTTGAAACCTTGACATGAGTGATTTTAGTTATCAAGTGTTTTTCATATCTCTCTACAATAAATATTCTGGTATCACCTGTTAGACAAGCAGTAACACTAACTTATAATAGTTCCCTAACTTACAACAGGTCTTTGACCCAAGTAGCATTTTTTACTCCTCACCACTCTCTCCTTGACATAAGCTCTAGTCTTGGTCTCTGAAGTGCCATATTCTTCTGATTTTTTTCTGCCCTTCTGATTAATTCTTTCTAGGTTACTTTTAGGGCCATTTCTCCTCTACTTACCCTATAAATATTGATGTTTTTCAGAATTCTGACCCAAGTTCTTTTTTCTTATCTGACTCCAAAATATCTCATCTATAATCACAGCTTCAGTTATATCTGCATCTCCCAAATTTATATTTCCAGCAAAACACTTTCCTGACACAGAAGACCATAATTCCCAGTTTATCCCACATTTCCCCTCAGATATACCAAACACCTGATACCCAAATTCTCCAACACTAATTTCCTCTTCTTTCAAAACCTCCTCCTCCTGTGTGTGATGTTCTCCCTCAACACCACCATCAGCAGTGCCCAAGCCAGGAATCTCTGTATCTTCTTTGACTCCTCCTTACTCCTCTTTCTCTGACTCCACCCAGTCAGTCTCTAAAGCCTTTTGATGCTGATCGACTCTTAAATCTCTCTAATCCATTCAGTTCTCTCTAGTTCTACGGCCACTTCTCAGAAAGGCCATCATCATGTCACACTAACTGGTCTCCTTGTTTTGCCCTCTTAAATCAATTTTCTACATAGCTCTCTGAGACACACTTCTAGGATAGAACTTGGATCTTGCATTGCCCCATTAAAGGTCTGTTCCCTGCCTTGAGGATAAAGTTCTGTAGCATCTGACCCTGCATAACCTCCACAGCCTCATGTGTCTGTGGTGCTCCTACTTCTGTTCCTTCTTGCACTCTGTATGCCAACCAGAGGGAACAGCTTTCAATTCTTCAAACAAGCCGTACTTCCTCTCAATCACAGTTTTCCAATATGCTGTGTTTTTTAGCTGAAAACACTCCTTTTTTATCTTAGCCCAACTTCCTTTAGGAGACCATTTAGATGTTACTTTCCCAAGAAGGCTTCTCTGACTCCCCTGGATTACATCGTAGTTACAGGTGAGAGAAATCCCTCTCAAACTGATTTTTTAAGAGAGAATTTACTCCTACAACTGAAAGGTCCATAGTCCTATATCCAAGCCTGGTTAAATTCACATATCAAATGGTCTTATCAAAAATGTGTCCTCATTCATCACTCTCGATTCCTTTTTCCTCTGTGTTCAGCTTCATTTTCACATAATTTCACAGAATTTATAATGACAAGATGGCTATCAGCAGCACCAAAATTAAACCAATTTAGCGGCCCCAAATGAGTAGTAACTTTTCCTTGTCATTCCAGCTAGAATCCCAGGAATTCTTCTCACTGGCCTGATTAGGATCCATGTCCTGTCCTAAAGCTAAGGTGGACCACATGGGCTAGCAGTGGAAAGGAGTGGATCCCCCAAGGAAAATCAGAGTTCTGTTTCTAGGAGAGAGAAGGTGTGGTTAGAGGTAGGCAGACCAAAAGTAGGTAGGTAGGTAGGTAGGTAGAGAGAGAGAGAGAGAGAGAGAGAGAGAGAGAGAGAGAGAATATACGATAGATACAAAGGTAGATAGCTGAAGAGAGGGAGGAAAAAAATAAAGTTTATTTCTTTAAATTATCCTTTAGAATAATTGGATTTGTTGGGCAGACACAGTAGGTAGGTAGATAAAGAGAGAGAGAAAGAACTGGAAATGTTAATTTATTTAAATTATCCTGTAGAATAGATGTGTTAGATGTAAGAACATGGCTTTTTTGTTCCTCGATGCCTTCAAAGGACACCACTGAGAAATATATAGAATAGGCAAGAAAAAGGCAAAGAAAGGGAACAAAGAGAACTGTACCAGACTGTAAATTCTTTTGCAGGGGAGACTGTCTTCACTCTGTACCCACTCAAGTTTATGAGCTTCATGAGCACTTGTTAAATAAATGAGTGTGTTAACTTGGGGGTTGGCAACCCTTCCAGAATGGAATCTTGGACATCCAACCTCTATTTTCCATCTCAGGGTGTACATCTATTGTCTCTTGAGAGAAAGGCCCAGCAGCAGGAAGCATTAGTGTCTAAATAGGTAGCAGTAAGTACAGGCATAGGGACTTAGCCCATTAATGCTAAGTGAAATAACTCAGGGTTCTAGAGAAGTTAAATATGTGAATATTTTCAGACTTAAGAAGAAATTTTGAAATAAAAATAAAAGAAAATTTGATTTTTAAAATGTGGAATGAATGTGGAACTAAAATTCCTTTTAGAGAAGCATTACTCGAGTTATTTTGGGGTTTTCATTTGTTTGTTTTTAGTCTTGTTATGGTTTCTGAAGTACATAAACTTAAGTGACATACTATTGCATTTCTAAGCTACTCACAGATATACTTATAAAAATGAAGAATCCTAGAACAATCATGAAAGAAGTTACAGAAATGAAGATCATGAAACTATGTGAGATTTTAAAATCTCAAGGAAAGATAAAATCATTAAAAGTGAAAATGGTCGTTGCTCCTTCATTCAGATGTAATTCTTTGATTGGACTTTTTGAAAAAGTTTGGCAAATTAAGCTCATGATATGCCCAACATCTCATATATAAATCAAACTGACACAATCCCTTTGTAGGAAAGAGAAAATGGCTTTTATAAAGTACATAATTCTACTATTATATTCATTTAATTGTTTATGCCTTCAAGAAAATTTTTTGTGCCAGAAACTGTGTCAGGGACTAAGGATAAAAAATTTGTTAGGTCTACACCTGCCTGTAGGAAGTCTCAATCTAATGGGAGAGGGAGATATTTAAATACATCCTTGCAATAACTGCATTGGGGGTATGTCCTAGACCAGTGAGGGCAGAAAGAAACACATAATCAATTTCACTACAGATGAAATTTAACAAGAAATCAGTCCTATCTTTCAATGGAAATAGTTTCAGCATTTCATGGTTTATTATAATGTTCGCTTTTGGGTTTGGTAAAAGAATCTATCACATTTAAATAGTTTTCTTATTTCTAAATTACTGGGATTGTTATTAGGAATGGCTGTTAAATTTTATGATGCCTTTCAGGCATCTACTGATATAATTATTGACTTTATTCATTTAAATTGTTGATGTAATAAATTACATTGATGGATTTCCTAATACTGACACATCTTTATGGTCTTAGAATGAACTCTACTAGGTCATATTATACTGTTCTCATGTACACAGCTGGAATCGATTGCTATATGCTAAACAAAATTTTTATATCTATATTCATACAGGAAATTGTAGTTTTTCCTTTTTGTAATATAATGATCAATTTTTAGTAATAAAGTTATGCTAGCATTATAAAAACAATCAGGAGGCTTTGGGTCCTTTTCTGTGATTCAAACAACATTAGATATTTTTTATTTTAAAGGATAAATTAAATTTTGAAAAATCTATACATGTTCGTTCTTTCACAATCCACCTCCCAATTTGTAGAATCCTGTAGAATGTATACATTCTTTCTGGGACTGTCAGTCGTTCCCTGGATACATGTTGTCATAGGTTGGATCCCCCATGAAACAGACTGTGTGATGAAGATCTAAGTGCAGTGAGTTTTTGGGGGAATACTCTTGAGAGTGTTGGCCTGTAGAAGAGTGACGGAAACATGATGAATATGGGCAGGGAAGCTGAAAGGTGCACAGGGATAAGATATGAACAATACTAGCTTTGGCCCGGTTTACCAGGAGCACTAGAGCTAGGATGGCCCTTCAGGGTTGTCCCATTGTCTCTTGTATTGGGATATAGATAGATGATATAGATAGATATAGATATAGATATAAACATAGAGATAGAGATAGAGGTAGAGACAGAGACAGAGATAGAGATAGATATAGATATTGATATCGATAACAATATAGAGATAGATATATAGATATACACATATACAGATACATAGATATCGATATAGACATATAGACATACACATATACAGATATATAGATATTGATACATATCTTCTATCAACAAGAAAAATAGGAAGATTGGATGGGTGGATGAATGCATGGATGATGGATAGATGACAGATAGATAGATAGATAGATAGATTTACTATAAGGACTGGCTCATGTAATTATGGAAGCTAAGAAGTCCCACAATCTGCCATCTGCAAAATGGAGGCTCAGAAAAGCTGATAGTGTAGTTCCTGACTGAGAAGTCCTAAGAACCAGGAGGATTGGTAAAAGTTCCAGTCCAAGAGTAGGAGAAGACTGATTTCTCAGATTATCAGTCAGGCACAAAGAGAAAATTCTCCTTTCCTCTGCCTTTTTATCCTATTCAGTCTCTCAAGGGATTGGAATGTTACCGCCCACTTTGGGGAAGGCAATCTGCTCTCCTCAGTCCACAAATTCAAATGCTAATGTCTTCTAGAAACACCCTCCAAGAAACACCCAGGAATAATGTTTAAACAGATATCTGACCACCCCAAGGCCCACATAGGTTGGCACATAAAATTAACTGTCACATCCTATAATAATGCACAGGGGCAAGTCTTTGTATCCTTACATCAACCAATCACTGGATAGGAACCTCCTCTAGGCAGGGAACCTAACCTGAGATGAGGCAGCTCCCTTAGATGAAGGATAACTGCAGGAGAAACTATACTGTGAGCTCTCTTCAGCCAACATACCCAGCAGCTGAGGGAATGAGTATATGTTGGTCCTAAATGGGTGGGTTTGAGTGGTGCACAATTACATCTACTACATATGCTTTAATTGAACTAATATTTGTGCTTCATCCCCTTAAAATAAATATTAGCAAGGATCAATAACTTGAAGATTTTCCAAATCCTCCTTATGCATTTATGGAAACTAATTATTATTTCACAACTTCATCTGAATTCTCAACAGACTTTAACAAGGTATTTTCAAATAGGGCCACCAAAAGTATGTGAACGATTTTTCCATCTGGCAAATGTAATAATTTTGCATTCATGAAAAATAAGTTTTAGGATCTCAGGTAAGAGCCAGTGTCTGTCTGTCTGTCTGTCTGTCTCTGTCTCTCTCTCTCTCTCTCTCTCTCGCTCTCTCTCTCTCTCTTTTTCTCTCTCTCGGTAAATATATATACATATATATATATACACATACACATATATATATGTCATTGTAAAATATCTGTAATTTGTTACACTATTAATATTTCCTATCTTCACTGACTAAATAATGCTCTTTAGAGTCATAGAATTCCACATATTTTGCCACCTAATATGTCTATTTTGCCACCTAGTATGTCTATTTTTTAAAATAAATCTCATGAAAACTATTGGTAATGACATCTACATTACTTCCTCAAGAAGATCATATTTCTTATACTACTATAAAGACATCATTAATTAACAGGAGATTCAAGGTTCTCCAAGATCTGGTCCAAATCTACTTTTATAATCTCATGTCCTAACTCATCCCTTCCCACTTACTCACTCACCTAACCCCAATCAAGTTAGGTGCAAGGCAGTTATACTCACTGCAATATAATATTTTACAAGTGCTATCTTTACTCAGTTTTGAATTCATGTCTAAAAATTCTCAATTCCCCTTCATAGGCAGTTTACTAAGCCCCCACCTCAAACGCTTCCCTTATCAGGCTCCCACTCTCCAAAGTCACTAAACATATATCCCAAAAAGCCCCTATTATGAGACCCCCACATTCCTGAGCCATGCACTAAACAACTAGTAACAGCCTCTATGCTCCACAGCCATACAATTATTCAAATTAACCTATCCCTAGGAAGCTTTCAAAACCTACCTACCATACTCACCTAGCTTGTCATACACAAACTGCCTTCTATAGCTCCAGCTTGAGGTTACCCTGTCTCTAAGCAAAACCTTCTGTATGGTCCTACAAGGCAACCTTCTCTCTTTTGGGACTATAAGTAACAAAGAGTGTCCTTTCATTACTTAAATGTCAGTGTACTATGTCCAGCCATTAAAAGAATCTTTAAATTTGATAAAACACCTTTGTTTATTTGCAGTTATGCTTCTCTGTCTCTAGACATTTACTTATCCTATTTTCCCCATATGTGACATCTTCTTGCCTGCCTTCATCCTCAATTGTGAATATCCTATCCTTTTTACTCAAAAATTGACCTGAGGACATGAGACTCATATACAGGAATGGGGACAGTGCCACAGTAATCCAGAAACACATTTGTTGTGGGGACTACACCAACCACAAGAAACACAGATAAGCTAATTGGGCATTGCAGAGCAAGGCTCGTGGCTTCGGATTCAAGATGGTGGAGTAGGAAGATCCTGAGCTCACCTCCTCTCATTGACACCAACTACAACTACATATAGAATAGCCATCTCTGAGAAAGACATGAAGACTAACAGAACAGATTTTCTACAACTAAGGATATAAAGAAAACCACACTGAGCTGAGTAGGAGAGGCAGAGACTCAGTCTAGCCAGGATCGAAACTACTCCCCTATTCCCCAAGTGGTGACTCATAAGCAGGAGGGATCTCACAATTTCAGAGGTACCCTTGAAAATTGAGGGGTCCAAGCCCCAGCCTGGGGGACCTGTACTGTGAAGAGGATCTCCATAACATCTGGCTTTGAAAACCAGCAAGGCTTATGTCTGGGAGAGCCAGAGGGTTGTAGGAAACTACACTCCCAGTACAGAGGCAGCAGTTTGAAAAGCACCTGGATCATATGTGAAGGTGATACATTGACTAATTTTAGGGAGTATGCTGGAGGGACAGGAATCTGTCAGAACTTTCTCCAGGGACAGAAATGCTGGTGGCTATCTTTTTTCCCCTTTTCTTCCACCTATCTGGTCTGATACTGGCAGGCACCATTTCTGACATTCTCCATTAACTTTGCTAACACTTTTCACCCTACCCTGGCATTTCCCTTAGGGCTCGCCTCATTGGCACCCCTTCAAAGTGGCTCCTGTCCTGCCTGCCACATTTGGTGGGTAGCCTCATTAACACCAGTGCACAAAAGTGTGTCTGCAACAGTTGAGGCTGGGCCTCACAGCCAGACACACAGGAGACCCCTCATGCAAACCAGCACACCAGCAGCAGTTGCAGTTAAACCCATCAGGCAATTATACCAGAGGGCTGCTCTGAATAGCAGTGTGCTTGCAACACCTATAGCCAGGCCTCTCAACAAGCCAGGCCAAGGACCAGCCTTGCCTGTCAATGCATCCATAATAGTTGCAGCCCAACTACAGCATAAGGACACACTAATCCACACAGAAAACATCTAGTCTTGGTGACCAGGGGGGAATGCACCACTGGGCCCCCCAGAATGACTTTTACATAAGGCCATTTTTTCAAGAGTAGGTGATGTAGTTGATCTACCTAATACATAGAAGCAAACAGGCAAAATGAGACAAAAGAATACGTTCCAAACAAAGAAACAAATAACAATAACAACAAACACAAAGTCCCAGGAAAAAAAAAATGAAATGAAATGGAGGTAAACTATGTATTGGATAAAGGGCAATAATCATAAAGGTGTTCATCAACTCAGTGAGAACTTTAACAAAGAGATAAAAAATGTAGCAAAGAACCAATCAGAATGGAAGAGTATAACAAATAAAGTAAAAATTACTCTAGAGGGAAGAACACCACATTAGATGACTCAGAAGAACAGATCAGCAATCAGAAAGACAGGGTATTGGAAATCACCAAATTAGAAGAGCAAAATGAAAAAAGAATTAAAAAGAATAAGGATAACATAAGAGACCTCTGGGACAACATCAAACATGCCAACATTTGCATCATAGGAGTTCTGGAAGGAGAATAGAGAGAGAAAGGGAAATAAAACCTATTTGAAGAAATAATGGCTGAAAACTTCCCGAACCTGGCAAAGGAAACAGACATCTAAGTCCAGGAAACACAGACAAATTGAACCCAAAGTGACCCACACCAAGACACATCATAATTAAAATATCAAAAGTTAAAAATAAAGAGAGAATCTTAAAAGCAGCAAGAGAAAAAAAATACTAGTTACATAGAAAGGAACCCCATTAGGTTATCAGCGGATATTTCCACAGAAACTTTGTAGGCCATAACAGAGTGGCATGACATTTTCAATGTGATGAAAGAAAAGAACCAAAAACCAAGAATACTTTACCTGTCAAGGTTATCTTTCAAAATTGAATTAGAGAGAAAAAGTTTCCCAGATAAGCAAGAGCTATAAAGAGTTCATCACCACTAAACCAGCATTACGAGAAATGTTAAAGGGAATTATTTAATTAAGTGGAAAAGCAAAAGTCAAAACTGGAAATAAAAAAAATATATGAAAGAAAAAATCTCACTAATAAAGGCAAACATATGATAAAGGTAGTAGACTGGAGACCAGGCAAAATGGCGTAGATGATGGAAGCTTTGATCATCCCCTCTTGCAATCACATCAACAATGAGACAGATACATGAAGCAAACAACAAGCATAGTTGCCTAGGCGTCTAGATGAACATAAGCCCTACAAGTAGGAAGAGAAATAAGAAATCACACTGCAACGGTTGAAGGTAGGAGGGGGCGAAGACACGAGGCTGCTCGGTCCCAAGTGGCTGAGTGGGACAGAGGCTACCAAGATTACTTTATCCAGCAAAGCTATCATTTAGAGTCAACGGACAAATAATGAGCTTCCCAACCAAAAATAAGTTAAAAGAATTCATCAACACCAAGCCAGTATCACCGGAATTGTTGGAGGAACTTCTTTAAGAAGAAAAAACATGTATCAAAAACATGAATAAAGAATGGTAATAACTACATATTTATCAAAAAGTACCTCAAATGGAAAAGAATTAAGTGCTCCAACCAAAAGATAGGGAAACTGAGTGAATAAGAAAACAGGACCCTCACATATGCTGCCTACAAGAGACTTACTTCAGATAAAAAGACACACACAGACTAAAAGGAAGGAGATGGAAAAAGATATTGCCTTGATGGACCTAGAGGGTATTGTGCTAAATTAAGTCTGGTAAAGAAAGTCAAATACCACATGATTTCACATATATATGGAATCTAAAGAACAAAATAAACAACAACAATAAAAACAAAAACCAACTCATAGATACAGAGACTATTTTGAAGGCTTCTAAATGGGAGGGGTTTGGGGAGATGGTGAAAAAGGCAAGGCATTAAGAAGTATGAATGGATAGATATGAAATAGTCATGGAGATATAATGTGTGGCATGAGGAAAATAGTCAGCAATATTGTAAAAAATATGTAAAGGGGAAGAGGGGTACTTGATTTAGTGGGGTGATCACCTAATGAGTTATATAGATCTCTAATCACTATACTGTACACTGAAACTAATATATTATTATATTTCATCTATAATTGAAAAAAGACTCTTTGAATTGTACAATGTAAATATGAGCAACTAATTGTCTATTATACTTCAATAAATGTAGACCAACCACTTACAAAGCCAATATGAAAATTAAATGACAACAAGTACTTATGTATCAGTAATTACTTTAAATGTAAATGAACTAAGTGCTCCATTCAAAAGACATAGCTGAATGGAAAAAAAAAAAACAAGACCCACACATAAGCTGCCCACAAGAGACTCACTTCAGATCTAAAGACACACAGACTAAAAGTGAAAGGATGGAAAAGATATTCCATGCAAACAGAAGTTAAAAGTTAGCTGGGGTAGCAATACTTAGATAAAATAAACTTTAAACTGTAACAAGAGACAAGGGTGTGATATAATGATAAAGGAATCAGTCCAACAAGAGGCTATAACACTTATCAATATCTATGAACCTAAATACATACAGCAAATATTAACAGACATAAAGGGAAAGATTGAGAGTAATACAATAATGATAGGAGAATTAAATACCCCACTTACCTCAATGGATAAATCACCCAGACAAAATCATCAAGGTAACACAGGCCTTAAGTGACATACTAAATGGACTTAACATATATAAACAGAACATTTCATCCCCAAACAGGAGAATACACATTCTTTTCAAGTGCACATGAACATTCTCCAGGATACATTACGTGTTAGGCTCGATGAATTTAAGAAGTCTCAATGAATTTAAGAAGATTTAAACCATATAAGGCATCTTTTCCAACCATAATCGTAAAACTAGAAATCAATTATAAGAGGAAAATTGGAAAAAACACACATGCAGGCTGAACATTTTACTCAACAACCAATAGGTTAGTGAAGAAATCAAAGAGGAAGTTGAAAAATATTTTGAAACAAATGAAAATGGAAATGTTACAAAATCTATGGAACATAGCCAATCTATGGAACAAAACCTATGGAACATAGCAAAAGCCATTCTAAAGGGGAAATTTATAGCAACACAGGCTACCTCAACAAACAAGAAAAACCCCAAATAATCTAAACTTACTCTGAAAGGAACTAGAAAAAGAACAAAGTCTAAAGTTAGTAGAAGGAAGGAAATAATAAAGACCAGAGCAGAAGTAAATAAAATTGAAGTTGGAGACCTCACCCTCTCTGATTTCAAACTATACTATAAAACTATAATAATCAAAATGGTATGGTACTGGCATAAAAACAATAAAGACCCATGGAACAGAATAGATCCCAGAAATAAACTCATGCTTATATAATCAATTAAATTGACAACAAAGGAGGTAAGAATGTATAATGGGGAAAAGTCTTCAATAAATCATGTTGGAAAAACTGGACAGCAATATGTGAAAAAATAAAACTGGACAATTTTCTTATGTCATACAAAAATAAACTCAAAATGAATTAAAGATGTAAACGTAAGCCCTGAAACCATAAAATTCCTGGAAGAAAACGTAGATGGTAAACTCTTTGATATCAGTCTTAGAAGTTCCTCAGACAAGAGCAACAAAATAAAAAATAAACTTTAGGCCGAAAGGAAACCAACAAAACAAAAAGGCCAAAGGAAACCAACAAAACAAAAAGGCAACCCACTGAATGGGGAAAGATATTTGCAAATGATATATGTGATAAGAGATGAATATCTAAAATACTTAAAGAACTTAAACAACTCAACTTAAAAAAAAAAAACAAATAATCCAGTTTTTAAATGGGCAGAACTGAATAGACATTTCTCCAAAGAATACATGCAGATGGCAAACAGACACATGAAAAGGTACTCAACTTCACTAATGAGGGAAATGCAGGTAAAAACTACAATGAGATAGCACCTCACATCTATTAGAATGGCTATTATCAAAAAGACAAGAAACGAGTGTTGGCAAGGATGTGGAAAAAAGGGAAACCTTGTTTACTGTTGGTAGGGTTGTAAATTGGCACAGCCACTATGGAAAACAGTATGAAGTTTCCTCAAAAAATTAAAAATAGAACTACCATACGATTTAGTAATTCCAAATCTAGGCATTTATCCTATGAAAACAAAAAAATTAATTCAAAAAGATATATACACCCCTATGTTCATTGCAGCATTATTTACAATAGCCATGATATAGAAGCAGCGTAGGTGTCCATCAAGAGATGAATGGGTAAAGAAGGTGTGTGTTGTGTGTGTGCATACACACACATACAATGAAATATTACTCAGCCATAAAAAAGAACGAAATCTTGTCATTGATGGCAACATGGATGGACCAAGGGTATTATGCTAAGTGAAATAACACATCAAAGAAAGAAAAACTGTATCATTTCACTTATATGTGGAATCTAAAAAAATAAACAAATGAATAAACAAAACAAAACAGACTCAGATACAGAGAACAAACTGATGTCACCAGAGGATTGGGCAGTGGATAGAATGGGCCAAAAAAATGAAAGGGATAAGAGGTGTAAACTTACAATTATAACATAAATAAGTCACAGGGATGTAATGTACAGACTAGGAAAGGTAGTCAATAACATCGCAATAACTTTGTACAGTGACAGATGGTTACGAGATTTCTCATGATGATCACTTTGTAAGGTATACAAATGTCAAATCACTATGTTGTACACCTGAAACTAATAATATAATATTGTGTGTCAACTATAACTTAAAAGAGTTTTATGTTCCACAATAAAAAAAAATTGACCTGAAATTCTCTACCTTCAAGGACCCTTTTCCATGTCTGTATTCTTCATCTGTCCTCTTGCCTTTCTTTTTGCCACTTTTAAAACACACATCCCTCTGTTTTATATTGCAACGCTTTGTAGGCAGAACTGTCGTCATCACTATTTGGTAAGATATGTTAAAGCTTCTTTGACTCCCCCACCCTCTCTGCCATGAGGTCTATTACAAAGTAGCCCCCTTAAAAAACATTTATTGAATTCAATTCCTTGGAGCACTGCTCTGCGACTTCAACCCTTCCTGAAAGTGACAAGTCACATTTCTGCCATTTTGATACTCCTTTCTTCTGCCCCTAGTCTGGTGCAAAGAGTGGAAAGGATACAGAGGTGCAGATTAAGAGGCTGGAGGAAAAGCAAATCCTGAAAGGAAGGTTTGCAATCCTGCCCCAGTAGAAAGGGGTGAATAAAAGGAAGGCAACAAGAACACCAAATGACCAAAATGTTTTATGGGAATTTAGTGTAAGAACACTAGAAGGTGAATGACAAATATTTGTTAAATGTAACAACCAGACTTCATAATCTTGAATTGATTGTTCCAGGATTAGGACACATATCATTTGAGTTGCATGAATATAGAAGACCACATTGGACCAAAATTTTTTAAATTATAGTTAATTTGCCTCTCTGAATTATTCATATGGTGACTATATTCACTTGACTCCTAATTGCATTAGATATTATTTTAAAGACAAATCCTTTTTTAAATATTTTATGAGTTGTAAAAAATTTTCTCTTTGTAAGTTTCTTTTAAGTCCTATCTTAAAATACTTTCTTGAGATTAAAAAAAAAAAAAGCAGGAAGCAAAATGTTCTCTCTTGAGCTACAATTAATTTAAGATACAGGGTGCTTAACAGGTATCTCTAAGGAAAAGATGGCTTTATTTTGTTTTTAATGCAAAGTGCTGTTTGCACTGGCAGGTTTGTATAACTTAAGTATTATCTGGCTAATTAAATGAATTTAATGACAAAAAGTAGTATATCCAAAGGAATAAAAAGCAAAAGTGAATGTAGGCAACTCTCAGCCTGGCTATCCTCTCTGTTCTCAATCAATATCCCTTCCTCTCTTCCTCTCTCCTCACCCCATCCCACCTCTATTTCTAAAGGTATTTCTATCTCATTCCTTCCTCGTTTCCTATTGGCCTCTTCTCCCCATCCTGTAGTTTAATTTGGGAGGCCGTCAATCAAATAGATTCAGTTCATGACCAGCTGACCTAAGAACCCTATCATTTTCCAAGGTCAACTCCTAGGTTTGGGTTGCTTTAAGTCTGAAGCATACTCCTGATCTAATCAAGATCTTCCTTTTGTACAAACAACAATCCAGTCCTTCTCCCCTAAACTATGGGCTTTTGACAAAGCAGTTGAAACTACAAAGAGATGCTGAGTAACTGACAAATTCAGGAAACATAATCATTCTTATATTTCATTTTTCCATAAAGGAAAACAGTAGCTAAAAACCTAAAATGATTCTAGTCTTCAAAAATTCCTAATCAAACTGCAGAAATCCTGCTGCTTGGTTTATTTCACAGGACTTCAGTACTAGTCAAATCAATGGATACTTAGTAAGCATCTATTTCTTCCCAGCATTTTGCCTCATGCTCTAACACATCCAGAACTCATGACAAAATTCTAAAACTGGGCAAGAGCTTAGAAATTGTCTTTCATGTTATAAATAAAAAAAAAAAAAAACTGAGACCTGGAAATTTTAGATTTATTTAGAAGACCTGGCTCTTAACCTTAGACAACATCTAAACCTGATTCATGGTATAAGACAGACCGTGAATATTTTAGCCTTAACACAACTAAAACAAACCAAAACACCTGAGCACCCTTTAATCAATGGTTATGTTGGCTAACAAAACCTTTAAATTCTACAGGAATCCAGTAAAGGAAAAAATTACTATGAGGTGGCCCAGGCGAGCCCTGATAGAAGAGAGAATTAATAATGGTGGTAAAGGCACAGCCTTCAGCATCCAGGAAGATCTATGGGAGGAGATGAGTTAAGTGACAGGAGAGGGGCAAGGCTGGATGGGTGGGGACATATGTTGAACAGCTTTCTACATGAGATCAGAGTTTGTAATTAATCAAAAAAATAATAATTATTATTAATCCTAAAATAAGTCATTGTAGGTTTTGAAGCAGGAAGGCAGCATTTCACAAAAGGTGATCCAACATAACCCAATGGTTTAGGGGTCACCAGGCAGCCTGGACTTGAATTCTGGCTCCACACTTGCTTTGCGATCTTGAGCAAGTCACTTAACCTCAGTGTCCTCATCTGTAAAATGGAAATTATAATAGTAGCTACCTCCCAGGATTATTTAGAGGACTGAACAAGTTAATATTTATAGCATATTTAAAGCAATACTTCCTCTATTAACAGTGTCATGATCCCAGATATCACTGAGAGAAAATCCTGCTGATAGTGATGTCTGTTTGATGGTTTCTGGCATAAACCAGAAAGGAGATGATGAGGTATGAATTTTTGACCATGAAGTAAGGACTCCCAGGCAGTACACCAAAAAAAGGATGAGGACGTGGTCTAGCGGGTAAATTAGAGTGAAGAGTAAAGGAAAACCCACGATGTTGAGAATATAATGGGTTCACTGAAATTAGCGGCTTTGGAGAAATAAGTGTTAATTGTGAGAAAATGTATGTTTTCACAACTTTGGGGTAAAAATATCCTTTAACAGCATTTATATGAGGCACCTATCCCCATAAAAATTCATATATTCTACCACTTCTCATTTCTCACTGTCTCCTATTCTCAGGGTTCAGAATTGCTTGGTTCTTTTCATTCCCCACTTGCACAACCAACAATACTTTTCTCAAAGTTTCCCCAGATGGATTTTTCCCTCCCAGCTTGATCACTCCATTTCCCAAAATCTCCCACTAGTTGCCATCACACCTGGAAGAATCTATATTATAAATGTCAGAATAGCCATATATAGTGGCTTGCACCATGATCCAGAAAAAAGATTTTAAAACTCATTTCAATGCCCCCTTGTCTGGTGGTGAGACTGCAGCGTACACATTCATGAGGCAAGATACAAAGAAAGAGGTCTTCTTACCGCCAAGCATAAGACTTGAAGCATGAGCCACTACTACCTCCATCCTCCCATCTGTGCACCATATACATACTCCCTAAAGCTCACTTTTCAAAAAAAAATCATTGAGAGATGTGGTACAACCTTGACTCTTTGGGGATCAAAGGAGGGTAAAAGAATTTACACAAAGCCCTTTTCCTATTTAAGGGCCAGTCTCTCATATGCTTTCCTTATCTTTATACTTCTCTCTCCCCCTCTTTCCCTACTTACTGAATTTATTCTTATACACTTAGAAATAGATGTATAAATCTACAAAATGAAAAAAAATTAGAAACATCTAGTATAAATCTTCATTTAAGTGACTTTCTCAAAGTCTTCAAGAACTTTCTATATTCATCACAGATTTGAAAACAACTTACTAATTATCCTCTATCATTAAGAATTTAGTGCGTATTAGGCACCATAAACTTACTATATGCCATCTCAAGTTATCTCACCAAAACCCCATGAAGAAGATATTATTCCCCTTTTACAAAGAGTCTGAAGCTCAGAGAGGTGATATATCTAATCTACCCAGTCTTATTGGAATTCCTGTTGGTATTTATTAAGTATGCTTTTGGCTACAAGTAACAGATTACCTAGATCTCAGGCCTTAACCATGAGGTTATTTGAATTAGGCATCACAAAGACTGATATGGAGTCAAAGACTGATGAGAACAATCAGACTGGCTAAAGTGGTTTTATTTTACTAATCCCTTCATTTTTAACAAATTGGAAAAAAAAGTCCATGAGTCCAAGTAGACAGGTTAGTAATTCTCTAATGCCTCCTATTTCTCAAGAATATGTCCCAAATTTGGTGTCAATATAAGGAATCCACAAAGTTAGGGGAGCTTGGAACTGCATGCTTACTGCCCTTAATAGTTTGTCTGGGAGAGAGAGTAATCTCATCACAAAATGGCCTGCTTTACAATCATATAAGGAAATTCTTGCTGCTCCAGTTAGTTATTTCCATGTTCTATTTCTCACTGCATCATCAAGCCTATAACATCTTGTCTATGACCAACCATTAGTATTAGGTGAGTTAGCAGCTCAACAACATCTTCCAAATCACAGGCTCCAAACAAAACAGGCTTTTTACAAAATTAAGCCTCATCAAGCTCCCATGTATAAGATTTTTATTTTCTTGTTTGAAACCTAAAGGTCACAAGTTGACCAGTACAGAGCCAATCAGCACATCATCACGCAGTGTACCAAGCAAAGCAAAATGGGCAAGGGGAACAAATTTTCTCTTGATAATCCTTGAATTTTTATCTGAATAGGAAAATATTTCACAAGTGTTCCCTAGCAGACTTCCTACTGACAGGTTTTTAATCACAACTGAGTCACATGACCACTCTTGGCTATAAGGGTAGCTGGGAAAGTAAAAATCCGGCATAGGGGAAAAAGATCTCCATGACTGACTTAGACCAAGGCTGATTCAGTCCATGGGGCAGGACACTTTGTCTCTCTGACCAAAATGCAGGTTTGGTTATCAAGGAAGTAGAGAAAAATGGCTATTGGTTGAACGCTAGCAATGTCTGTCACAGAGACACTCAATATAGCACATCTTACAACATTTTTTTGCCTGACTTATGACTTGTAAAGGGAACCTGTGTGTTTATATGATCTTAAATTAAGCAAAAGCTTTATCCTGTCAAATGTTTTCTCTTATCTAGCTTTACAAGGCAACCAAATTCTCTCCTTGTTTTTGTGTTTTGTTATTTCTTTTCAAATCTCTAAGAGGTCGACAATTTTATTGCCCAATTTTGTACTTCACTGTGAGTCATTCTGTTGGTTACCATGAGAAAAGCCTTTGCAATCAAATTCCCAGCAAAACTAAACTAAACTAAACAAAAAACTTTATGAAAGTCCAACTCCTGATGTCATCTCTTACCCTTCATTCTTAATCTAAATAATTGATGGCTTTTGTATCAAGCCTTCAGGTGATGAGTCTTCCAGAGGCTTTCCTATAGCAGTGGGCAAATCCCTAACTCAAATCAGCACAAGCATGACTGTGATTGGAATCTATCTTGTCCTTAAAAGCTTAAGTTGTTGAACTTTTCTTCTCACTGACACTTACTTTGACTTTTAGATCTGCATTTTTCCTACTATTCAATAACAACCCAACATGAATTTGTAAATAGTTCTTTGCTTTCTCTCTTCTTCCTTCTTCTCTAAGTAAATCTAAAAAAATAAGTTATTTTTGACACTTCTGATATATCTAATCTTATAATTTTTCCTCCTTTTCTCTTTTCCAACTACTTCCTGATTATTTCCATATTCAATAATCCTTCGTTAAGAACTCCCTTTATTTGAAATTCAATTATATAGAGGCTATATGTCATAAATTCAAAATTAGTGGACTTCCACTGCAGTCACCATAATTGTAGCTTTTATTATACATATGAAGTGTCATTGTTTTTTTGTCTGCACCTCTATACAAATGTTTAATGCCAGTCATTAAATTCTGAAGATGGACACAAAAGAAGGGCACAGGAAGAAATCTTGAAAAATTCATAAGGAGAAGGCCTGATAAATTTAAATTTACTAAATAGAATTAATAATTATTAAAGAGGTAATAAAAATGAAATTTGTATCTGTTAGTGTTAGGTTCATCTGTAACAAAAACCTTCAAAATACAGTTTAATGTAGATGTTTTTTTCTCTCTCACTGCTCATGGTTCATTGGCCATAACTTGGTCTGGTAGCTAAAGGGAGCCCATAAGGAAGGCTAAGAAATGTAGTCTTTTAGTTCAGTGTCATTGTGCTCACCTAGCCAAAGGGAGGTGTTGAGGGAAGTTAGGGAATATAGTCCCTCAATTTGATGGTTGTACTTAGCTAAATATTTGCAATTGATTACTTAATAAGAGAAGGATGGACTGGGGGATGTAATTGGCCATCTCTGCTACATCACTGCAACTCTATTAAATACATATTTTGAGAGAACATAATACATATTTTGAGTGCTTTCATAGTTTTACTCTGATGTGCATCCTTCTAATCCATACATTCTCTCAAGGGGCCAGTATTGGTTCTTGAGATGAGAGGAGCTGAGCAAAAAAATCTTACTCGTATTATGTATAAAACCAGAAATACATACAATGCATACAGATGTACAATATAACTGTGGTATTAAAATATCATGAGTGAGGCTTTTAGTTAAAAACATCTTAAAAGGTTCTTTGAGTGGTAACTGGGGAAAGGTTGCTGAAAAAAAGATTGAAAAACATTGTTCAGACCTAATGCAGGAATTTTCAGAGGAAACACGTGTCTTTTGGCAAATCTTTTTAGTATTCTACAGGTTATATAAAGCAATAAATAGAAAAGACATGTAATTTAGTCTGCACTGTAACAAGCTGCTTAGGTAATTCACCTACACATTAAAGCTGGAGAAGCCTGCTTAGTCTAAAGCAGAAGATGGGGGTTGAATCTCACCCTCTGTATGCTCTGTTATGACCACCTTGATCTCCCATCTTTTTTTTTTTTTTATCATGGCTTACATTCCTCTAAGAACTGGACAAGTGGATCCTTGATGAAATGTTTGTCCAAGGAAGGTTCTAGTCTCCTGAGAAGTAGAGTGGTGATGTAAGATCACAAAGAAAAGCATTTCAATGTCATCCTATCTCATCTCCCAAACTGTTTCTCTTTTACTTCTCATTTCTTAATTTTTCTTTTGGTGTGTAGATTTTGTCAGGTTAACTTTTTCTCCCACTCTTCTCAAAAAATTAACTTTCTTGTTCTGGGGTGTTTTATGTAAGGCTAAATGTCTCCATTCCTATGTTCTTAAAATCAAGTTTTGAAATAATTTATTTTGTATGTTTTTTGTATGTCATCTCCCAAGTCTCTCAACCTTCTCAGCAATGTGCTAGAGTACGACCTAAACATATATTGTTTATTGTTTTCTCTAATATATGGAAAGGATCCAATAACTCTTTAAATATATTTTCTTGCTTTCTGCCAAGGCACCATATCTTACCATCTTATCTATTTGATGCCAGTAGGTTGTCTCTCTCCTACTGAAATCATTTCCATTAATCTTCCTGCTGAAATTTCAAAGAAACCTGCAGGATAATAAACACATGGAGGATAACAAACCATAGGGATTTTTTATTCAGGTATTGGCACACCTCTCCTTCCTGCCCCTATTCACTCTTGTCTGGCACTTCTGGCATGGAAATCTTTTCTTCCCATAACTGATGTGTTTAGAACAGAGGGCGAGATCACTTCCCCATTATGAGGCATTCTCCTCCTTCCTTCAAAGGCATTACATGTAAAACTGCCTCTGCCTTCACAGACTTTTCTCAAAGTCAACCTCAATTAAAGGCCTTAAACTACTCTGCTTCTTTACTATGTAAGAATTGAGTTTATTCAGATCTTCTATTCCCTACTCAGGATTCAGCTCCATTAAAACTGTTTCCAGTTAAAATATCTTTCTTCCCACTTTGTCCACTTCACTGGTATTCGTGGCCTTCAGAATACTTCTCTTATATTTGTCACAGAGGGAGATAAAATTTTAGCAACAATCAACATCTATAGAGTCCAGATACTATGCTGAGAACTTTACATTTTTATCTCTTATCTTCTTCATATCCCCTTGATGAAGGGAATGTGGCCCAAAGTGCTAGTGCTGCAATCTAATCCTGTGAATCTGAATTCCAGCTTCACAACTTAGTATCTATGAGACCTTGGGTGAAGCATATAACTTTTCTGTACTTCAATTTCCTTTTCTATAAAATGAGGATAATGATAGCACTAACTTCATAGGATTGTTATTAAACAGTAAAGTCTACTGCATACAAAATGCTTAAAACAGGGCCTGACTCAAACTATTTTAATTATTGATACTATTACTATCCTCATTTTGCATATGAGAAAAATAAAGTACAAGGAAATTTCATAACCTGCCCAGGTTACCTAGGTGTTGGTTTTTGGCAGAGCAGGCAGTCTGCTCTGCAATATATGCTCCCGGGAAGAATTAAAGAACTAAACCATTTAACTTCAGAGAATCAGTGAAAGAATCCAACTGTGTAGTTAAGGCTAGACTTTTAATGGTGTGGCACTAGAAGTGCCCAGAGAGGGATTACATGTCTGAACAGCAGGAAGGCTCTTTAGGAGTGCTCAACTCACAAGTTATCTCACTCCTACCAAAACCAGGGAAATAGAAAAAGCCTCCCACAGAGGGGCATAAAGGAGAACACATTTTTAGAAGATATTTAAAAGTACAAATTTAGAACAATACTGCACACTTAGAAACCCTTATTTGTACAGATTTGTGTAGTATCAAACAGGAACAAAAAAAAACTAAATTCTACAAATACATTCATCTAGTCAACACATATTTACTGAGTGCCTACTAGGTACCAGGTAAGATTCTAAGTAGTAGAGATGCAGCAAGGAAACAAGCCCCTGCTTTCATGGAGCTTAAATTTAGCAGTGCTATGAATACACAAACAATTTGAGATAATGAAAAGAGCTTTAGATAAAATTAGAAGGGTTATGTGATATGATAATATATTTATTCTTTAAATATCAAGAAATATCAAATAAAGAGACTGAAAATTCTCTATAATGAATGAGTATAGCTATTCTGAGCCAAGGTAGTGATGAGTATCACATGGACTAACATGGCTTAGCACAGAACCAAAGAACAAATCAAGAAACCATATGGGTCTCTAGAAGAACATCCAGACAGAAGTAGTAGAAAGACGTTTTCCTTAGCTATTCTTAATAAGATATTACCTACTCTAAAGTTACCAGTACATATATATGCCTGTGCTCCTACATTATATGTAGGACCCTTCTCAATATATCTTTCTATGCTACTATATAAAATCTTGAATTAAAATACTCCCTTCAGGTACTACTGTATTGTGCTTGAACAGAACAGAGTAACTGACAGTTATGGTTACAGTCCTGGAGCCTCCAGGAGACAAATTCCAATAAGCAGCCCCTTCCACACAATGGTGTCTGAGCAGCCTTTGTTGTCCATCACACTTTTGTCAGCTATCCTCCATTTTGTGACCTTCTCCTGTGCAGTCTTTCAACTATGATTTACACAAAGTATACTATAATATCTGATGCTCCCATGTTGCTATAAGACCTCAGAGTGAACTTAGCTTATTTCTACCTCTCCCATAAGGCCACTTTCTGCTTCATAGCATAGCACCCTGAGGTCAGAATGTTTTATTTATCTAAGTCTCATGCAGTGCCAGACATAATTCTTTAAACACAGCAAGTTACATCTATAGAATGTACTACTCTTTCTTCTTCAAAAGAAAAAGGTGATACAAAAATTAATTCAAAATGGATCAAAGACCTAAAAATAAGAGCTAAAACTATAAAACTTTTAGAAGAAAACAAGGGAAAAGCTTCATGACATTGGATTTACCAATGATTTCTTGCGTATGAAGCCAAAAAAACTGGCAACATAAGAAAAATATAAATTGGACTGTATTAAAATTTAAAATTTTCATGCATGAAGGACACTATCAATAGATTAGGCAACGCCCCAGAACAGAAGAAAACATCTGTACATCATATATCTGGTAAGAGGTAAAAAACCAAAATATATTTTTTAAAAGTCCTACAATTCAATAACAAAACAACAAATAAACCAATTTAAAAATGGGCAAAGGACTTGAATAGACATTTCTCCAAAGTGGATATACAAATGGTCAATAAGTACTTGAAGGCATACTCAATATCACTAGTCATTAGAGAATTACATATCAAAACCACAGTGAGATAACACCTCATACCCACTAGGATGGCTAGTATAAAAAACACACACACACACACACAAGAAAGAAAGAAAGAAAAAAGAAAATAACAAGTGTTCATAAGGATGTGGAGAAATTAGAACCTTTGTGTACTGCTGGTAGAAATGTAAAATGGTGCAGCCACTATAGAAGACAGTATGGCAATTCCTAAAAAAAATTAAAACAGAATTACCATATAATACAATAATTCCACATCTAGGTATATACCCAAAAGAAGTGAAAGTAAGGACTCAAACAAATATTTATACACTCATGTTCATAGGAGCATCATTCACCACAGCCCATAGGTGGAAGGAACACAATTACCCATCCACAGATAAACAGATAAACAAAATGTGATATATACATACAATGGAATATTATTCAGCCTTTAAAAAGGAAGGAAATTCTGACACATTCTGCAACATGGATGGATCATGAAGACATTATGCTGAGTGAAATAAACTAGTCACAAAAGGCAAATACTACATGATTCCACATACATGAGATACCTAGAGTAGTCAAATTCACAGACAGAAAGTAGAATGGTGGTTGCTAGGAAGAAACAAGTTTTCATTTAATGGGTACAGAGTTACAGTTTTGCGAGGAGAAAAAAGTTCTAAAGCTGGATGCTGATGATTGTTACACAACAATGTGAGCATACTTAATGCCACCGAACTGCACATTTAAAAATAATTAAGATGGCAAATTTTATGTATATTTTACTATTTTAAAAAATAAAAGGAAGGCGAAGAGGTGAAGAAGAAGAAGAATAGCAACAATAAGAACTACCACAATCTATATTACTATCTGGAGAAAGTTGAAAATTCTTTCCCTATTGTTTCCTTCATCTTGAGCCCCCTCTTCCCTTATATATTTTCATTGGCTTGTGACCCTAGTACTTCTGCCAAAGAACTGGAATCATGATTAATTTGGAAGGATACTGATATTAAAGTTACTGTGATAAAAGGATCAATGAATGCTATATGTAGATTTTTTTCTTCTCTCTCTCTCTCCCCCCGCTTCCCCACCAACACACACTCACACTTGATATTATTCAGATATGTGAATAATTTTACTTACTTTGAACCCACTCTAGTAATTGTAACTTCCTCCCAAAAAATCTGAAGTAAATGAGTTTAATCACAAAATTATTATACTCCTGCTAAAAAGGGCCAATTCAGTTACACTGTAGGTATATCAAAGTCCATATATACATAGTAATATTACAAAAAAAAAAAAAAGGATATGGCTAGTTCTGTGAGGAAAAAAAATGTTGTTAGAATAGAAAGCATATAGAGTTACTAGGGGCAAAAAACAGTGGCCTCCCAATTTTCTCCCTGGGGCTTTAAAAATTCCAAGTATGGTATAGTATATTTCAGACTGTTTCAGAAAGAACAGCTGATATCTAAACAATATGGCTAAAAGCTGTGCCCATTTATTTCTGTGGTCATTTTGTGGTTATTAGGACATTCTCTAATCCACTTGCTGTTTCATGTACCATCCTAGCCAGGCTGTTGGATTTGCTGGCGTGATTTCCCTGTGTGTTTCACGTTTTCATGCAGAACCATAAAGAGAGACAAGGTTCTTTGGTCCCTTTATGCCCAAACATCCCAACACTGAAACCATGCCATTTTTCTCAAGGCCTTGTCATAAATGAGCTTCCATCCCAGCTTTTCACCTTACCAGAACCATTCTGGAGCCACTGTGGCTAATCACAACCTGCCTGGTATTTGATCAGATCATAACGAATCTTTGTTTTGGTGTATGCCAGCAGAGGTCAAACAAGGGGAACTTGCTATTGGTTTAAATGTCCCACAGCCAACCATCTTCTGGGATCTTAGATTCTGTTTCCATTACTCTGGGAAGCAAAGGAAAAACCAAAAGTTTTTTCTCTATCTCAGTCTTTCCTCAAAACAGCATCGAGAGATATTCCATGTTCTTGGATTGAGAGAATCAACATAGTTAAAATGACCATATTACCTAAAGTATTACACAGATTTAATGCAATCCCCATCAAAATCCCATTGGCATTTTTTAAAGAAATAGAACAAAAAATCATCATATTTGTATGGAAGCACAAAAGACCCCAAATTGCCTAAGCCATCCTGAGAAAAAAGAACGAGCCTGGAGGCATCACTCTGCCCGATCTCAAACTGTACTATAAAGCGACAGTAATCAAAATGGCATAGTATTGGCAGCAAAACAGATACATGGACCAGTGGAAGAGAATCGAGAGTTCAGGGAAAATCCCATGTTTATATGGGCAAATAATTTTCGACAAAAAAGCCAAAATCCTACAGTGGAGAAAGGAAAGCCTCTTCAATAAATGCTCCTGGGAAAACTGAAAAGCCACCTGCAAAAGAATGAAACTATACTGTTGTCTATCACCACACATCAAAATTAACTCAAAATGGATTAAGGACCTGAATATAAGATTTGAACCAATAAAACTCATAGAAGAAAACATAGGAACAAAAGAAACTCAAGGACCTTGAACTTAAAAAGGATTTTATAAATTTGACCTCAGAGGCAAGAGAAGTAAAAGCAAAAATAATGAATGGGACTACATCAAACAAAAAACCTTCTTCATGGCAAAAGAAATCATCAACAAAGTAAAAAGACAACCATCTGAATGGGAAAATATATTTGCAAGCAATGCCTCTGATAAGAGTCTAATATCCAAAGTATACAAAGAACTTGTACAACTTAATAACAACAAAAAAAAAACAACAAATAATCCAATCAAAAAATGGGCAGAGGACTTGAATAGACACTTCTCCCTAGAGGACATACAAATGGCTAACAAATATATCAAAAGATGCTCAACATCGTGAGCTATTAGGGAAATGCAAATCAAAACCATAATGAGATACCATCTCACACCTGTTAGAATAGCTATAATCAACAGTACAAGTAACAACATGGATGAACCTCAAGATAAACATGCTAAGCGAAATAAGCCAGACAGAAAAAGTTGAAAAGCACATATCACTTACATGTAGGATATAAATCTAAAAGCAACAAATGAGCAGGACAAACAAACAGAGACTTATGGACATGACCTATAGACTAGTGGTTACCAGAGGGTAGGGAGTCGGGGAGGAAGGGTTAGGTAGATGGTTAAAGGGGGTCAAATATAGGGTGGGAGTGGGAGGGTGAAGTGAGTAAAGGAGATCAAATACATGGTAGCTGAAGGAAACTGGACTTTATGTAGTAAAAACACAATAGAATATACAGATGTCAAATTATAGTGTATACCTGAAAATTATATAATTGTATTAACCAATGTTACTCCAATAAACTTAATAAAAATTTTTAAAAAACAGTATCTAGAGGAGGGCCATTTTACAGATGAGAAGTTTAAGAATTAGAGCAATGAGGAATGACAACTCAGGAAATTGCCTGAGAGCTGGATTCCAGATTGGTCATGCCAAGATTAAATTCTAGCTCTGTTTACTCACTAGCTATGTGACCTTCGGCAAATTACTTGAATTTTCTGCCTCAGTTTTCTCATCTATAAAATATATATTATGTTAATAATATTCATTCTATCAAATGACTGTTGAAAAGAAAGTACTAAACACAATGCCTTGCATATAGAAATTATAGATTCATGTTAGCTGTTAGTATAACTACTATGATTATCATGATCAAAACTACTATGATTATCATGATCAATGAGAAACTTACACTATTTCTTAAGCTACTGTAAAGCAAATATATTTCTGTATCAGTCAAGATGCTCTCAGTTATGCCACAATAACAAATAATCTCCCAAATCTCAGTAGCTTACCACAAAGGATGTTTCTTCACTCTTGCAACATGATAATAACAGCCAGCTGTGGCTCCTCTCTGCATCATTTTCATTCTGGGACCCAGCAGATGAAGCAATGCCTCAAGACCACTGCCTAGACTGTGGCTGAGAGAAAAGAGAATAGAGTGAAGAAACTGGCTTTTGAAAGCTTCTGCCCAGAAATGACATATGCCACTTCCATCCACATTCCACTGACCAAAACAAGCGCAACCTCAACAGCATGGAGAATTATAACCCTCCACCTCGGGAAGAAACGACTGAGTTAATAGATCCACAACAATGGAAGAGCCAAGATTGATGCTTCAAGGCTACATCACTCTTATCCTTCTGGAAATTAAGGTTTATGAGATTGTTTTCCTATAAAGTTAAATTTGTGATAATGAAACATAACAAAATTTTAAAGATAGAAAGCTGGGAATATTACTCTTTTTTTTTGAGGGGGAAGAGTGCTAGTCTTTCCATAAATTTACAGTAAGGTCATTCTGCTATAATGCAAAGACGATGAAATATCAGAGACAGCCGCAACGTGAGTCTGCTCCCCTCCTGGGTCCCCTGCTGCTTGGTGAGACCTACTCTCTTTACAACACTGGCTGACCAGCAGTCATTGTCTGAGACAGATGTCAAAGGGACATTCTTCCATTAAATTAATCTTGCCATTTTACCTTTCAGTAACTTGAGGTCTTTCCACAAAACAACAACAGCTGCAAAACAACAACAACCTGGCAAGACCATAAGTCATATTCTGTGAGTTCCTAATCATAAATAAACTCGGGAAATACACTGAGTCACAGTCTTTATCTTATGCCATAGAATCACAAAAGCTTAGCATGAACAGAACCCTCAAGTTCATCTAATTCAACTCACCATATTTAGTGTAGAAACATTTCCTTCACATTGAGAGTAGATTAATGCCTGAGTACTTTTCAGCAATCTAGTATCAGTTTGAATGCTTTCAGCAGTGGGAAAGTAACAGGCAAGTAATTATATTAGAACATTAAAACTTTTAAAATAATACTCTTTAGATTGAACTAAAATCTGGTTGGGCAAAGATTCCAACCCTTTCTCCTAACTCTGAATTCTGGTGGAACATAGAGAAACTAGCATCATCCCAAGAAAGACATTCTATTACTTGAAGAAAGTCTTTGGAGCTTTCTCTTGGTTCTCATTCCTGTTCTTCCCGTTATTTTCACATGGCAAGGATTCCAGAGCTCTCCATAACTACTTTGTCAATCTGACTAAGACACTCAGTGAAAAACCCACACTTTTTAATCAGAGGCAATTATATCCCCAAGCCACTGACTGGAAAGGTTGAATAGGAAGGTTAGAGAAACCCATAAAGTATAGGAGTGTCATTTATTGTTCGGTTTGTATTCCACTAATAAAGAGTAATAAGATCCTTCCAGAAATACTTACTGGTTGAGAAGGGAGAAGGAAAAAGGCTGCATTTTATATTACCTAGTGAGTAATTTCTTTTACAATATTAAAAAGAATGTGGGCTTTTTTGAGATTGTATCATTAAGAATTCTATCAGGAGGGCCTGCTTTTGAATTGTTTCCTAGAAGTAAGTACAAATAAGACAAAACACTTTTTCCCAGATCCCCTTAGAACCAGCAATCTGCAAAAGTGAATAGCTACAGGTTTGAGGATGGAGAACTGATTTTTCCACCCTTAACACTGAGGCAAGCTGACTCCCATGAGGAACAGAATTTTCATTCGGAACATCTACTGATCTTAGAAGCCATTAGTCACAAAACTAGAAACAAGGGTGAAGAAAATCAATTGGCTTTCCTTAAGTTAAGTGTGTGCTACCACTACCAGGTCTATGTAAAGTTTACCTTGCATATAGAGCCTCTCCTCACCGAACAGCTTCCTGACTTGCTTCCCCCATGTTTCAAATCTCTGCTCAAATACCACATATTCAATGAAGCTATCCTTGAACCCCTTATTTAAAATTGCAACCCCCTCCAGTTAAAGCCTCCATCATCCTTCCTTGCTTTAATTTATCCATAGCACTTGTCACTATCTGCTATAAGCTATTTCTCTCATTATTTCCTTTATCATGAGTTCCTCTCACCATAATGTTAGCTCCAGGAGATCAAAGATTTTGATACGTTTTCTTCATTGTTATATCCTCAATGCCTAGAAAAATACCTGTAATTCAGTACTTGTTTCTGTGTTATTTTAAAAGACATAATAATTATCTCCTCTCCTAGGGCACACGTTCTAATAGAGGAGATGAAAAACAAAACAACCCGGTAAAGTAAGCAAGGTGACGAGGACTATGTGATGACAAATAAATTGCGTGGTTAGGAAAGGCCTCTTTGAAGGTGGTCTCATTTGAGTAATGATAGGAAGAATGAGATAGCCACTTGGATAGGGATCATAGAACACCCAGGCAGAGGAAAGCTCAAACATGCTGACCTGAAGATGGAGCAAGCCGACTTAAGAACAGAAAGCAAGGTAAGGGTCCTGGAATGTGAATGGAGAAAAAAGGGGTAAAGTTGGAAAAATGAACAGTAGCCCAATCTCTGAATGCTTGTTTCATTCATCCCCATTACTAACCATAATGTGAGTCACCAAAGTCCCTCTTGCACCTGCCTTGAAGACCATTTCCTAGTCTCTAAGCTCTATCTCATTATTCAGGCCTCTCAGCAGAAATATCACTTCTTAGATGTGGGCTTCTCTGGAAATATGTGTGTACGCGTGAACACACACATACATATACACATGTACCAGTAACAGTCACACTTTATCTTGTTTTATGTCCTTGATAGTATTTATCACTATTTGAAATTTTATTGCCAGGCGTTTGCATGCATATGCACACACACACACACACTAGATTGCAAGCCTAAGAGCAAGGACCTTCTCTTATTTACCAATATATTCCCAGTGTCTAGAACCATGTTTGGCAAATGATAGGTACTCAAAATTATTGGATAAATATCTTAGGCCATTGTCCCTGGGAAGCAGACACTGAGAAAGAGGTTTGTGCTCAGGAAGTTTATAGGGTTTCTAGGGAGTGGTCTTGGGAAAAATATATGTAATAGAGTGAGAAAAGTGAAAATGGACAGTTGAACTGTGAGCTAGGATGGCCCTTCAGAGATACTCATGATGGAAACTCAATGGGACTTGGCCTTGTAGTTCCACATGGACCAATCATTGCAAGCAGCCTGCCCCTAGGAAAGGCTGGGATTAATTTTGAGTGAAACAGCTCCTTTCAGCTAGAGCAAGTACTGAGACACAATCAGTTGTATCCCACCAGCAGCCAACACTGAAGACAAGTATGGAATTGAGAGCTTCAGTTCTAAAGGGGTGAGTCTGCGCAAAACATCATGGCACCTACCTCAATAAACGAGTCAAGGATGAATGAATGCATTTTTACCACCTACATTTATGTTAAAGTGTCTCTAATCTAGTTGATCATATCTAATATAGTTGTATCAATCCTATCATGTGACATACCCTCTAATCATTTTAACTACATTGTGTATAAAATGTATACATATATACATTACCTAAAATTACTTCTATCCTAGAAAATTTTTAAATATTTCTGTCACAAACAGTTCTAGCCCATTTCTGTTACCCTATTTCATTGTAAGTCTAAAAGAAATAAATTTCTTTTATAGGCATGTCATAAACATTTTCATGATGATTTCAGAGTTAGGAAACAAATCTGTTTAAGGCTTGATCTCCATCAACATAGAGAGCCCTATAGATAGTAATGAATTCTTTAGGTCTGTTTTATGTTATGCCTCCTTGTTACCCAGCTATTTTCCTACCTTTAGGCATAATGAAAATTCAAGTGATCTTCTAGTTCCTCTGCTTTCTCTTGGAAACAAATTTTTTAATGTTTTATATTGTTCTTCTAGTGTGTTATATGATTGCAACAAGTCAGCTGATGAAATGTATGGCAGGTAAATATGGAGATGATACTATAAGTCATTTTACTATAAAAGTCCAGGTCTAAGGAAGGTAGATATGGGCAGTTTGTCTCATATTTTACAGAGTTGTTTTCATGCCTAACTTTGATGTTCCAATAGAGGAATTTATGACTAAAACAACCCAGTATAACAGCTCTTCCTTTTTTCAACAGTCCTTTTTAAAATACCAATATGTAACAGAGTAACTAGAAAACACAAGAAATTATTTTGAAGTCCAAGCTGGAAAATCAGTCTCTGTACTATACAAATATGCCCAACATCCTCCTCCACCCTCACCAGATGATCCCAGGCACTGGGTTTCTGACTAAACAGAGACTCTGAAGTCACCCAAACATGAGACCAGGAAGATGAGAATCATCTGAACAAATCACATATAAACAGGAAGAGGGCAGTCCAGAGTAATTCCCTTGGTATGAGGTGTGTTTTCTTCATATGGGCATGGGTAGCTTGGCATGGTTTAAAACATTAAGAAACAGAGTGGACATTGACTATAAAATTGACCACCTTTAGTGTAAACTGGTACAGACACTATGGAAAACAGCATGGAGATTCCTCAAAAACTTAAAAATAAAACTACCATATGACCCAGCAATTCCACTTCTGAGTATTTATCCTAAGAAGATAAAATCACTATCTTGAAGAGATATCTGCACCCCCATGTTTATTGCAGCATTATTGACTACAGTCAGAACATGGAAATGACCTAAGTGTCCACTGACGGATGAATGGATAAAGAAAATGTGGTGCATATATATATAATATATATATATATATGTATATCTATATACATATATACACACACACACACATACACTCACACACACACATACACAATGAAATATTATTCAACTTTAAAAGTCCTGCCATTCATGACAATACAGTTGCACTTTGAGGATATTATGCTAAATGAAATGAGTCAGAGAGAAAGACAAATACCATGTCTCATATATAGGTAGAAAATCAAAAATCCCAAAGCTATAAAACGAGAACAGACTGGTAGTTGCCAGGGGTAGAGGGTAGGAAGTAGGAGGAATGGGCCAAAGGGTACCAATTTCCAGTTATAAGGTAGGTAAATTCTGGGGAATATAATGTACAGCATGGTGACTATAATTAACAATACTATATTGTATATTTAAAAGTTGCTAAGAGTAGATTTTAAAAGTGCTTGTTATACACACAAAAATGTGAGGTGATACAAGTGTTAACTAACCTTATTGTGGGAATCATTTTGTAATATATAAAATCACCACATGTGTACCTTAAATCTATACGTTATATGTTAATTATATCTCATTAAGCTGGGGAAATTAATTAATTACACTGACCACCTTAAAAATGACTAGGAAAAATGTAACCCATGATATGAACGGTAGTGACTAGTGGTAGAAGAGGAAATGGATTATTGGTGGTGTAAGCAATGTGTTTCTACCAAGTCTATTTTTATTGTATGGGTGGACATGCAGATTAGCTGATCTGGGTCTCAATACAAGGTCCTAACATCCTTAGACCAGCTTGCACCTTCAACAGTGATAACCTTCATCATGTTCATTCATCATTATGGCTGGGACCATTGAAATGAATCTCGTCCACAGTCATTATTAACGGTTTGCTAAAATAAGAGAGAAGTGGGAAGGAAAATATGAAGTGGGAAAAAGGAGAAAAAATTTGGATGGGAAGTTTGACTGAGTTTGATGACTGAGAAGCATGGAGCATTCCTAGCTCTGATACTCACATAAATATGGAAATTCTTCCTGATAAGCTTCTTTAGAGATGGGGTAGGTTATGGCCTGCATCATACAAGCATGGGAAAGCTCATTACTCTCTAGAATAGTCTTCCATCCACGGAATAATGTTAGAAGTGCCACATTTTGAGCTTTGTACTTTTAAGGTGACAGTAAAAGAATGGAAGGCCAGATAATGGTGCTAATTTTTTTTTCTCCTTCGCAATTTTGCCAATGACCAACCCTGCACCTTTTTGGTTCTGAGCCAATTTTTTGGATAGATGCTGGCTCCAGAAAAGAAGCCAATGAGCTGACAGAATTTTCACATTCTATGAATGAAGAATGGGATGAGGTGAAGAGCCAGAGAGACCAGATGAGATGCTCAGATTATGTAATAAAATAGAGACAAACTGTGTCTAGAATGAGATTCTCCTGATATGCAGCATAAGGACTATTACCTTCTTTGATCCTTCTGCAAGATTCTATTTTCATAGAGCTGATTTATATAGATATGTGACATAAGAGACATAAGATGACAAAACATCACACTCAGTGTTGTATTTAAATGATTTTTCATTGGTTAGTTCATAGGGTTAGATCAAAGATGCCCAACTTGGTAGAAGTTGGATATGGTGTGAAAAAAAAAACTTTTTATAGTTGGAAATTCTACAAACCTCTCTTTTTATGTATTATAAACTATAGAAAGAAAAATTGGACAAAATCTTCTTGGCTGGTGGAATTATGAAGATTCTGAGTTCTTTTTTTTTTTTCTTAACAGGAATAAGGAAAAGTATAGAACTACCATCTCCTCTTCTCACCCAAGGACATATTAGACTCTTCTGTGGAGCATGTTTTGGGTATTTGTCAGAAACAGAGATGGGTTCAAAACAGCAGGCTAATGTTTGATTCTGATACAACTACGGTCATGGGTGAAATGTTCTTAAAGTTACTTTATTTATTGAGCAAATGTTTAACTTCCTTATTTGTAGCTAACTGTACCCCAAATGTGTGTATTTAGAGTAAGAACAAAGTGACACTATTTCCACTGCTCAGAAAACCACTGGGAGCTTTTCTAAGTTTTTCTATACAGATTTTCTAAAGAAGCTCCATAGTATCATTTCCATAGGTGATGGACTATGGTAATTTTATTAGGGCCATTACTGAATAAAATTTTAAGTTCTTACCGTGGCCTTCAAGACTCTCAGTGATCTGGCTCTCTTTTTCCTTACCACTTTTGTCCTTGCTCATTCTGCCCCAACCATGTTTACTTTCTATTGCTCAAACATTCCAAACTCCTACTCATCCCAAGGCCTTTGCATTTGATGTCCCCTCTCCCTCTTCCCCAGATCTTTGAATGACTGTATTGTTTCCTGTTAGGTATCAGCTTATACTTATCTCCTAAAAGAGGCCTTTCCTAACCAGCTCATCTAAAGTAGAGTGCTCCAATCATTTGTCCATTTTCTTTTCTTCAAATCTTTTAGCATCTTCTGAAATTATTTATTTCTTTATGTGTTATTGATTATCCTCCCAGTAAGCTTCATGAGGACAGAGACCTTATTTCTATTTTCATTGCTATATCCCCCAGTCCCAACACAGTACTAGGCCCACAGTAGCCACCCATTAAAAATATATTGAATAACTAATTAAGCAAATCAATTAACATAGCAGTAGTTCCCACTCCTTATTCACCCATCCAGGGACACAAAATATAACATACAGGCCAGAAAGATCATAGACCAGCCAGGCAATGGTAGGCTTTGGGAGGTATTGGTAGGAGCACTTAATAATTAAAATATAAGAGAAAGCATCTACTGTGAGCCTTCTCTGTCAGGTTGTACAAACATTCTCCAAGCCCCACTAAAACACCTTGATTTTTAAAAAATAATTATATAGAAAAAGAGGTTTCAAAGCTGGGGGAATTACGTAAACACATATACTACTTTGGTTGCTTCAAGGTATTTATTGATTTATTTTACAATAAAACATTTCACACAGACTGCCCGCTTAAAGAGGAACAATATGTGGTGTTATACATTCCATTTGAACCCAAGCAGTCTGATTGAACTTAAAAATTATCTTTACTCAATTTCTTCATTTTTGCTTCAGTTTCAATGCTCCATCAACTTACTTGAATTAAAAAAAAAAAAAAAAACTGAAGCTTAATTTGCTATACTCTGAAGAGTGGACTGTTTAGAAAATAAACTATCCTGAGACATCATTCTTTTCTACTATGAATGCCGTAAAATAGAAATATTTTATCTCATCTGCCTGAAGTCTGGGATTATCTGAGCTTTAATGTTAGAGGCAAATATTTTTAAACTTTTATTTGCCACTCTCAACATTGATTAACCCATTTTACAGCAATCTACATCCCTATATAAACAAACTCAAGGAAGACAATTGCTTGTAAAGGGAAAAAGGAGGAGGGAAAAGCCCAGAATCTAGTGTTCATTTCTGAACTTTAGGACTTTTCTTTGATAACTCAAAGCAAGCAATCAATTTAAAAGCATTCTGAAAAATTCTTGCCATGCCAGTAAAGGATCTACACTCTTCAAACTTCCATATTTTACTTCAAGACTTGTTTTTTCCTCCATCTGGTAGGTAAGTTATTTTCAGAGTGAGTAAAGAAGCCATGAGGTAGATAATTTATTTCCTCTTCTTATTTCAAAAGAGTGTGCTACTGGTCATGGTTGTAAAACATTTTTGAATTGGGGTCTTCAACCAAGCTTATCAAAATGCCAGGTTATGTCTGGGTAGTACATACATAAAGCCTCCCACTGAAGAAATTAAGCTCTCTCAAAGCCCCTTTGGAGCAAGTTACTGTTCTCAGTGCTGGACTGAAGGTTTAGGAGATTAGATTTTGTATTTATCAGAGCAAATTTAAAAAAAAATCAGTCCCCTAATAAATTTAAAGGAAATCCCTGGACCACATATTGTTCCTCTTTAAGCGGGCAGTCTGTGTGAAATGTTTTATTGTAAAATAAATCAATAAATACCTTGAAGCAGCCAAAGTAGTATATATGTTTACATAATTCTCCCTAGCTTTGAAACCTCTTTTTCTATATAATTATTTTTAAAAAATCAAATAAAACACACCTCTGGTGTACTATTAAACACACCAACAAATCCAAAATAAATAACTAGAGGAATGGCCTAATTTTATTTGATAGTTCACAGAATGAGATATTGACTCAAATTCATTTCAAATCAGGATGGTTTATATTAGCCCGCAATCCCTGGTTAATCTCAATGGGAATCTCTTCTTAAGTTGATGAGTCTGATGTACATGAAGTTCAGCTTGAAAATGGTTAAAGACTTTTAGGCATAGAGTTGTCTATGTAACTATTATTACACCCATTCCCACAGTGACAGTGTTCAGGCAAAAAAGGACTGTATTTGTGGTCAGATGTGGAGGCAAAGGGAGGAAGGGAGGAAAAAGATGGAAGAGGAAAGGTAAGAGAAATGAAATAAAGGAAGAAAGATAAAAAGAAGAAAATCACATTTTGCCTTTCCCAGATGACTCAAGAGCATTTTGGTTTGGAATTTTTTATTTATCTGCAGAAGGTAGATGGCCTTTGGATTTTGAATATTTGTATTTGATAATCATATATTACTGAAAGATGGTCTGTGCAAATGTTTCAGGCTCAAGGATATAAGAAAACACATACTATACACTTCAAAAGACTATATGTACAGACTTGAATATTTCTTTCATATTTGAAATACCTTTACCATCTTCAAAATAGTATTCAAACAGTCTTCAAACTCTTTGGGATTGTCCTTGTATTTGCTAATAGCTCAGAGTCTTGGCCACAGCAAGAGGCTAAAACTTAGATAATTGGTCTTATTCTCACTGCCTGGATGAAGTTAATAAAGCTTCTAGGTCTAGATCTAAGGAAACATTACTACCATTAAAACTCAAACTAGTGTCTGCAAATTGTAGTCTACAAAACACTAGACTCATATGATGGTAATTAGGTGGGAAAAGGTTCCAGAATCCATTAAGTTTGAATAACTTTTGTTTCAACAAAATGCTAATCCAATTACATGACTCTGTAAAGGAATATTTATGCCACATTTCCCTTTTTTATAATTGAGGTAAAATTGGTATATAATATATAAGCTTCAGATGTACATTATAATTCAACAGCTGCATACACTACGAAGTAATCACCACCGGAAGTCTAGTTACCATCCTTCACCATGCAAAAGATCTCCTTCATCCACTTGAAACAGTTTGGACTAGTTACTACTTCACCTCTCTAACTAATCTTTATTCTCTTTCAGGAGTATCCAGATGGCTTTAAAATGAGAAGACTAGCCTTTTTTAGTTAAAATTATATTATTTGAGAAGCAAAAGTTTGTGTTTTTTAAAATTATTTTAACATTTTAATAACCCCTAAAGTTCCAGGAGGAGCTGAAATCATCCCCATTGTGGCAGAAAAACCAGACCCCAGGAAGATATAATGGCATAATATCAAAATAAATCAAGGCTCAAATGTGGGCCTTAGCAACAATTTGCTGCATGGCCTTGGGTAAAGTCTAATCATCTTTGAGCCTCTAGTTTTCCTTTCTAATGTGAGGTTAATGATGCAAACCTCATAACACTGTATGAGAATTAAATGAAATAGTGAGTGGAAAAGAACCTTTCTTGGGGTTGGCCTTAAAGTTGATACATCTTTAAAGTAAGTTCTTTTCTTCTTTTTCTTTCCTCCTTCAGCAAATACTGCACTCTTGAAGCCCAAAAAAAAACTGATCATGTAAATAAATACCAATGTTTAGCTCAAAAAAAAAAAACACTGTGAGAAACTCTCTTTGGCATTCCAGTCTGGGTGGAGCAGATACGCAGGTTGGATTCCATTAACAGATGATGAAGCTTCTAGACCATTCCTCCTGAGACTCCTTTCTGGAAAGGCCTCCTGTCAAAAACCACGGAGATCAATCTTGTCACAAAGGTCAATATGTTTGTCACCTCCTGTCTAGACTATTGCAATGCTCGAGACCTAAACCTCCCACAGGGAGCTGTCCACTGACAGCAGATGACCCAGACATGATAGCATGCCTGCTGGTTAGGTCAGCCCATGGCAAACCCAACACACCCCAGCAGACGCTCAGCCTTGGCTGCTGTTTTACGTCAAGTCCAATTTACGATCTGGGCTCTCAAATTAAATCACTAGGCAGTGATGAGCCTGGCTCGCTGGAAGATCTTTTCATTCCACACAGCCCACTGATAACTTGTTGGACACAGAGATACTGGAACACAATACAGATATCTGTTCATTCAGGTCTGTTTTCAATTCAAATAACTGGCCCCAAGTATGCTTCTAGTTAATGTGCATATGTGCCAGGGCCAAGAGGAGTCTGCATGCAGCTCTGCCTCCAAAGATGAGAGACTGGGGTTCAGAACATCACAAAGGATCAAAAAGTAAACTGAGCACTGAGAAGTTTAAAAAAAAAAATGAGCCAGAGATATGCTAAATTTACTAAATTTGCTAAAATTAGCATTCTTGCCCCCATTCCAGCCTTCTCCCTGCATCATTGTCTTGAATTACTAAGAATTTAAAATACATTCCTGCCTAAGAATCCAGAAGGTACCACACTGAGACTTTTTTCCAGTAGGGATGGTATCATCAACATTGTCTATCGGCTCTTTTTATGACCAATATGTCTAGTCTGTTATTTTAAAGTCACTGGCAAGAAACTGTGAGAAAGTACAGCTATGTAACATAACCCTGCCCTTCAGAAGACACTGAGCTTAGACATGCAGCCTCATCAGTGGGGCAAATGGGTCTCTTTGAAAAGAAAACTGGTCCTTTCCAAGATTCAGCCTCTATGTTGACCAAGAATTAAGCTAATCAACCATTGCTTGGCCTTTTGAAAACAGGAGCTAATCTTCTTATCAATTATCAACTTGCCAACAACATGTTACCTTTTATTTAGATAAAATTGGTTGTAAGCAACAGCAGCAAAAAAAAAAGAGAGAGAGAGAGAGCGAGAGAGAGAGAGGAAATATGTGGAGAGTAAGAAAGAGAGCCCAGTAGAATCAAGAAAAGAAAATTAAAGGGGAGCAAAATATCCTCTTTCAGAGAGCCAAGAATAAGGAAATGAGGGACAGTGCGGGGCAGGAGTTTATATCTCAATATTGGATTATCAGTCTGCCACTACCCTCTCCATCAGCATGTACTAGGGAGAGAACATGAAGGCATAAACCAGGTCCAACCCACCAATCACAAACTGTATAAGCTTAGGGTGCACAGAAGCTATGGCAATGACTATTTTAAATAAGTTTCATAAACAAAGTATGCTCTATTTTTATCTAAGCAACTCTCAGAGCTTCCTTGATTCAGTACAGCTTCTGTTCTTTCATTTGCATTTTGCCTCTTCTTCTCATGAAATACCCTCCTTTAATGCAAGACAAGATGGAACATTCCATGTAAAAATCTGTGAGACTAAGACTCCATCTAAACGTATGTAGTCTGTATGGGATCAGAAAAATTTGCTTTGAAGTAGTCCAGGCACACAACTCTTTCCATATCAGGATTATTAGCAGAAACTTGCACGTTAATGCCCAGGCTGTTTTTTGCCCTCTAGTTCCTTCCTGAATAAAATTCAAGGGGTTTAGGAGGTTTCTACATAATTTTCTTTCCAAGCAGTCTGTCATTCTTAATGCATCACCCTCACTTTCCAAAAATGGCACGAAATTCAGCCAGACTTCCAAGAAGGAATGATGTCACTCCTGAATTCTATGCTGCCACTTAAGTAACCCAAACAAGCTTTCTTCCCACTGGAGAAGGAATGCACTACCTTTTCTCTCTGTAGGCCGGGAACCAGACTGTGGCTCTCTTCAACTTATTCTTCATTGGTACAATCTCAGAAACAAACAAGAATGATATGTTTTTTCTAGATGAACATTGTATACTGAGTGACACTCTATCATTGTGATCTACATTTTCTAAACTATTGTCAATTCAATATTTCTGTTTCTTTCAACATTCCCTTCCCCTGTAGATCTCATTCTTAACTGCTAGATAGTTCTGAAATGGGGCACCTGAACTAATGACATTAGAAGGAATGGAAGAGAGAAATAAAGAGTAACAACCCAATTGGTCAATCATCTTAATTAACCAAAAAGCAGTCCAGGCTGTATGTGCAAATGCAAATTATATGTATACCATATATAAATCCTAGACTTCTACCCTATGGTTTCTTGTGCTTCAATAAGCCTTCAGGGCATTAGGGAAGAAGAATCACTTCTTTCATAAGAAATCTAATTTGTAAAATACCTTTTTCTTCCTTTATTTGTGGGGATGGGGCACAGAGAGAGGGCTTTATATGAGGTACAAGAATGATAAAATCTAAGTTATCAAAGTTGTCGTACTACAGAATTTTATGTAAAGACATCTAGAAAAATTTCAACTGAAACAAATAAACTACTTTGTCAAAGGACTCAAGATACAATTGATAGAAGTTTTACTTGGACTGGATTGTTAACACCGAAGTGATAACTGTATAAAAGTAAATTAATAGTCTGACTTTGCCCCATTAGGACTGAAGAATGGAAGTGTATTAAGAAGAAATTGTAAATAAATGTAAAAAGGGAAAGATTGCACAAAAAAGATCAATATCTATGTGGGACATACACATTAGATGACCCTTGACATTCTCTTTACAATGCAAATTATTATATTAAAAATGTATTAATTCAACAAACATTTACTGAGTACCTGATCTATAAATTCCCCAAAAAATAATGAAACTTACTTCTTAGATACAGTTGTAGATACTTCTTAGATACTTAGATGTAGTTGAGATTCAACAAAAACTTAGATTGTGAAACTTTTACATATATCTTTCCATTTGATAGTCAAAATAACCCTGTGAGTTATGTGGAAGTGCTCATTTTTATTTAATGTGAGAGAAAATTGAGGCTAAGAGAGGCTAAGTGATTTGCACCAAGATCACACAGAAGTAATAAAAAGCAGAATCCAGACTCAACCTTAAGTTATCTGACACCAAATGTGCTACAATTTGTTGCCTCTATAATTCAAAGTAAAATGTCACAAGTGCCAAAAGGGAGGTATGTGCAGAGTTTTACTGGCATTACTTTCCACTGAGGAGATCAGAAAAGATTTCATGGAGATACTTAATCTGAGCCCTGAAGGAATGTAGAGTTTTGACAGGCAACAATGGACATAGAGGAAATTCTAAGCTAAAGGAAATCATTTAAAGAGAGCAAAAGGTAAGAAGGCAGGAACTAGTGTACATTTAAGACATGGTAAGCAATCCAGTTCAGCTGGAGTACAACTATGTAAATGAGAGCAGTGGGAGATAAGGCTGGAAATTTGGTCATGGAATCAAGTTATGGAGTGCCTTGAATGCCTTGCAAAAGAACATGAACACTTTTGGCCAGCAATGGAGAATTACTGAAGGTTTTTGAATAACGGAATGATATAATCAAAATGGAGCTTTAAAAAGATTAATCTGGCAGTAAGATGTAGAATTTTTTTGGAAGAAGCTGAGGAGTTATAAGGCCAGGGCAATAATCCAGATAAATAACAGAGGATTCATCTACCATAGAGGGAATAGAAATGGGAAGAAAATAAGGAATAAATATGAAGAACATTAAAACTGTGGAATCAAAGGGACTCCTTGACTAATTAGATGAAAAAATGCAAATGAAAGTAGGAAGCAGGTCTGAGTGAATGTAAAGGTAACAGTAATTATTGAAATAAGAAATAAGTAAACAAGAAGACCATGTTTGTAAAGAAATAAAATTAGTTGAGATTTGACCGTGTCCAGTGTTCATCAGAGATATTTGTCATGAAAACATACAGCTGTGAGAACAAAATGACCTACCTTCCCTGACATATCCTTACCTCTATACACACACCCAGAAGCCACAGTGGTTTGATTAAGAACTTAATCATGACTTACAAGTGGTCAAGTGCTTACATAATTAGTCAAGTAGCCATTAAGAAGTATGTGGTCAAAAGTGGGACCATTACTTATTTCAAGAAAAGGCAAGTGTTAGGACAATACTAGCTGCTGTTAAAGAAAATCCCAAATCTCAATGACCTAATAACACATAATTTATTTTTTACTCATTTGAGTCTAATTGCCATATTTCAAGAGAAACGGGAACTTCATGTAGTCGTTTGGGGACCAAGAATTATGAATCTTCTGTCTTTAACATATGGTTTCCAAGGTCATCTTAGCATTGATATTCAGCTGGCAGTTGGGGAACAAGAGAGAAAGGAACATTTCCTGAATGCATTCTATGGCCTAAGCCTTAAAATGGTATACATCATTTTGCCCACATTTATTTGGCCAGAACTCATTTACATGGCCATAACTTAACTGTAAGGGATGCTTGTAAATATGAAAATAACTATGACCCATAAAGAATAAGGAAATAAGTTTGTTGAACGGATAGTCAGCCTCTGCTTCTAGGCCACAAAGTTCAAATGTAAGGTGCAGGACTAAGGGTAAACAAAAGGAACCACAATTCTCTACATAAAAACATAAATTACTATTGCCATTGTAGGAAGAAGTAGTCTAACAAATCATGGGGCAGTTGGAAAAAAATGAATTCCCTCTTCCTTATAAGTTTGGACCATATAGCATCTGAGAATTAATCTTTCATCTTAAAATTTGAGTGTGTGTGTGTGTGTGTGTGTGTGTGTATGCATGCACACATGCACATGCACACGCATCATTAGTTATGTGCTATACTCAGAAGAATAAGAAGGTATATTTGCAACTTACATCATTAAAGGAACCTCAGTGTAACATGAGGTAAAGACTGTACCCACTTTAGGCTCTTCTACAGAACTAGGAGTGACAAAGTCAATAATGGACCACCCTGCTCATGCCATTTCTCCTCAGTATTAGGGTAAGTGTTATTACAGATTTGAAACCCTAGACTTAGGAAATGTACTGTTGAGAAATACAGCATCTACTGATTCCAATGGTAAAGAGGATAGAACCTAATGAAGATGTGACAAGGTCCTCATGAATAGAAGATAAGTTTTCCCAAAAGAAATGTGAAGATCTATACCTTGGAAGTTTAAAGAAGAATTTCTCTGAAGAGAGACAAGAACCTAGGAACAAGGGAGCAGGTTTAAGAATGAATTTTATAAGGATAGCTATTATGAATGGTTAACTTCTTGGGTGATTTTTTTACCAGTTTTATTAAGATATAATTGACATTTAACATTATGTTAGTTTAAGGTGTACAACATAATGATTTGATATGTGCATATATTGTGAAACGATTACCACATTAAGTTTAGTTAACACGTGGATTACCTCAAAGACTTAGACCTTTTTGTCCTGTAATGAGAACTATTTTTTATTATTAGCTTCAAATATACAGTACATTGGTTAGACATTTACATAGTTTATGAAACTATGATTACTTTTAACATCTACTCTCTTGGCAACTTTCAAATATATAATACAGTATTGTTAATTGTAGTCACCATGGTGTACATTACATCCTCAGAACTTATATCATCTTATAACTGGAAGTTTGTATCTTTTGACCACCTCCACCCATTTTACCCACCCCATACCCCTGCCTCTGGCAACTGCCAATCTGTCCTCTGTTTCAGTACATTATTTTTTAAGATTTCACATACAGATGAGATCATGTAGCATTTGTCTTTCTCTGTCTTATTTCACTTAGCATAATGCCCTCAAGGGCCATCCATGTTGTAAATGGCAGGATTTCCTTCTTTATGACTGAATAATATTTCATTGTGTGTGTATAAATATATACTTATGTACATATATTAAAGAAAATGTGATATATATCACATTCATCCATTGAACACTTAGGTTGTTTTTCTTAACTATGAAAAAAAGTTGTATATACTACACAGTCTTAAAGTCTTTCATATATTACAAAGATCTTTATTTTTTTCCGACCCTTTTGTAAAGCTTCAAATTTTATGTACTATGTAGAGGCAAATTAGAGAAGATACCATAAAGAGATATCAGGCCTGCTTCCTGTATGGCCTTGTCAGCATCTACCTGCCTGCGTAGGCCTTCAAATGGCAGCAACATCACCTCTAGAACGAGTATTCTACCATGCCCTTCCATAAACTGAGGAATGGGCCACAGCTGAGTGAAAAGCAATGGAAGTACACTATGTGAAAGAGTACTGGTCAAGCAGAGAACTAAAGTCAACCACAGGACACTCTCACCACCTCCGCCTACTAAGGTGATCCTTAAGAGAAAAATGTTGACACCAGGTCCAATTTTGATATAAAGGGAGTTATAAATTTTAATAAGAGATCCAGTTTAGGGATAAAGATTTGGAAATCCCCAGCTTCATTATGATACAATCATGGGTGTGTATAAGATAGACAAAAGAAAGTACTTAAAGGAGGTACAGAAGAAGAAACAGAGCATAATATCATAAACCCATGGACATCGTTGATGCTCTGCCCAGATTTCCTTGGATCCCAGTTACAAATAGCCTGCACCTTTGACTCTCTTCAGAGGACTAACTCACAGTCACTGGAGCTGCTCTTTTCATATGCTCGAAAAAAAACTGGAAGTATCTGGGAGCTGATGACCCTCCCCATCCCAAGTGGCCCAAAGCCAATGAATGTAAGGTGTGAGAGGATGAAAACACAGTTTCCTTTTCCCATGTGGAGACAAACTCTGTGGCAGGTTTGGTGCAGGATCAGGTTAAAGTTGACACCTTACTTGAAAGTGTACCCATGCTTCACTTGTTCCTTCTCTGTCCTTCCCTCTCCAGCTCCCCTATTCACTTGCTGTCTTTCTTGGGAGTGCTCCTTTAATAAATCACATGCATCTGAGTTCTTGTCTCCAGGTTTGCTTCTCATGAACCTAACCTAAAACACATACATTAAAGGATGCCACAACTACCACCTCCCAAAATGACAGTATTTATAAGATGCAATGTTTTAGAACAAGGAAGACTACAAGCACTACAAAAAAATCACTGGATTTAGCAACTATGAGGTGACCGTTGATTCTAATTCCACTTGTCATACAACATCAACAGGGGAGCAACCCATGCAAATGTCCTGGGCACTGTGACTAATTGTCACCAACCATCAGCCATCCTTCCCATTGTTCAGAAATCACATGTGCTAAAACCATAAACAAAAAAAAATAGAGGTAAAGAAATTTTAAAATTCTTGTAAGAGGATATAGGACAAATTTGGTGGCTTCAGAAGTTTGAAGCAGACACAAATTAACTCTGTCTCAGATCAGGATTACTTAGTGGGAAAAAGGGTACCTGGGATTTCCACTTATCCTATTCATGGCCCCACACAGACAGAAGCAGTATAATAACTGAATGCTTAGAACTGAAAGAGATCTCAGAGAAGGTTCATTTTATCTCCGTAGTTTATCACAAAGTCTATGACAGTAAATACCTTGGCTAAAAGCGGAATTATCACTCAAGTTCAAGTTCTTTGGTTCTCTGACTGATTATCTTTCCAGTATACCACACAGTCTTTCAAGTTCTTATTTATTATGATTACTAGTAAGAGTATTAGTATTATTATGTGTCAGGCATTTAGCTAAATTCTTTACATTGAGTCTTATTTAACATTCCCAATAATCTGTAAAATGGATTCTTTCATTTCTATATTAAAGAAGAAATTAATTTAAAAGAGATTAGCTTAATTGATGCAACATAGCTCACGGTGGCAAAGCCCCACCTAGAAGCTCAAAGACAAAACTAGAATCAAAAGCCCAAAACTAGAATCAAACCTGTGCTCTCATTCACTGACTGACAAGCTGAAAGTCCTACCTCATGAGACCCTGTCCTAAAATAATTATAGAACTGCGACACCTTACTTACTAAACCCCTCCCTTTCAAATAGATGGTAGACAGATAGGCAGACAGATAGGCAGATAGACGGATGATAGATTAGACAGATAGATAGATAGATAGATAGATAGATAGATAGATAGATAGATAGATAGATGATAGATGATACATAGATAGATAGATAGATAGATAGATAGATAGATAGATAGATATCTAACCCATATTAGAGTCACTTACTTAAGCAGAAAAAAATTTATAAATGTTGCTTAGATTATGCAGCTTTGAGTTCAATTATTTTCTTCCCTTTCTTTTGAGAAGACGTGATTTGTACCTTCTTTTTTTATTAAATTTATTGAGATGACATTAGTTAATAAAATTATACAGGGTTCAAGTGTACAATTCAATAATGTCATATGTATATTGCATTGTGTGTTCATAGCCCAAAGTTAAATTTCCTCCTGTCACCATATATTTTCTTTGTCACCTCATTGTAGGAAGCTTCTACTAGAAAGAGTCATTTCACATATCATTCTTTCCACATGAACAAAGACATCCCAGAGCCCAGGAATCTAAATATTAGTCCCAGCAAAGGGTAAAGCCAACTGTAGCAAACATCCTGGACCTCTGTGTCCAAATAAATGATGCCTCCTTTAGAGTATTGCCTCAGACAACTTCACAATTGTCAGACATAATGACTGCTCGTTATTAGTGTAAATCCTTTGAAATTGCCTCTGAGAGATGTGCACAGTCCTATGGGGTGAGCTATTTTCCAGAATAAAGCCTTGTTCCTTATCCAAAATAAAACAGTCCTAGTTTCTGCTCTTTAGTATGAGACTATGAACAAGAAAATGCACTGCTCTCCAAGACTTAAGTTTTCTACCTATATGATGGGAAAACAACAATATCTAGAGGTATGACATATAAAATGAGAAAATGTTTACAAATGGGATTTTGAAACTATAAAATAATTTATTCAGATAAGAAAATCAATCTTGGTTATTTGAAATGGAGCAAAATATCCTGTTTTCTTCATCCCTAGCTGGAAGAGATAAACAGTTGAAAAGGTTATGGTGACACTAATTCCTGATTCTTTATTCCCAGAAATAAAGCACCATATGCAAAAGTGACTCAATATACCAGTCATTACAAAAAAGTTATCATCAACAAAAAACACTGTGGGGATGCTGGGTAGCTTTCTTTAATTTTCTATTGTTTTTTTATACCTTGAGAGAGGAGATCATTTTGAGCCTTTGACCCTTAGACAAAAATAAAACCTCTGAGTCTGAAAAGCCATAGGCTTCAGTTTTCTGTGAACAGCACTGAATATGCACAATGAAGAATTTATAGCCTATGATGTGAGTTGACTTCTTTGATAAGGGGCCTAAATTTAATTTGCAAACATGTGGTTGTGACCTCCCTGAGCCAATGGCTGGAGACTTGAAGCAACGTGTGTGGGCCAGCTGTGGAAATTGGCTCAGCTCCTGGTTGAAGTCACCTCCCTTCTCTAAAAATTCTTTAATACTGGATGAGTTCTGTAGAAGTTGCAGGGGGAGGAGGTATGGGGAGTTGTTAACAAAAGACAACAGATGAGCTCATGAAACTGTAACAAGCTGTTGGGGAGCATTCCACATGTGGGGTTTGAAGGTTGTTCTACGGGTCTCTGGTAATAGTAATAAGTTTATTGGAAAGGACAAGATTTTCAAATGAATTTTATTTTTGGAGAGGGAAAACAGTATGTTATAAGTTACATAGCATTTGTAATGAAGATCACATTGAAGGTCCATTCGTGAAAGTGCTCAGGTTGGCTGACTTTACTTGAGTACCCATATTCAGGCATAAGCATCGTACACATGGTCACAATTCACCACAAAATTCAGGGGCTTTCCGAGAGCAGGTGGCTATTAGGTGCCTGCCCAGTACTTAAACTTGTACCTTAATTATCCTGAAATGTTTGTTTCATATCCACTTACACGATTTCAGGCAAAGGTAAACACAACAGTTAGAGTTGCTGATATGCAATATCACCAGCAATTTCTGAGTTTATATTCTAAGTATGACATGGTATATGAGTTCTGTCACAGAATTAGCTGAACAACCCATATTGTAATCTAGTCAAATCTTTGGCTCAGTTTTCCTAACAAGAAAATATTTGCCTTAAAACAAGTCTTATTTTATGCAAGTTCATTTTATTAACAATGTTGATTTCATGATATAGCATTATAATTTTTGTTTATGGGGTATATTTTCTCTATGTTTCTGTAAGAAAATATTCCCATAATAAAAGTTTTTAAACAGAAAACGAGAGGGATAAATTTCTTACAAAAATATACCTGGGATCCTTTGTGTATTTTCCCATTAAATTGTATCTAAATTCATTAATTGAACTGAAATGGCAAACACTTTTAAGCATTATTCAAATACAATAAATTATTTTAAAATAAAATTATCAGAGCAAATAACTCATACTTCTTTTCAGAGCTTTATAAAAGTTTGTCTGGATATTCTTCATCCAGAAAAATCTTTTGCAAAATTATCTTAATTTGACCCTATTGACTATTTGATCTTAAGTAAGTCACTTATGCCCCCCGATATGTTTTCTCATATACATGAAAAGGTATTCTAAATGGTTTTAAGTTCCCTTCTAGCCTTAAGTGTTCTTGAATAATATGATCCCATAGCCCCAAATCATTCTACAGAAATTTTTTCAAAGCACTTATATTGCATTATAGCAAATAATTTATTGTGTTCCAGAAGCCTAGAAGAATTTATAGACTATTTAGTAACTAATCTATGTCACAAGTCTGTAAGTATAGGTGGAAGTAATACAATCATTTTTAAAACTTAATGCATTTGCATAATAGATTCTATGCAGAATGATGAAATTACTATCCCTATTCAAGAGAGTCATAAATTGATACATAGGTGATTTAAACATTTTGAGCAAGTATGTTAGCTCTAGCAGAACCAGGCCCGGAAAAGGTAAATATTGAGCATCTACTATGTTGCAGGTAGCATATTAGGTTTTTTCACATGTATTATCTCAACAATTCTCCAGGACAAGCATTTTTATCTCTAATTTTAACAATGAGATTACAAGGATCAGAGAGACTGTATTATCTGTGGCTTCAAATTATTCTGATACTTTTAAGTATGGAATTTAAATATTTTGTTTCTTGACTACAAAGTAACAAAATATCTGATTGACAATTACTTAAATAATGTTTTATATTTCTTAAATAAAAATAAGTCTGGAATTAAGTAATTAAAAAGTTTGTTCAACAGCCCAATGCTGGATCCACTTTTTTGTCACCTGACCTTCATGGATGCAGATGGCTGCAGGTCTAGATCACTCAGAAGTACTATAAGAACAAAAAATTCAAAATCCTGTGTGCATATGTGTATGTATGTGACATATAACTGACACTGACATAATTAAATGGCCAAAAATTATCAAAACCTAGAAGCTATCGAAAAAATGTTTATCACTTATCCACTTTTATCCAGAAAGGCAACTATGGAAGCCAAAAGTGGGTACACAACCACTTAGAAGTACAGTCACTGCAATATGACTCATTTAGAGGCATGAATGAGCTACACACGTTTGGTGAAGACCAACTAATATAAATTTAAAAAATACTCTTTTTTCCAAGGAAAGTCTTTTTAAAGAAACGAACACAGCTGTTGCCATGATGGGCTCTCCCTTCGCTTTTTGGATTTGACACCCATCCATGCTGGTAATAAATGTTAATTCTGTGAATTTGCGTTCAAAGACTTCATTATGCTCAACTGGTTAAAAACAACAAAATTTTACAGCAGTGTACTATGTCACCCATGACTTGTCTTAACTCTACTCAGGCTCTGGCATTTCTCTTGCACAATGTGCTTATGAGCCAGTAGAACCACAAACACCCAGGACTGTATAACTCTAAGCCCTGCCTTTCTACTACATGATGCTATTTTTCCATCCCTAGCAAACAATAGCTTTAAAATCTGCCTCTTTTTTTTTCTGAAACCACCACGCATCTTTCTCCAAGATCTTCCTTCTTTTGGCCTTCTTCACCATCTCTTCTCTTTTATTAAAATTTCCTCTTTACCTTCTATATTTTCCTTGTTATTCCTTTCTTGTATCCTAAAATATTCTTCACCAGCTCATAACAACTTTTTAAAAAGTTATAGATCTATCAAATCTCTGGGGTAGATATGCTTTTTGCATTCTGCTAAAGTACTTTCCAGGTGTCCCTGAGAATTCATATTCCCAGCAGGTTTGAAGAATTAATGTTGTAGCATTCCTTACTGGCCTTTCTGCTTAGTATTGTTCAAGCAGGTAGCATATTACTTCAAATAGGATTTGGTATGCAAAGAGGGTAATTTCAAATATTAAATCTTATATAGCTGTCCCCTTTTATGTGGGAAAAAGTGCCATGTATGAATACACACACACACACACACACACACACACACACACACACACACTTAAGGAAAAACAGTCATCTATAATTCCTGCATAAATTTTGGGTTTCTAAATTTTAAGAGGGAAAGAAAAACCAATAATACATAACCTACAGTTGATAACAACACCATCACTCTCAGATGATGACCTTAGAAAATAACATCTGTATCAAATGGTATCCTTTATAAGTGTAGTATGGTGCATGAAAAGCAGTGAAATGGATACAAGAACTGGATGTTAGGATTCTCACAATCTTTCTCAAGGATGAATACATGACTAAGATTAACTATCTGATGATTATCTTTTGGCTTTGTGCATATTTTCCCTCCAGAAATGTGATATGAGACTTACTACCTAATGGCACCATCCCAGGAACATAGAACAAGAGCTTGCTGCCCTCACCAGTGGCCAATTCCCTATAGTATATAAGGATATGTTTGAGAATAGACAAAAGGGTGAATGTGGTCTCTCCAAATACAGATGAATATGCTGCTATGTCCCAGGGCACCTTGGCACATACTTTGAAGCCCACAGCCCTAGATCCTTTTAGAAAGAAAACAGTTGTGATTGAAATCAATCTAGTACTAATTGTCCTGGTTCCCAAAACCAAAGAGAGGAAAGATGGGTAAAAATAGAAACAGGTCCTAAGGATAGCAGAGTGAGAGAAACCAAAGAGAGAGAGGAGGGACTCTTACTTGCCCATCCAATATGGACTTTATGAACTAATAAATGACTTAATAGAAAAAGTAAAGGAAAAACTTCACATTCCTATGCCTCAGACAGTATGGATATAAGTAAATGTTTACATATATATCTGTCTCCCTCACTAGATTAAGACAAGCAAAAGAACTTACTCATTCAGTATTCTTTCGAATACCTAATTCAATAACTATTGTTGTAATGAATTCCATTACCTGGAACACTAAACTTAAATCTAATTGAAGTAGAATGTGCTAATTAATTTGTGCTGATTTATTTTACACCTCTGGAGTTAGAGCTTCTTACATTTCAATACACAGGTCAATGTAGAATAAGATTTTACTACTGCACTGCTTCTGGGGTCCCTTCATGTCCCTGATGGAATGTTGAGAAGAGGACTGGATTTATGGTTTATTTTGTGTCTCAAACTAAGTACCCAAACATGGCTGGCAATATGTGAAGTCCAAAAGTATACCCTCACTTAGTTTACCTAATTGACATTTGTGAGAGTTGATTCCATGGCTTTTAACTACATGAGCTATAGAATATGGGAAAACTGCTCTCTAACTTCTGTTAGCCTTTGACTTACTAATAGAATCAAAATGCTGGGTATGTCTATACTAGCATTCATCAGGAAAACATGTCAAACTTTTGTTGCCCAGGGAGACCAAAAGGATTTAGAGTTCTTTAAAAAGAAAAAAATTTGGTAATAAAAAGACAAATTAAGGAATGAAATTAGGTAACTAAATGTGGAATGGAATAACTAGTTTATATTCTTCTGCATTTGAAAACTTTATTGCTGTTTCAATTTACAAGTCCTTATGAAAAGGTATTTTGTTTTCTGCTTGGGTTTTTTAAATCTGGTTACATCATTTCGTTCTCACTCCCAGAGTTAATCATACTTTGTACTTATCTCTCTCACCTTTTATCAGAAAATTGCTGAGCCACTAATAGTCTGTGTGGCCAGATTCTTCCCCAGTGGTTGCAGAAGATGTGCAAGCCAGCTCCCTTAAAAATCAAAGGGATAAATGAATACAGACCACTAGAATCAGCAATCAAAATAGCCTACTGGGAAGTCAACCTAATACTGCACATACTTTACAAGCAAGGAAGGAATGAGGTAGAATCAAATATCTCTGAGAGTAAGGAAAATGAGCACTTAGCATGTGCCTATAGAAATATGCTGAGGGCTTGTAAACGTTATCTCATTCACCCACATTTAACAGAAAAAGAAACAGATCGTCAGAGCTAATATAACTTGCCCTTTAATCAGCTATGGAGCAGAACCAAAATCTAAACCTTGGTTAGATCAACCATCAACATCCTCTCCACACATGATCTCTGGACATAAAGCTGAGCTGTTGCCCATACAAAAGTGTGTGGAAACAGTGCTGTCTTTGAGGAGGAACACTAAGGCTCCCATTCCCTTTTCAACTTGAAGTTCAGGAAGTCCTTTTAGCATCACCCCACCTATGTCTGGAGACAGTGGGCCCTTAGGGGAAGGCGTATCAATAGCAGCAAAGAATGACACTTCAGAGTTAATGACAGGTCTCAGACATATAATATGAGCTGGCTAGAAATGCATTTCAAACTGAGCATCTCTCCCTCCTCCCATAAGTTTGAGCCCCTTTGTCATTTCTATTATAAGCATACATCTCTTCCCCTTATGATTTTTAAGATTTGTTAACTTTACCTTATTAACTTTTACCATGACTAAAATTTAGATTAATCAGCTTCATATTTTCTTCCAGTTTTTGATTAGTTAGAACTAAAAATGTTTAGTTGGACAAAGCAGCCATTGTTCTTCAAAACGTGTTTTAAAAACAAAAATAAACAAAAAACATGTTTTGAGCAAAACAGTCCTACACATCAAGTCCACAGATAATTTTTCAAGTACTAAACATTTCATGACAGAGAAGCAACAACTAACTGGAGAACAAATCTCAGTGAACAGTTTTTATTTGAACCTACAAGCTCTGAAGCATATACAATTTAAAACAACCCCTAGAAATCAAAGTCTATGTTTTGCTTATTGCCTTAGGTCAGGGCTCCCTAGAAGCAGAGCCAAAGACAGGGATTTATGCACCAGAGATTTACTGAGGGTATATTCTTCATGAAAAACCTGCAAAAGAAAGAAGGAAACAGTATAGGGAAGGCGAAGATGCATTGGCAGAGAGGTGGATAGAGAAGGAGGACCTCTCTGGACTACAGATCATGTTACAGAATTGTTCCCCTTAAGGTAAGGGCCTAGGCTGTGGTTTGCCCCTATCAATCAGTCACTGACTGATGGAGGCACTAAGGAGGAGGCTGGTGGGAAGAGGGTGGAAACCTTCCAGGCATCTCTGTGAAAGCAGCTCCATCAGTCAAGAGCAATTTTCTAGGGAAAATTAGCAGGTATATACTGTTAACAGCAGGGGGATGGATGCACCAGCTAGGAAACAGCATCTGGTTAGACATCAAGAGCATTCACTATAGCATCCCAAAGTATTGTTTGCTGGGAACTTGTTAGAAATACAAATCTCCCTGCTCCCCACCCCAACCCACTAAATTAAAAACACTAGCATGTTTCAACACTATGTTTTAACAAACCCTGCAGGTGATTCTGATGCATTCTAAAGTTTGAGTACCAATGGATGACAACTATCTTCCCAAATATTACATATCACAGCACTATTCACAAATAGACCTAAGTTAGTGCAAGTCATATGGAAAGCAGGAACCTCCTGAAAAATATTTTGATTCAGATGTCTACAAAAAAATAATCTAATAGATACCTAACTTCAATTAGCCACACACATTCCATTTTTAGTTAACTTTCTCTATTTTTTCCCTTATTTTCTGGACTCTTTCCATGACTTGAGGACTCTGTGTAATCTCTTCCCCGGAGTCTTTTTAAGAAGCCTTAATTAGTTTCATACACTTATAGGTCATCAACTCCACCTGCCCCCAGAGGCGGGGTTTATAGCCTAATAAAAATTCTGTATTGCATTATATTCTCCTTCGTTCTGAAATAAATCCTGTGTATACTAAGCTGACATTTTACAGTCATTTTGCTCTTATTTTCTTAACTAAGCTTATTATTTTCTTAACTAAGCAAGGTGAAAAAATCAGATACCCTACAATCAAATGTCTCTGTTGTAAGAAGTTATGACTTCAGACTATTAGCTGAGTTCATCATTTCTCTCTATAGGGTATAAAGGGGAAAGTAATTTGGATAATTTTTTTTCACAAACTTTCCTTTTAAGTTTTCCTTTTTACCATTAAAAGCCTACATTCAAGTATTAACTACTGAAAAATATAAACACTGTTTAAAGAATTTGCTTTTCCAGCTACTGAGTTTTCTTTTAATATTGATGCTGCTACTATTATGACTGATTTTAAACATAGAGAAAAGTTCAGAGAATATAACAAACATTTGCAAATGCATCTTGTAGGTTTTGATATTATCAATATTTTGTCATATTTTCTTTAGTGCTTTTCCTCAAAAAAAAAAGAAAAGATTTACAAGCACTGTCAAAGCTCTTTTGACCTGATTGGAAGGCACATAGGTGTCAATTGTATAACCACTAGATTTGTTCCTCTGTATAAATATTTTTGCACTATTTTTTGTATTATATTTTACAATAAGAATGTTTTAAAAGATATAATCTTTTATCTCATTATGTTATCCTATAAAAATGTAAAATCTAATGATATAAAACAATTAAATGATAAAAGAGAAAGTTTATATAGTAAATATTTCAAAATTAAAGTCATAATGAATAAAAGTTGTCTTAATGAATATAAATTCATTTTGTAAAAGAGTAAAAATGTGGATTTACAACTTAAGAAAAACTATAGCAATTGAGTATAAAATTAAAGAAATTAAAAATTATAAAAATAATAATTAAAATAAACAGCAAAAGAGCTAAAATAGAAGTTTTGTAATCATGGAGGCAAGGAAGCCTTCTTAAGAGAATTATAAAAATCTAAAAAGTCTAAAGAAACTTTAAAAATTAAGAGCATCAAGAGTATCTAACTACAGCAAAAGTTTGACAATGATACCATAAATCATCTTTTCAAGTAAGCTGTAGATTGGGAGACAATATTCTCAACATATTGGAAAAATAATTAATACATAGAATATGTAAAAATCTCTTACAAAGCAATATAAAAAAGATAGACAATGCTCCCTCTGCCCACCTCAAAAAAAAAGCGTCTCAAAAAAAAATTCTAATAACTAAAAATTAATACAGGACTCCTCTAAAAAAAAAGAAAGGCAGATCGCATGCAGCATGCGAGTAGAATGAGGGTTAGTAGCAGTGCTTTTAGATTAAAGATAAAAAATATTAAGATATATACATGTGTGTATATATACGTATATACATATACATGTATATATGTACATTCTAACATACATTAGTTTTCTATTGCTGCATAACAAATTACCCCAAAACTGAGCACCTTAAAACAGGAAACATTTATTATCTCACACAGATTCTGAGGGTCAAGAATCTAGGAATGGTCTAGCTGGGTGGTTGTGACTTTCACATGGTTGCAATAAAGATATCAGGCAGTGCTGCAGTCATCTGAGAGAACCCTCTTTCAAGTTCACTGGTTGTTGGCAGACCTAAAGTCCTCACCATTGGCTAAAGGTTTCAGTTTTTAGCCATGTAGGCCTTTCCAAAGAACTGTTAACAAATGGTAACTTGTTTCTCCCAGAGAAGGTGATGACAGACAGAGATAAATACATACACTGAGAGAGAGGATCAGGAGACCAAGAGACTGAGAGAGAGGCTGACCTAACACAGAAGCCACAGTCTTTAATAACCTAATTTCAAAAGTGACATAGTATCACTTCTGCTAAACTCTATTTCTCAGAAGCAGTTACTAGGTCCAACACATGCTCAAGCTATCACAATTATATATAAATATAAATGCAGTTACAAATTATGCATGAATCTCATATATTATATGGTATTTATATGTCTTAAATATATGGTATACATATGTTAATTAAATTTTTAAGCCTAGGATTTTTAAATGTTTGTACAGGTATTTTTCCAAGAGTATTCACAAGAATGCTAGCTTCAATTTGACAATTTATTGGTTTATATTTAATCACTGTACTTCACTAACATTTTAATCTCATGTACATTTATCCTAAGGCATTAAGTTAAAATTGACAAAAAATATTTTATATGATATAAAAGATAAAAGTAAACCATAACTATATTTCTACATATCCCCTACTTTCTTCTCAGACAAGCACACAGCTGACATCATACTCAACAATGAAAAGCTAAAAGCTTTTCCTCTAAGATCAGGAATAAAAAAACGATGCCCACCTTTGCCACTTTTATTGAACATAATATTTGAAGTCCTAGCCAGAGCAATTAGACAAGAAAAAAGAAATACACATCCAAGTTGGAAGAAAAATTGTCACTATTCGAACATGACATAATATTATATGTAGAAACCCCTAAAGATCCCACCAAAGTAGTGTTATAACTAATAAACAAATTCAGTAAAGTTGCAGGATATAAAATCAATGTACAAAAATCTTTTGCATTTCTATACACTAACAACAAACTACCGGAAAGAGAAATTAAGAAAACAATCTCATTTACAATTACATCAAAAAGAGTAAAATACCTAGGAATAAATTTAACCTAGGAGATGAAAAACCTGTACACTGAAAACTACAAGACATTGACAAAAGAAATTGCATAAGACAATAATAAATGGAAAGATATTCTGTGCCATGAATGGAAAGACTTAATATTGTTAAAGTGTCCACACCACCCAAAGTGATCTACAGATTTAATACAATGCCTATCAAAATTCCTATGGCATTTTTCACAGAAATAGAACAAAAAAATCTAAAATTGGTATGGAAGCAAAAAAGACCCCAGATAGTCAAAGCAATCTTGAGAAAGAACAAAGCTAGAAGCATCACGCTCCCTAATTTCAAAGTATATTATAAAGCTATAATAACCAAAACAGTATGGTATTGACATAAAAACAGACACAAAGATCAATGAAATAGAATAGAGAGCACAAAAATAAATCCACGCATATACAGTCACCTAATTTGTGATAAAGGAACAAAGAATACAACATGTAAAGGAGAGTCTCTTCAATAAATGAAATGGTGCTGGGAAAACTGAATAGAAACATGTAAAAGAATCAAACTAGAGTGCTCTCTTATGTCATACACAAAAGTTAACTCAAAATGGATTAAAGACTTGAACATAAGACCTGAAATCATAAAAATCCTAGAAGAAAACACAGTCAGTAGGCTCCTCGACATGGTCCTGGTGATTTTTTGGATCTGACTCTAAAAGTAAAGGCAGCAAAAGCAAAAATAAACAAGTGGGACTACATCAAACTAAAATGTTTCTCTACAGCAAAAGAAATAAACAAAAAGTAAAGGCAATCTAATGAATGAGAGCAAATATTTGTAAATCACATATCTCCTACAGTTAATATCCAAAATAAAGACTTCTCCCCACCTCTCTCTTTCTCTCTCAGTGCCTCCCTCTCCCTCTCCCTCTCCCTCTCCCTCTCCCTCTCCCTCTCCCTCTCCCTCTCTCTCTCTCTCCCCCCTCTCACTCTTATTCCTCTCTCTCCTTCCTTTCTCACCCTATCCTGCTCTCTCACAAAAGTAGAAAAGAACTCACACAACTCAATAGCAAGAAAAAAATAATCCAATTTTTGAAAATGGTCAGATGATCTGAATAGACATTTTCCCGAAAAGACATACAGCTGGTCAACAGGTACATGAAAAATGTTCAGTATCACTAATTATGAGGAAAATGAAAGTAAAAATCACGAGATATCACCTCACACCTGTTAGAATGGCTATTATTAAAAAAATTAGAAAAAAAAAAAAAAAACAAGAAATAACAAGTATTAGCAATGATGTGGAGAAAAGGGAACCCTTATGCACTGTTGGTAGGAATGTAAATTGTTGCAGCCACTATGGAAAAAAGTATGGAGTTTCCTTAAAAAATTAAAAATAGAACTACCACATGATCCAGCAATTTCACTTTGGGGTATTTATTCAAAGAAAAAAAAACAGTAACTTGAAAAAATATATGCACCCCCATGTTCATTGCAACATTATTTACAATAGCCAAGATATGGAACCAATCTGAGTGTTCATTGATGGGTGAATGGATAAAGAAGATATAGATATATATAGATATATATATAGATAGGTAGATAGATCTATATATATAGTATTCCATCGTTGTGGAATACCATTCAGCATAAAAAAAGAATGAAACCTTGCCTTTTGCAACACCATGGATGGAATTAAGGGCATTGCGCTAAGTGAAATAAGTCGGACACAAAAGACAAATACCATATGATTTCATCTATACATAGAATCTAAAAAACAAACTCTTAGAGGGTGGTTGGTTGCCAGATCAATGTGGGGAAGGGGTAAAATGGGTGAAAAGGGTGAAAATGTAGAAACTTTCAGTTATAAAAGAATTAAGTCATGGGGATGTAATGTATAGCATAGTGAATATAGTTAATAATACCATATTGAAAATACTATATTTGAAAGTTGCTGTGAGTAGATCTTAAAAGACCTCATCACAAGAAAAAAAATTTTATTAATATGTGTGGTGTTGTAGCTAGACTTACTGCGATCATTTCACAATGTATACAAAAGTTGAATCATTATGTTATACATCTGAAAATAAAAATATAATTTTAATAAAATCAAAAAATAAAAATATAAATATAAATTATGTCAATTTAAAAAAATAAAAATAAAGTTATTCCAATATTGTGTTTTATGAATTATGCTTCTCCCCTAAGTCCCAGGAAAAAAATTATTTAAAATGATAGCATTTTCTTAATTTTTTCCAGAACCAAAAGTTAACAATAAAAAGTATTCTAATTTAAAACATATAAGTAAAATCTAACTATATTTCTACATGTTCCCTACTTTCTTCTCAGAGTTGTGAGTTCATTCAGGGATTGAGATGGGGGATAGGATAAAGAGATGGCAGAAGAGAATGATGAGAGATGAAAGGGCCTGACCTTATCATCACCGTTTTTTCTTGCTCATATATATAAGGGTAGTTACTAAGCATCACCCACTAAGATTACATTCATTCCCATTTATTACTGCATAGAAATCTGATTTAGGACCAATGGGTAGATTTGTGTCATTCACCTTTTATAACTAAATGTGAATGCAAAATGTGTCTAGGTTGAAGAGTTTGTTAATAGAGCTTTGCAAACTATCATATACAGGCATGTCATACACTAAGAATCCATGTATTATAATAGTTAGAACTTTCTAGAGGAATATTTTTCTGCCCTTGTTGCCAACATTATATCCTGAGCAATGGAAATTCATGTTTCTTTTTGGCTTCCCTTGTCTTACCACATCAAACAATATGCCTAGCCTCCATGTGGATGGTAACGAATCATTTGTGCTGCTTATCTCTGGGTATATTATCTCTGTTTAATTCTTAAAAATGACAACTCTTTTTGCTTATTTTTTTATTCATTTTTTTAGGCTCTCCCAGATTTGGGGCTGGTACCCAGAAGGTGTTCAGTTAATGTTTACTAAATGAATTAATGGATTAATGAATGTCTAGTCTAGATTTATACATATCCTTTTACCTAGGTGCTAATCTCTAGATCTTGGCACTTTGAACCTATATAATCTTGATATTCAGTAGACCTAATAGTGAGTTCCACTAGAAACCTAATTTTTTTAAAATAAGGTCATCTAAGCCTTAGTTTCTGTGTTTATAAAACTGGGAAATACAACTTGCCCTGCAAAGGATTATTAAAGTATGAAAATAAGGTAATGTATGTGAAAATGTTTGTAAACAGTAATATTTGTTAAAATATTATTATATTATTATTGTGACCAATCATACCATATATAATTTATATCCCATTATGATAAACCCTGAGGATTTTTGGCCATAATGGTAGCTCATTGCAAGAAATACCTATTTAATAAATATACAATGACCTGAGGCTGGGGAATATCATTGCCAATTCAAAGTATAAAATAACTTATTGTAACATATTTATAAAACAACTTGACTTATAAGACTATAACCAGGATTAAATCTCAGAAACCTTCAACATACCAGTTTTAATTAAGTTAAAAAGTCAGAGTCACCAGACATGACATTTAATCAATGAACAACTGTTTAGAGGTATTATTACATCCTTCACCCTACTACATATCCAGCTACAAACAAGACACTTTAGGCAGCATAATGGACAAGTGATCCAGGACGCCAGAGATGGGCTCATGACTCAGTTATTAGTGACTTGAGATGCCTCCTTTAACAAGGTACTTCCCACTTCGGTTTCCACACCTATGAAAGGCACATATTAGACTAGATTTAGGTTTCTGAAGTATATTTTATAGAACTCTAAGAACTCAAGGACCACTCCAGAGGGCCAGAGCAGGGTTAGGGTACATAGGAACCAGCAGTACGTGGGGACCTTGGTATTTGCTTCATTCTGATTTCCATTTTGGAATATCTCATCACCAGATCCTCCCTCCCCTCCAACATTTAATCAATTGCCAAGTCTTATCTAGAAGGAATTGAGGATCCGGAGAGAAGAAAAAGAAATTTAAGGCTCTAGTTTCTTTTACTGACCAAAGTTATAAAAATAGGAGTTATGATTATGTTTGATGAAAATTTTTAAGAACAATAATTCAGTCCTGAGCAGGTTATTGCCCTTTACAATGAGATGAGAAAGAGACAATTATAGGTATTTACATTTGATCACAGAAATGCAAAAATAAGCATAAAGCACTTTTAGAAAACTAGTATATGTCTCTATGTGCTCTAATTCTTGATATGATTAATTATAATTTCTCTTTTTAATGTTTATTGAAGTACTCTAAGATAATAAACTGTTAACCATAAATATTTTTCTCTATTTATGAGAGGGGTTTTTGTTTGGTTGGTTGGTTGGTTGGTTTCCGAGGAATATAATATTTAAGCTTGAAGTCTGTGATAAACACAAAGTTTCTCTGTATGGAAAATTGGCTTTGTTCACTCCACTATAGGGTATTTTCATGTGGGAAATTTTATGTTTGCATAATCTATATATTTGTTATAAGAAGCTATAATCTATGGGATATATTTGTTAGAGGAAACTGAATTTTTTTCACTGTAAATGAATTTACCAACCATGGTAGGAATTAACCCACACCTCTGCAAATGAATTTATAAGCTTTGTGATAACTGATCCTCCGTTGTAATATGTTGTGTATATTCTCTTGTTAAATAAAAAACATTGTTTTCCTTGCTCTGACCTACAGCTACAAAAAATAAAAATTCTCAGATGGATTTTATCAAAAAAGAGCACTGTTTGATTTTTCCACAAGCTTGCACAACAGCTTAAAATATGTATGGAATAATGGCTAGTGGGCAAGAAGCCTGTTGGGATTAAAGAATATAAACTTTATGCCTTATTTTTTCATACCATTCTCTTTATCTAGAATGTCCTTCCCCTAACATTTCTATCTAGCAAACTCTAATCAGCCATTCACTGGGGGGGGGGTGTGCACGTGTGTGTGCGTGTGTGTGTGTGTGTGTGAGTGAAACTGCCCTTACTCTCTCTTGCTCTCTCTCTCACTCTCTCTCTCTCCCTCCATTCCTCCCTCCCCCTTCCCATAACCCTCTCTCTGTCCAGGAAGGACTTATGACTATCTCTTTAATGTTCACCTAGTACTTAGAATATTTTTCAACTATAGCACTCAGCACATTATATATATTATGTATTTATATGCCTTTTTATTACTATTAAAAATTATTGGGGTGACATTGATCAACAAAATCCAGTAAGTTTCAATGATTCAACAGTATGTCATGTACATATTGCATTTTGTGTTCACCGCTCATAGTTATTTCTTTCTGTCACCACATATTTGACTCCTTTTACTCTTATATCTCCTCTACCCCACTTCCTTCTGGTAACCACTAGTCCACTGTCTATGTCCATGAGTGTCTGTTTGTCATGTTTGTTTATTGCTTTTAGATTTATATCTCACATAAGAGTAAGATCATGTGGTTTTCAATTTTTTCTGTCTGACATATTTCACTTAGCATGATTATCTCAAGATTCATCTATGTTGTCAAAAATGGCAGTATTTCATCTCTTCATATGGCTGAGTAATATTCCATTGTATACATGTATCATAACTTCTTTACCCAATCATCCATTGTAGGACACTTCGGTTGCTTCCATGTCCTGGCCATCATGTACAATACTGCTATGAACATCAGTGTGCATATATCTTTCGTGATAAATGTTTTCAAGTTTTTTGGGTAAATACCCAGTAGAAGGATTGCTGGACCATGTGGTAATTCAATTCTTAGTTTTTTGAGGAACCACCATACTGTTTTCAATAGTGGTTGTACTAATTTGCGGTCCCACCAGCAGTGTCTGAGGGTTCCTTTTTCTCCTCATCCTCTCCAATATTTGTTATTACTTGTCCTGTTGATGTCATTTTATCAAACTAATCCATAGGCTTTTATGGAAGATACAATGTCTTACCATCTTTGTAAGCTCAGTGTCAAGTAGAGAATAAAATAACGTAGATGTGTAACAGACATTCAGCTAACAGTCATTAAACTGAATTAAAGAAGACTGGGTAATTATAGAGAGCCTTGAAAATCAGGCAGAGAAATTTTGACTTGATGGGTAGGCTTTGGAGAGCAATTGTGGGAGTGAACATTTTGTAGGATACTAACTCATCCCCCAAACTCCTCCATTAGATCTAATCAGTTTGAGATATATGTGTATATATATATATATGTGTGTGTGTGTGTATATATATATATATATATATATATATATATATATATGAATTAAAACAAGATATATTTATATTCTAAGCACTAAGATCCTTGATAAAACTGGAATGGCTAATACAGCTCAGATTTGTGCTAAAATACTCATGCTAGCCTTTCTTCTCTGAAACTTATCTACCCAGTCATAAGAGGGGCCAACAGAGAACGCTGGAGTGGTGAGGGAAGGAAATACACAGCCAGATATTTATGCCGTGGTGTGTTTACCACATAACATAGTAGGGGAGAAGATATGAAAAAAGTCATTTACAGACAGACATGACTAAGAAAGAACGGGAGCCAAGAAGAAGGACCGCACATGAGGGAAGACTTACTATCCCCTCCCAATAGAGAAACTTGGTCCAGTAGATTTTTCTGACATTCTACCCAACTATGTTATTATCCCATAAAAAGGACTGAGTGAGGGATATGGTCTTCTCTCTAAAAACTACCATCTCCTAGATGTCAGAAGAAAAAGTCTTCATAAAAAGAAGAAGAGAAGAGGAACAAGGGTTCCCTTCTAATATTGGTGCTATCACCCTAGCAGGAGAAAGCTCTAGGGAAGTACTGTCAAACAGAACTTTCTGCAATATCTATGCTGCCTAATATAGTAGCCACAGAATACATGTGGCTATTGAATATGTGTTAGTAAGCTGAGAAACCAGATATTTCGCTCTTTATTTTAATTAATTTAAACTTAAGTAATCACATACTGCTAATAGTAGCTTCCATATTGAACAGTGCAATTCTCTAAAAAGAGCTTGCAGATTATTCTGACAATGGTAAACAGAACTGAGTTAAAGAAGAGGCATTCACGACAAGGAATAGATAAGATCGATCATTCATTTGGCACTTCCTCTATGCTAGCATTGTTTTTGTTGCTAATTGTTTAACATGGATTAATTAAATTTAATCTTCATAACAACCCAATGAAATCAATGACTTTATTTCCCCCTTTCACAGATAAGGAAACAGTACTCAAGATCATAGCTGAGGAATGGCAGAAGTGAGATTTTAACCCTGGAAGTCCGGCTCTGGTAGGAGGGCTACCACATAGATTGGGGCAGTAATGCAAACATCAGGGGCTAGAGAAGAAGTGAAGTCAAAATTGTGAAAGAATTAATAAGATATAACAAATGAAAAAAAAATGATGGGCCTACAATTATACCATCACCAATGACATTTTTCACTCTCTATTAGATTCACAGCAACATTAATGTGACATTATGGTCTATTGTCACATCTGAAAAATGCATTGAGAACAAAGTCCCATTAAAGAACCAAGTCACTCTATTTCCAGAGAAGTAATGGATAACAATCTAATGATAGCACAAAAGATTAGACTATTACCATCTGAAGAAAGAGAACATAGAAACAGCGCTCTGTAGAATTCATCAGTAACTAATGAGATCATTACCCAGCAGTATTTCAAGTCTTACAATAGCAAGGCTTCTCTTCATTTATTATGTAGAATTAGAGAATAAATCTCTAAATTTTAAAATGAAAGAAGACCCTAGATGATCTTATCTAATCCCTTCATTTAATAGGCTAAAAATTATACTAAAAGAGATTTTTGAGACAACTTGAGCATAGACTGCCTGGGTATTAGATAAAATTAAGGAATTGTTGATAATTTCATTATGTTAAAAATGGTATTGCTATTATGTGTTTTTTTTAAGTTATATGTGTTAGAGTTATATGCTGATATTCTTAAAGATGAAATGATTTGGAATAGGAGAGATAAATATATGAGGGAGGAAGTAATAAATGAAATAATATTAGTAAAATGTTGACAATTGATTAAGTTGTTAGAAAAATGGGGGAGCAGAAAATGGTTTCTCCAATTTTGTGCATTCTTGAAAATTTCCATACCACTGTTTTTAATTATAACCTCAAAGGACATGAAGAGACAGTTTTTTAAAAATGGCACATACACATATGAAAAAACATTCAATTTCTGTAATAAGAGAAATAGAAATGCTAAGATACCATTTGGAATCTGTATGGTTGGCAAATATTTAAAAACTTGGTAACAGTCTTCTGGCAGGACTATGAAGAAGCAGACACTCTTATACGTTGCTGATGATACCACAGGTTGAATTATGACCACTGAAAAGGATGCACAAGTCCTAATCACTAGTAGTATTTGCAAATATGAGCTTATTTGGTAATAGGGTCTTTACAGATGTAATCAAGTAAAGATGAAGAAGTCATACCGTCTTTATAAGGAGGGAGGAATTTGGATACAGACACACACACACACATAGAGGAAAGTATACCATGTGAAGGCAGACGCAGAAGTTGATGATACATCTACAAGCCAAAGAAAACCAGCAACCAAGCCAGGACAAGGCAAGGAAGGATCCTCTCTTCAAGTCTTTAGAGAAAATATGACCCTGCCAACACCTTGATTTGAGATTTCTAGCTTCTAAAATTGTGAGAATGAATTTAATTTGTTTAAAGCCATTCAGTTCGTGGTAATTTATAACGGCAGCCCTAAGAAACTAATGTACACAGTGGTCTTGAACCTTTTTGGCACCAGGGACTGGTGCTCCTAAAAGAATCTAATGCCTGATGATCTGAGGTGAAGCTAAGGCAGTGATGCCAGCATTGGGGAGCGGCTGCAAACACAAGTGAAGCTTCGTTCACTTGCCCACTGTTCACCTCCTGCTGTGTGGCCAGGGTCCTAACAGGCCACAGGTACCAATCAGCAGCCCATGGGGGTTGGGGACCCCTGAATATATACCCCTAGATTGGGGATTTGGCAATATCTAACAAAACTACATATGCATTTACTCTCAATTAGAAATACCACATACAGGAAAACACTAAAATACACCTAAAAAAAAGAAATCACACACACATAGATATGAGGTTATTTAATGTTGTATTATATGTACCAAATATTAAATATCCATCCATAAAACGTGGAATGATTAAAAGATGGTATATTTATACAATGGCACAAATTTAAAAATTCAGCAGTTAAAAATAAAATGAAGATCTCTGTGAAATAATATGTAATTATTTCCATGATATGTTATTAAGAGACCAAAAAAAGTTTCAAGATAGCATTGATAGTATGTCTTACTTTTATGTAAGAAAAAAGGAGAAATAAGAATATGAATACATATTTAAGAATATAATAATATTAATTTGCAAAAAAAAAAAAACAAATGAAGCAACCAGAAAGTAATTAAAGTATTACCTATATAAAATAGGTGGGACTAGGGACTACAAATTTTTATTTTTAAACCATATTAGTGTTTTGCATACTCAAAAACTAAAATTAACTCCAAAAGGATGAGATTAATTCTGACTGAAGCAAATTGTAAATTTTGAACCCAGTATACTGCCTGTTACCTTTTATGGTCAATGTTATAAGAAAAATATCAACTACAAAGGAATCTTAAATTAGACTTAGAAGACTTGTTGTTGGCAGTTGTATTAATGTTGATATTTTTATGTGTTATAGAATAAAGCAAATGAATAAATATATCGATATTACTCTTATAGGAGTCTCGCTTCGGAATAAGAGCAATAAAAATAGGCATTGGAGAAACAAAAAGAAGGATCCTGTAGTACTAGATTGAAATTAAAGGAATATGAATACATATATTTCCCTGCTAGCTCTGTCTACCTGAAAGGGTCTAAAAGTAATACCTCAAAATAGCAAGTAATAAATCTGGCACATACATCTGGTTTTTAAACACCATTTACCAGTGAATGGAACCAGGACTCCTATGAAAAGTTGGCTAAGTTCCAGGTTTGAAGCAGAAAAAAAGGTAAACATGGAATATCATGTTGAAGAGAAAAGTGTTCTGAGGAGCTACCCAGACTCTGCCCAGTGAAACAATAATAACTGAGGAAAAATAACTAAAAAACAACTGTCTCTGGGAATTATCCTAAGGGCGTATAGCAAATGAAGAAATAGTTATTCAAAAAAAGCTACTAAGACTTTGTAAAAACTAGGAGAGTCTGTGACATTTAAGATAGGACTTGCTGCCCTCATACCCCACAACCCCCAATTCAGTTTGACATTCAGGGTGAGTGTAGCCAAGACAACAGGACTCTCTCTCCTACAGCTGCCAGTCAAGAGATACAGTATCTCACCTCTAGGAGCAGGTCATCAGCATTTTTCAATCCCTCCAACTCTGAGTCAAAGAGGCTATATTCTCAATGAATGCAGCCAAAAGCTCAACAGATCCTTCTTCTACCCAGCATCTACTCTTAGAACAGAAGGATCTCACATGTAACAGGCCAAAAATATTAGAGCCCAAATTATCCTCTTGACAGTTTATACTAGGTTCCAAATAAGAAGCAAGCCTAGAAGATCACAGGATACCACTCCCATTGAGCTCCCAAAATAGTGACTCAAATATTTTACCCAAGGGGAGAGGCAGTTCATAAAAAGAGAGAGCTCTGAAATTTTCCCTAAAGGAATGAATTTTATTTGAAACAGAGGGTGAAGAAATTCAAGCCTCAGAGTGCTCTCAAAAACAATAGCTCCTCTTAATTAAGAGCAGTAAACCATAGACCAGCTGGTTCACCAGAAAGAACTAGGGAAAAAACTAAGAGCCCTCCTGGGGTCAGAATAAACCTCAAGATGGACCTCAAAACCAACCCTGCTCAAATTTAATTGGATCAGACTATGGAGTAATTTGTGCCCTAGGGCATTGTTTAAAAGAATGGAACAATCGTCTGGCAATTAGGGGGGCCCAATACCTGGCTATGATAACAAAGGGAGACCACAGTTTAAAAGAGAGATCAGAAAAAGAAGTCCCAGAGTGACCAGTACATATGCCCAAGGCTGTAAGAACAAAATCAAAAGCTTCCCACTATGGGGTATATAAAACTGACTAAAATAGTCTAGCCCAGTAATTAAACAAACAAACAAGCAAACAACAAAAACAGAACCCAGAGGCAGTGAGTAACCAGCTAATAGAGTGATCCAGTTTTCAGCAAAAAATTATAAGACATACATAGAAACAGGAAAGAGTGGCCCACACAGATGAGGGGGAGGGGGGAGGGAAGCAGACAACAAAGCAGTCTGTGAGACAGCCCAGATATCAGATTTAACAAAGATGTCAAAGATGCTTTTATAAATACGTTTTAAGAACAGAAGAAAATACTTGAAAATATAAAGAAAGCTATGGTGAAAATGTCTTATCAAAACAGAGAATAAAAACAGAGATACAAATTATTTAAAAAAAAAAAGAACCAAATGCAAATTCTAGCATTAAAAATGCAATAACTAAAATGAAAAATTCACTACAGGGGCTCGACAATAGATTTGAATGATGAAGGAAAGAATCAGGAAGTGTGAAGAGAGACTGATAGAGAATATATAATCCAAAGGAAAAAAAAAAGCAGAACTTTATGATAAAAACATTCAATAAACAAAGAACTAAAGAAAACATACCTCAACATAATAAAAGTTATATATGACAAGCCCACAGCTAATATCATACTCATTGATGAAAGACTAAAAGCTAGGAATAAGACAAGGAAGCCTGCTTTTGCCACTTATTTTCAACACAGTACTGGAAGTCCTAGCTAGAGCAATTAGGCAAGAAAAAGAAATGAAAGGCATCCAAATAGGAAAGGAAAAACTAAAATCATCTCCAAAACAATCTTCTGTCTTGCATAGAAAATTATAAATGTTCCACACACAAAAAAAAGTTGTTTAGAACTGATAAAGGAATGGGAAGGTATTTAGGTTCTTATTATTAAAAATAAATTATTATTATCATTATTAATAAATGAATAGGAAGTTTGTGAACATATAACTTTTAAACAAAAAAAGCTAGTAATCACAATTTACTATACTACTGACATTAAATTACAGTTCCTTTGGAGCATAAGTAAATGGTTTAAAGTGAGCCTTTAATATACCTAAAAAACACCTTCCTATCATGTATTAGTTCTAACCAGAACTAAATAGAAAACTGTTTATCTTACATAGAAAACCCTAAGTGCTATACACACACACATACACATACACAAACTGTTAGAATAAAGAAATTCAGCAAAGTTACAGGATGTAAGATCAACATACAACAATCAGTTGTGTTTCCATAAACTAATAATAAGCCATCCAAAAAGGGAATTAAGAAAACAATTCTATTTACAATAGCATATAAAGAATAATTTTAGGAATACACTTAACCAAGGAGGCAAAACGCTTGTACACTTAAAATGACAAAATAATGCTGAAATAAAATAAAGAAGACACAATGGAAAGACATCCCATGCTCATAGATTGGAAGACTTAACATTATTAAGATGTAAATGCCTAAAGCTATCTACAGATTTAATGCAATCCCAATAATACCTAAAGCTATCTACAGATTTAATGTAATCCCAATAAAAATTCCAATGGCATTTTTTTTTTCAGAAATAGAAAAATCCATCCAAACTTCATATGAAATATAAGGAACCTCAAATAGCCAAAACAATCTTGAAAAAGAACAAAATTGAAGGTCTCTTCCTGATTTCAAACTTATCACAAAACTGTAGTAATCACCATTGTGGTTAATGCCGTAAAGACAGAGATACAGACCAATGGAATAAAATGGCTCAAAATAAACCCTCATACATATGGTCATATGATTTCTGGCAAGGGTGCCAAGACCATTCAATGGGGAAAAGACAGTATTTTCAACAAATAGTATTGGGAAAACTGGATATCTATATGCAAAGAAATAAAATTGAACCCATATCTTATACTGTATATAAAACTTAATTCAAAATGGATCAAAGACCTAAATGTAAGACCCAAAACTATAAAACTCTTAGAAGAACAGGGGAAAACCTCAAGATATTGGATGTGGCAATGGTTTCTTAAATATGACACCAAAGCATGGGCAACAATTGAAAAAAATGGGTAAATGTTTAAAACTATTGTGTAACAAAGGACACAATCAATAACTTGAAAAGGCAACCCATGGCAGGGAAAAAATTATTTGCAAATCATATATCTGATAAAGAGTTAATATCTAGTATATAAAGAAATCCTACAACTCAACAACAACAACAACAACAAAAAAAAAACAGTTCTAAATTGGACAGAGGACTTGAATATAGATATTTCAACAAGGATGATATCAAATGATCAACAAGCACAAGAAAAGATGCTTAACATCTCTTATCATTAGGGAAATGCAAATCAAAACCACAATGAGATACTACCTCACACCCACCAGAATAGCTACAATCAAATGAAATAAATAAATAAAAATATAACAAGTATTACTGAAGGATCTAAAGAGAGAAATAGACAATTCAACAATAAGAGCTGGAGACTTCTATCTTCATTTTCAATCACAGAGCATCACTATTTGTAAACATCAATTTAATAACTGAATCAAGCAAGGATCATTCATGGATAATAAAACCATTGGGTGAATTTGTTGGAAAATAAAATACTTACCTAATCTTGAAAGAATGACCCCTACATCAATTATTAACTAAAAGGAAAAGGTGTCTTTTACAATGGAGAAATCTGGTAGATACCACCTCAACCAACTGCTCACAATAACACCAACAATTAGACAAATTAATATCATGTGCCACCTAATGAGATGCAATAAAAAGTATACAATGTCATCTATGTTGCCCCAAAAGTGGTTAGTCTGAATTTCATATTCAGAAAACAATCAGATTAATTTCAAGCTAGCCAGTAAACTTCCAGGCTCAAATATCTTAAATACTAATAAGATAAATGTTCACCTTTCAACCCAGCTCCTATAGGAAAATGACTTTTTTTTGTGCCACTGCTGAAGTTTCCAGATCATCTAAAAAATTATTGTATTACATTTAGGAATGTGAGCAGCCTTGTTAGCTGGCCTCTGCAGTTGTTAACTTATTAACCCCTTCTTATCTCTTCCACCTTCTGGCCTGCTGTAATTTAATTTAGGACATCTCAGCATTTTCTCCTTCTTAGTTTCATATTCTACCAATGAAGTTTTTGGGTTTTTTTTTTTGTACATCTTGATTTATCCAAAACAGCATTTAAATTTCAGATATCTGAAAATTTTCTGTTAAAAAAATAAGCATGCCTAAAACAGAGTCTCTTGTGCTAGGCCCCACGTCAGCAAATAAAGACTTAATTGCAGTTTTAGCCCCTCCCAGGAATGTAATCTTAAACCAGTAGATATGTAATTTCCTGGTCAGCAGTAGTAAGGTAATCCACTAGATAGACCCTTCTATCCCTCTAAAATGAGTAATCTGTCTCTTTCCTTACCCCTGAACCCTTCTGCCTATAAAATCTTTCATTCCGTACTGCATCTCAGAGCTCCTATTTGCTAGATGAGATGTTGCCCTATTCATGAATTGTTCAATAAAGTCAATTTGATCTTAAAAAAAATTAGTTTTAGACGCCTCAAAATGATCAATATTATAAAAGACAAAATACTACTCTAAGGTTAAAAAACATGAGAGACATGGCAACTAAATGCAATGCATAATGTTTGTTTAGATTCTAGATCAGAGCGGAAAGCTCTAAAGAATATATTTGGAGCAAATGGGAAATTTTGAATATAAGCAATATTTCTACATTAATGTTAATTATCTTGACAGAGAAGATCAGGTAGTTATAAAGTTATATATGAGAATATTCCTGTTTTTAAGTGATACATGCCAGCATATTTCGGCATACTATGTCATGTCTGTAACTTATTTTCAAATGGTTGAAAAAACTGTAAGCACACAAACACACACATATATAGATAATGATATGAGAAATGGAAAAAATGTGACAAAATGTTATCTATTGGTGAATATAGAGTTATATAAGTGTTTGTCAGTGTTAGCATAAATTCTTCTGCTTTCCAGCCCAAGAATGTAGTTACTGTACCACTAAGCTCCCTAAATATCCACCTTTTATAGCTCTTGTTATCCTCCATGGTGCATTCTACATCATGAGTTCCTATCAATAATTGGTGGAATCGAGTAAAATGGCAAATTTGTAAACGTGTCAATGTTTTCAGTGTAAGTGCAGAAACTATAGTTTAAATTTTCAAGCTAGCCAGTAAACTTCCAGGCTCAAATATTTTAAATACATTAAAATAAGTGTTCGTCTTTCAACCATAACAAAATTACTCTTTTTGTGCCACTGCTGAAGTTTCCAGATAGAAATGAGTCTCCACACAAATTGAGCATGGATTAAAAAAAAAAAGTTTTCCTTAATGCCGAAACTATTTAAGTATATAAAAATATACACTCAACAGTATATGTCAACTTCATCTGGAGAGAGGTCATTTTTATCTTTTTGGTTCCAGTGGGAAACCTGGTATTAAATACTGTTAAACTTTTAGGAAAAACCTCATTTCACTATTATCTGATAATGAATCCTGCAGTGTTCATACAAAACTTCCATTATATCAATGTGGAATATAAGCAGACATATAATATAGCCATCACATTTTTAAGTCATCATGAACCTGTTTCTCTTACCTCAAAAAATATACTGGCTTGCCTCTAACTAAATTTAGCATGTAACTTTTCTCGAACATGGTTAGCATTTTTCTTGGGGAAAATACATATGAATAGTGTTCTCTCTTCTTCAGAACTGCTTGACCACTGTTTTTCAACTATTTAGTCATTCTGACACTTGCCCCGATCTACCTCCTTTGCTAATCACGATTATCGATTCACCATTTTAGGGTACAATGATTTCTCCCTCTTAAACCTTCTTCTACTCTTTCTTCTAACTTCTTTAACTCTCTTTTTTTCTTCCATCATTACCTCCAACCTCTTTAATGTTTTCCTTTTTCATTCTGCCCAGCTTACTTTGGTCCTTTCCTCTCCCATTTTGATCAATGGAGCCACTCCTTTTCACATCATTGAGATTGAATGAACTTGACTTTCCTTCATATGAGTGTAAACCCATATACATACATACAAGACCTATCCATCTCTCTCTCCCTGTTATAGCCTGAATTGTCTCCCCTACCCCCAAATTTATATGTTAAAGTCCTAAACCCCAGTACTTCAAAATGTGAATATATTTAGATATAGAATATTTAAAGAGGTAATTAAGTTCAAATGAGGTCATTAGAGAGGCCTCTAATCCAATATGACCAGTAATCTTATTTTAAAAAAAAAGAGATTAGTATACAGACATGTACAGAAGGAAGATCATGTGAAAACACAGGGAGAAGACAGCTATTTACAAGTCAAGGTGAAAAACCTCAAAAGAAACTAACCCTGCCAACCTTGATCTCAGATTTTCAGTCTCCAGAAATATGAGAAAATAAACTTATGTTGTTAAACCACTCAATCTTTGGTGCTTTGTTATGGCAGCCCTAGCAAACTGTATACCCCCCAATCTTAACACACAATAATCTCACTATATTCTCAATGTATGGCTAAACTGGCTTATACTACTCTATCAATTGTTCAATTCTAGTCTTACTTTTTTGTTACAGTCCTAGAGCTCTGTGCTGAAATCATGCAAATGTTACCTAATAAAAGAACAAGTCATTTGAGACATTTTAGTGTGGCTAGAATTAGTCTATCATATGTGAGCAAAATATAGCCTGTTGGCCAAATGAGGCTGGCCATATGTTCTTGTAAATAAAGTTTTATCAAAAGACAGCCATACTCATTCATGTACATACTTTCTATGGATGATTTTGCGCAAAAATGGCAGAGGTGAGTAGTTGCGAAAGAAACCATATAGCCCGCAAAGCCTAATATATTTACTATCTATTCCTTTACAGAAAAAGTTTGCAGACCCCTGATCTAGACAACTGATCTAGATAACTATAAGCTCCCCTGTCAGAGTATAGAGAACTTGTCTGGGAATGGGTGATACCAAAGAATCAGCTGGGGATTTCCCTATGAGTAAGGCAGCAATATATCTGCAGCAGTTGTTACTTTTGTCCCAACTTTTGTGAATTTTTCATCTTCTTAATATAAAGTATTTCAGAAAGATTTATTTCTGCCTTTTATTACTCCTTCTTTCTGTGAAATGAGAACAAAAGCTGTCCTCTCATCATACTTTGTACTTTCAAAGGTTACTATGTTTGTCCACAATGTTTCCTTGGTAGAATTACTTGCCTTTCAGGCCCCATCTTGCACAGTGTCTCACCAGAATTCTTCTGACTCTAGTTTAGTGTGAGAAATGCTGACTCCAATTTTGATGTATATGTGCTTCTCCCTACCACTGGATTTTGAACTCGAAAGGGATGGGGAGAAATGTTCTGTTCAACTTTGTGTCCCCTAAAAGAGTTTCACTGCTTTTCACAGAATAAGTGTACTATAAATGGCTGTTCAATTGTTGACCACATTTCTGCATGGTAACTCACAAAATGCATGTTTCCAATTGCCCAGATGGTGGTCTAGAAATGCAATATGTATTAAACATTAAAGTTGGAAGAGTAGAAAAGTAATTTAATAAAATAATATGTATAAGAGCTATGGCTTTAATATATAAGCTAATCAAAAGACAATTATAAGACATGTTTTAAGAAATGACCTTTTTTGATTTATTTTCATTTCAAAATGGAGTGCATGTTCCCTCCTTTAGAAATAGAATCCAGAATACTTGTAAAGCTTTTGTGAACTTTTGCTTCCTATCTTTCTTGATTTGAGTTATCCAAGGGCAAACTCTGAAGCTAGGTTTTAAGTGTAAATGGTTTATTGGGGGAATAATGAGAAAACAGGGAGTTGGGAAGTGCAGCAAGGAAAGAATAGAGTTGACACAGCTAGCACATTGAGGGACTAAAGTTGAATTCTGCTGCAACAATTCTGAGAGGCAGTGTAAAAATATTTCAGAATTATCTCACCCAAGGGACCAGGGGCCTAGGATTTCTATACACCAACTCCAATCAGTCAGTGATTGAAGGCTGCCCCCAGGGATATGTTCATTTCCAGACTCTTCTAGCCTACTGTGTGAATGGAAAGCAGAATTCAGTAGCAAGAAATAAAAAGGCCCTCAGGTCATTAAGTACAGGTTCTAGCAGTTGAAGAGAGTTGGCATGCCCTGTGGGGGCTTGGCATGGAGATTTGGGTAGAGTGCTGAGGCATCGACATCATCTGCTAGTCTAACTGAGTATTTCCTAAACCCTCATTCATGCATTCAACAACTAACTACTGTGGCCTCTGGGCTGGGTGCTGAGGAAAAGTGGTGAACAAAAGCAGATATCATATGGACGTTGATGCAGCCTACATTTTAATGGAGAAAGCAGATAATACGCACTTAAACTACCAAATAAGATAATTACAGGCTGGAATAAATAATTTAAAGGTAAGGAACAGTGAGCTATAATAAAGAATAATCAAGGTAAGAACAAACTTAGATAGTGTGGTCAGAAAAGATATTCAAACTAAGGGTACAATAATAGATGAAATCAAGACTAATTTCCTTGTTTCAAAGAAAACTAGTGCAGATCCTTTCTCTTTAGGTAAATGGGAGTTTACTGAGACTCAGACTCCCGGGTCTTACAATCAGAAGTGAGTCATGATGCTCCCTCTTTGTCTTATCTGTTGGGGCTGCTCTAACAAAAAACCATAAGATTGGGTGACTTAAAAAACAAACATTTACTTCTCACAGTTCTGGAAAATGGAAAGTCCAAGATCTAGGCACTGGCAGATTCAGTGTCTGGTGAGAGCCTGCTTCCTGGTTCATAGACAGACGGTCTTCTCATTGTGTCCTCACATGGAAGGAGGGGCATGGGAGCTCTCTGTAGCTTCCTTTATAAGGACACTTATCTTATTCATAAGGGCTCAGTCCTCATGACCTAATTACCGCCCAAAGTCCTCACTTTCAAACATTGGGGCTTAGGTTTCAACCTATCAATCATGGGAGAATACAAACATTCACTCTACAGCACTCTCATTCCTCTAAGACCCTGTGGGGAGGTAAAACAGTCTCAATCAAAGATGAGAGTAGTAATATCAATGTAGATAAAGGGGATATTAAATGGCAAGCTAATTGAATAAAGCTCTAGTAAAAAGATACTACTATCCATACAACATAACCAGTTTCCTGTAGACCTCCAACGTCATCTCTTCAAAAACCTGAACATACCACAGCCATCCTTATTAATGCTAGCCACACTTCTAAATGTCTTAAACCCAGGATAAAGTCTCAAAGAAATCTAAAAGCTGATTCCAAGTGAATTAGGCCCAATTGAACCTGACATCCTGAGACACTAAAGCACTGCATGATAGATTAACACCCATCAGCATGCTCAACAAATTGAATCACCATTCTTAAGATTTATACAACTACAGAGAACGTAAACGGTAACTATTGTTGCCTGAAAGATATATCTTCAGTGAACAAGCAGTGACTCATAAGCCAGATGAAATACTAAAAGGTTATTAAGAACAATTTTTGCCTTAAAAAAATTATAGCTGGCTTGCTGAATAAGCAAAGCATATTTCTCCTTTATTGGGAAAGAGGAAGTAGGGGATTGCTGCAAAAGAAGAACCTCAGTTATGTTCTCCTTCTAGCTGAATTAAAAAGCAAACTCTATTATTAAGATGGGTCAAGTTTTGCTACAAGCACCAAAATTTCTTCTTTTTCAAAAAAAGATTTTGTTGCTCTGTGGTTAAAATTCAATTTCTTCCTGTAACCTCAGAGGGTCCCTTTAATTTTCCCAGTAGGGTGGCTAAAGGTTAGACATATCTTCAAAGTATCCATTCTCACTATATGATCAGGTATAAGGTTCAGCTCTGCCTTTTATCATACTCAACATGAAAATGTGAAACTCCAGGAACTTCCGTCTGTGAAGGCCTATCTATGGCAGGAAACAACACAGAACAGAGAAGATCTTGTGATAAAACTCAACTCTATTACTTCCAAGTTAAGTAGCCTTGGGCTTATCACTTAATCTCTCTTAGGCTCAGTTACTTAATCTGCAAAATATAAATAACAGTGCAAATACTGTTGTGGGGACTAAGTAAATTTGCCTAGTTCACTGTCTAGTACAAAAAGTTACATTATGAATATTTACCCAAAAAAATTGAAAATATTTATTTGTAAAGATATATGCACCTCAGAGTTCATAGCAGCATTATTCATGGTGGCCAAGACATGTAAACAACTGAAGTGTCCTTTGATAGATGATTGAATAAAGAAGGTACATATTTACAATGGAATATTACTCAGCCATAAGAGAAGATGAAATACTGTCATTTGCAACAACATGGATGGATCTTGAGATTATTATGCTAAGCAAAATAAGTCAGACAGAAAAAGTTGAGTGCCATATGATTTTACTCATATCTAGGATATAAAACTGAAAGCAACAATCTGACCAAAAAAAAAACCACACTTGATGGCGGAGGATGAGTTTGATAGGAGATGAAGGGGTCACACATATGGTGATGGAAAGAAATTTAACTTTGGGTGGTGAACACACAATGCAATATACATATGATATATTATTGAATTGTACACTTGAAACCTATATGATTTTATTAATCAATGTCACCCTAATGAATTTAATTTTAAAAAGTTACACTATGAACAGCTTTCAAATGAATGTTGAGATTGAAGGACCATTTTGAACATTTACATTCCTTTCCAAACGAATTCTAACTATACTTTGTTTTCTTATTGCTATAAAATAGAGAAAGTTATTCAGTTTTTATATGGTAGGGTTCTCTCTATCTGTCTTTATTCAAACCTACCATGGTCAACAGATCTTCAGTGTTGTTAATTCCTGCAACCACTGTCTGCCTGGATATTACATGTCCATATGTGGTAACCAGCCTCTAAGATAATCTCTAATAATTCTTGTCTCATGGTATTCATGCCCTTGTATAGTTTCCTCCCATGCTGACTAGAAGTGACCTGTTTAGACAATAGGATATTTGAAAATGACAGCGTAACTTCCAAGGTTGGTTCATAAAAGACACTGAAGTTTCAGCCTTGCTCCCTCTTGGATCACTTATTCTGGAGAAATCCTGCTACCATGTCAGGATGACACTCAGCCGCCCCGTAGGGAGATTCACATGATGAGGCACTAAAGTCCCCTAATTAGCACTAACATGCCAACAATGTGAGTAAGTCACCTTGAAAGCAGATTCTCCAGACCTAGTCAAGCCTTCTGATAACTACACCCATGACCATCTTGACTGAAATCTCTCTTTGAGCCAGAATTAGCTAAACCAATCCTTAATTCCTAACCCACAGATATTGTGAGAAGATAAAATGTTGTTTTTGTTCTAAGCTACTAACTTTTTATCTCATTTTTTCTTTTTTTAATTAAGTTTATTGGGATAACATTGCCCTAAGCCACTAACTTTTGAGGTAACTCAGCAATAGATAACTAATAAACCATGCAAAATTTCATCCCATTAACCAAAAGAAAATCAACACTTCTTTTCTACCAGTAATAAGGGATATGTATCAATTCAATGGTGCCAAGTAGTTCATAATACACTTGGTAATTGAAGTGACATAATAGTCACCTAAGAGTTCAAAGATCACAATTGCTCCACACTGTTCCTTAAGGCCTTGTCAGAAGTCAGAAAGCATTTAGCTTCCACCATCACCAAATAGAAGACTTAATTCCAAACATTTACAGTCCTATTAATATTACTAGGCCCAAAGAATAATATGATAGTTATATACTTTACCATGATTTTTGCACAAAACTCTGCCTCCAACTGTCTGTAGAAATAACACAGATACCAGTTCAAAAACCAAATAAGACATTCACTAGCTACATGACCTTGGAACAATTACTTAACATTTCTGAATCTCGTAGCCCTCTTCTGCAAAATGTAATTTGATTCACATCATATAGAACTATTGTGGGGATATTATTCATGACACAAATTATATGCTTGAGTGGAAGTAAATACCACCATCACCTCCAAAACCAACATAAGAGTTCTTGAGTTAGATAATACCTTTGCTTTTGAAACTGGCAAAGATTAAATAGATTGATAATATTCATTGTCATGAGGCTTAAGAAATAGGCCTCTTTTACCCACAGTGGCTGGGAATATAACTGGTATAACATTTCTGAAAAATAACGTGGCAAAGCCATAAGAGACCATGCCCTTCAAGCAATTTTCTATCTAAAATGGTAGAAAAGTGCCCCAAAATATATGTAAAAGATGTTCTTCACTGCATTGTCCAAATAATGTAAATTAGGAATAACTAAAATTTCTACCAATAGGCAATTAATAGATTTGACCAAAACTGAATCTAACTAAAAAGGGAGCCCTTACATAGGCTGGATAGTAATGCAAAACTTACATGACCTGACTTAAAAGCTGAAATAGACACAGACACTTGTGGTTAAAGTTTGATGACCTGAACATGTGCTTTTCTTCTTCCTTAACCAAAGGCCTGTTAAAATAATAGCCAAGAAATAAAAAGGGTATAATCCCATAACAAAAAGGAAAATAGGATGATAGCATAAGTGGATGACGGTTTCCAACAAATTTCTGGTAGATATAAGCATGATATTGAAACTAGTCTATAATATGTATGAAAACTGTAGGGAGAAAAATATCTCTGGAAAGTTTCTGGACTCATAGACTAAAGGTACAAAGAAGTATGAAAGTAAGAAGTAGAGATAAAAACAGTGGAGAAATTTAAGATCTGTATGTACTCACAAACAAAAATTATAATATAAGAACCCTAGCATATAACTATAGGCAAAAAAATTATTCTTTAAGTCAGGATAGCTACTGAGGGTGAGTGTGGTAGCACCCCAGAAAATGTCCTCTTCAGTCACACACTGGGAGCTCCTCTCACTGTATAAGAGCTAGATTCCTGATCACTCAACCTAAAGAGAGGTCCTTATGTTAATAACCTCCCAAATTGCTCATTAGAGCTCTCTTTCTTAAAAATAAGACTAACTAGATTTTCAAGAAAAATATGCATCTTTAAAGAGGATGATAAAGACAAATAAAGAGAAAAACTGATTCCAGATGAACATATATTTTAGGGAAGAAAAGAGAACTTTTAAAGTCCCTAATTGATATACTTGAAGAGATTCAAGAAGTTATTTTCAAGAAATGACAACACAATACTATGAAAAGGAAATATTGCAGAATATGAAAGAATTCTTCAATGTTGAAACTATGGTTGCAAGTACTAGCAGACTTTCTGACTTTTGCTCAAAACCCAAAAGTAGTCCAAGATAAATTGACTACATGAAAATTTTTAAATATATGCATAAAAAAAGCACTATAAACAAAGTCAAAAGAAAAACTGAATACTGAGGGAAAATATTTGCAACCTATATCACAAATAAGAGTTAATTTCCCTGGTATCTAAACCACTTTTAACTATCAAGAAGAAAAATACCCAAAACCCAATATAAAAATGAGATAAAAATATAGCTCATAGAAAAAGAAAGGCAAATGAACCTGACACACATTAAAAAAAAAAAAAAAAAAAAAAACCCTAAATTTCTCCATAGTAAAATAAACAAATTAAAAACAACCCTAAGATACCATTTCTTACCTATGGAGATGGAAAAAACCCAAAAAGTTGACAACACACTCAGCTGGCAAAACTGAAGGGGAACAAACTCTTTCATACATTCCTGATAAGAATAGAAAATGGTATAGCCCTATGGAGGTAAAATATAATAAAACTGATATATCCATTTACCCTTTTATTCAGCAATCTCACTCCTAGGATTCTACCTGAATATATACCAACCCAAATACAAAATAATATAAGCTCAAAATTGATTCCCTGTAGCTTGTCTGCAAAAACAAAATATTAGAATTAATCCAAATGTCCATCAGCCAAAGACTGGTGGAACAACTATGATGCAATTACACAGTAAATAATAATCTCAAAAGAATTGATAAAACATAAATTCCAGGACATATTTAGTGAAAGGAAGGTACAAAACAGTATATTTGCTATACTATCCTTTAATATAAAGAGAGGAGATAAGAATGTCTGCATATGCTTGTATGTATGTATGTGTGTTATATGAGTGTATGTTTGACTAATTTTGGCAAAACACAGTAAAGAATACAATGACTAATGAATGGATTACATCAAGGTGTTAGATAGGAATGAGGTAGGAAGGTTTGAGATGGAAGAAAAATTTCTCTGAGTTATGATTTTTATGTGCAAACCATGTTTATCAGTTAAGGTTTAGTCAAGAGAAAAGCATATGTTATTTGAACAGAATAAATTTAACATTAAAAATTGTTAACTAGGTATAAAGTTGTTAACTAGGTGACTGAAAGGGTAAAAAGCACAAATGTATCAGAGGACAATGGGAAGCAACTATCACCTTTAGAGCAAGGAGAATAATGAGAAAATCTTGGACTTAATAAGATTTAGAAATTATTAAAATATAGCTAAGAGCTCTGCTGAACTGAAAATGAGACCTTTGACAAAGGGTCAACTGGCTGATAGTACTGGGGTCTTTGAGTTCAAATGAAGGGCCCTCCCGCCAGATCTTTGGAGGAAGCTGGTTCTCCAAGTATTTGAAAAACTTCAAACTGAATTCGACTGCTTCAATGGGAAGGAACTTATGCTGCAGGGGTAAAAAGGTATGGCTGGGGTGATATACACAGGAAGAAGAAGCAGAGAAATAGCTTTACAGGGAGAAAACAGGAAGAGCAAGAAAATTCCTTCTTCCTCTTCCAGCCTTTCAATCTTCTTCTACCACCCACTTTGGAAGATCACAGCATGGAATCAGCTGGAAAAAAGAGAAATGCAATTTACAGAGTCCCAGTTTCAGCATTACAGAGCAGAGTGCAGAAAGCTGAGAGACAATAGCTTAATAATCAATCCATCATGTAAATGTTTCATATATTTGAAAAATTAAATTAAATCAAAAAGAGAAAGGCAAATCATAAAATTGAACACCAAAAGAAATAAATGAACCTAACTGTACAAAATTGATAACCACACAGAGAAAAGAATTATTTCAAGTACAGGAAACTGACTGTTTATTCTTACTGTGGTATATCACAAAGACAAAAAGAATTGCAAAGATATGTGAAACTTCACTTCAATATATTTATTGTTGGTAGTAATGTACTTTAGATATTATTTTATGCATATTATACAATAGAACAAATGAGTACATAATTGGTATTAATAACAAAGATTCTCAGTGTTATCAAAAGATGTTCCAAAATAAAATGTTTTTTTAAAACCCTATAATGTTAAATTTACACTAGAAATAGTATGAATTTTTTAAGATTTTTCCTAGTTCTGCTTACAGAAAGGGCCGAAAACCAATGATACCTAGTAGCAATGAACAAACCTAGTATCCAGATCTTGGTTTTTAAATGCCATATCCCACTAAAAGGAATTACAGCTCCTTGGAGAAATGGTTTGTTTCACATATAGGACACAGAAGTACTAGATAATATGGGACATGTGTCAAAAAGAAAGTGCCCAAAGATCAACTGAATCATGAGAAAAAGACACAAGGAACTAGTTCGAATCACATGCTACTGGTTAAATTCAGGACGATCTGGCCTTGAAAAGAAAAATAATTATAATCGATTATAACATCTTAAATAAAAATTCCTTGAGTCCACATGAAACCCAAAATGAGAAAGGAGATTTTTTAAAAGTTCTTCTTTGTAAAAGAATGTCTATCGATAAATGTTCAAGGAATTACAGAAGTAGAAAATCATCATTTTGCAACTTCAAATAATTGACTTAGCTTAACACAATTATTAAATGCTAAAACCATCCGATGAAAGATCTTTGGAAAACCTAATCACTCAGAGATAACTTACTTACAGACCGCAAAGGGGAAAATGTACCATTTCAATAGGGAGATCTGAAGGGTATGGCCTTAATAAAATCAGCAGACTTAGTTAACACTATTACTGGGATAACCTGATATAATGTGCCTTCTTATATGACACAATATGAAGTATACAACTTAACCTAGAAATTTTGAATGGAAAAATACTTAACCTGAGTATAATCAATTCTCTGGATCCAATTTAGAATAATACAGAAGACTGGGAAGCCTGTAAAACGATACCATGAGGTTATAGTCAGACAAATCCAGAATATGGGACACTCCATAAGGAAAACAAAAATTGGTAGCAGTGTGGGAGTGGAAAGGTCAGTGTACTGTTGTAGGTTAAAAAGAGTTAATCAATAACAATTAAATACAGTGCATGAATCTAGATTTTTTTTAATGTGTAAAAGATTATTTGGACAATTGAGAAAATCAAACCCTCTATGGGCTGAATATTATATGATGTTATTGAATAATTGTTAATTTTCTTAGCTGTGATAATGGTATTGTGATATTAGAAACAAATGCTTATTTTTATGAGATTCATTCTAAAATATTTAGAGGTAAATGATTCTTAATCTTCAGTTTACTTTCAAATGGTCCACAGCAAAGATATACACGTATATATAAAGAGATGGGGAAATGTGGAAAAAGTTAATATTTGTTGAAATTTGGTAGAGGTTACTTGAATATTAAATTATTCTTTCAACTCTTTAAGATGTTTAAAATTTTTTATAATAAAATGTTAGGGTTGAAAATGTGTTATTATGGGAAAAAAATTTGTAAATATTTAGAAATATTAAAGTGCAAGCAGAATCCAGAAAATTAGAGGAGGGGGAAGGAGAGTAAATATAAAGACCAAGAGAGCAAGACTGATAGTTTTAACATCTAACTAACACATACAGCAGAAATAGAGAAATGAAAATTGTTGAGTAAGAAATTATCAAAAAAAAATAGGAAAATTTTCACAAACTTGAAAAATATACCTTCAAATTGAATGTTTCCAATGATTGCTAAATGGAAAAAATGAAAAGAGACTAACATTAGGTTTATCCTGGTGGCATTTCAGATCTCTAAAGACCAACAGAAAAGCCTAAAATCTCTGTATAAAGAAACAACAGTCAGCCTAGCATCAGTCTTATCATGAGCAACAATGAATGGAATATGTCTTCTAAGTCTAAAGAAAAAATAATATTAAGCATAAAATTCTACAGCCAGCCAAGCTATCAGTTCGAGTAATAAGCAAAGTATTGCAACCCAAACATTTACTGTCCATATACTCTATCTTAAGAATTACTTCAAGATGTTCATCAGTAAAATAAAAATAACATCAAATTACAGGAAGATGCAGGATATAAGAAATAGTAAAAAAGTAAATCTCAGGTTGATTGCTATGAATCAAACCTAGAAAGCAATTGAGAAATTAAAATAGGAAGTCACAGACCCCCCAAGATGTGTTTTGCTTAAAGACAAGTAGAATGATTTTAAGCAATAAATGAATTAGTAAAATATTGGAAGAGACACACAAAGATTAGTAAAAGAGAAAGGAACATGATAAGGACAGCGTATAACTTTTCTCCCATACAGAACAATCAAAAATGAAATTGAGAATTCAATTTCTTTCACAATAGCATCAAAAAGAATAAAATATATAGAAATACTTTTAAAATATAATACCTATACAACAAAAACTATAAAACATTACTAAGAAAAATTTTAAAATATCAATATATAAATGGAAATATATCCCATGTTCATGGATTATAACACTTAATATTGTTAAGATGGCAATTCTCCCCAAACTGATCTACAGATTCAAGGCAATTCTTATCAAAATCCTAGCAGGCTTCTTTGTAGAAACTGACAAGCTGATCTTAAAATGTATATAGTAATAAAAGGCCCAAAACAGTTTTGAGAAAGAACAATGTTGGAGGATTTATAATGCTTAATTTCAAAACTTACTATAAAGCTATAGAAATCAAAACAGTGTGCTACTGGCATAAGGATAGACATATGGATCAACTGAACTGAATAGAGACTTCAGAAATAAATCCTTATATTTGTGGTCAATTGATATCTATAAAGATACCAATGCAATTCAATTGAGAAAAGATAGTCTATTTTTAACAATCTGTGCTGGTACAACTGGTATCTGGGCAGTAAAGTATTAACTCAGCAGGCTCAGTTTCCCAAACCCTAAACATTCCAAAGGTCCTAGAACTGCTGGGAAATAAACTTTTAGGGAGGCCTCGGAATACCTTGCCTGAAAAGAGTGTCATATCTGAAACCTTAAGCCATACCAGAAGTTAAGGCTAACAGCATGATTTATAGTAAACATCTGTTTTTGTATGCCTAAGGCTCTATCAGTTGACCTCTAGGGGACTAGAGACTGAGAACATAAGTATGATCAGTCACATTGATTTCCAATAAAAATTCTGCACTTGGGTAAGCTTCCCTGGTTGGCAACACTTCACATGTGTTGTCACACATTGCTGCAGGGACAACTAAGCACTAACCATGCAAAACTAGGAGAGGACAACTAGAAACTGGTACTTGTTTTTTTCTAAAATCTGTTCTAAGCATACTTTTTCCTTTGCTGATTTTAATTTATAATAAACATTTCTGTAATAAACTGTAACCACAAATATAACAGCTTTTCTGAATCCTATTAGTCCTTGAGCAAATCATCAAACCTGAGAGTGAGGATCCTAGAAAGTAAAAAAAAAAAAAAAAAAAAAAAAAAAAAAAAAAATTAGACTTTCCCTTATACTCACAAAAAAAATTAACTCAAAATTGAACATAAACTTAAATGTAAAAGGTAAAAGTATAAAACTTCTAGATGAACATTGGAGAACATATTAGTGACTTGGTTTAGGCAAAAATTTCTTAAATATAACACTAAAAATTTCTTAAATATAACACTCGAAAGGAGAAAAAATTGATAAGTTGAACTTCATCAAATTTAAATACTTTAGCTCTTCAAAAGGTATCACTAAGAAAATAGAAAACAATCTACAGACTGTTTCATATGAAGATATGAAAATATAAAGAAGATATGAAAATGTCTTCAAATCACGTATCTAATTTAAAAACTTATATCTAGAATAAGTAAAACTCTTACAGCTTAATAAAAAAAAAAAAACCCAATTTTAAAATAACCAAAAGATTTGAATAGACATTTCACCAAAGAAGGTATACAAATGGCTTAAGATGAAAAGATGTGCAACATCAGTAGGAATATGCAAATTAAAACCATAACAGGATACTACTGTATAACCACTATAATGGCTTTAATCAAAAAGGATGATAATACCAAGTCTTGGTAAGGATAATGGGAAAATGCAACTCTCATGCACTGCTAGTGGGAATGTAAAATGGTACTGCCACTTTGGAAAACGGTTTGGCTATTTCTTTCAAAAGTTAAATATATACTTACCATATGACTCAGTGATTCTACTTTTTATTTCTACCCAAAAGAATGAAAATATATATCTATGCAAAGATTTGCATGCAAATATTATAGCAGTGTTATTCATAATAGCCAAAAATTGGAAATAATTTAAATGCCCCTTAACTTGTGGTAAATGGATAAACAAAATACAGTATATCTACTCAGGCATTAAAAAAAAATGAAATCTTACCATTTGCAACAACATGGATGGACCTAAAGGGTATTATGCTAAGTGAACTAAGTCAGATAGAGAAAGACAAATACCATATGATTTCACTTATATGTGGAATCTAAAAAACAAAACAATGAATAAACAAAATAAAAAGAGACTCATAGATATAGAGAACAAACTGCTGATTGCCAGATGGGAGAGGGGTTGAGGGCTGGATGAAAAGGGTGAAGGGATTAAGAAATACCGATTGGTAGTCACAAAATAGTCATAGGGATGTAAAATACAGCATAGGGAATATAGTCAATAATATTTTAATAACCATTTATATTGCCAGGTGGGTACTAGACTAATCAGGGAAATCACTTTGCAAATTATATAAATGGTTAACCATTATGTTGTACACTCGAAACTCATATAAAATAATACTAAATGTCAACTCTAATTGAAAACAAAAATTAAAAATATATATGGTATATCTATACAATGGAATACTACTTAGCAATAAAAAAGTTAAAACAACAATATGGATGAACCTCAAAAACATACCAGAAACAAAAGACTACATATTATGTGATTCCATTTTTATAAAATATACAGAAAAGGCAAATTTATAGAAACAGAAAACAGATTAGTCCTTGCCTGGAGCTGGCAGATGACAGCAGTAATTGACTGGGAAGAAACACAAGGGACCTTCTGGAGGCAATGGACATATTCTAACCCTAAGTAAGGTGATGAGCTCACAACTCTATAAAGTTGCTGAAAAATCATCGAATGTATACTTATAATGGATGAATTTTATGGTAGATAAGTTATATCCCAATACAGCTGTTAAAACAAAAAACAAAAACAAAAAAACAAACAAACAAAAAAACAAAAAACTCCAGACTCTGTGACTAATAGCCACTGAGCAGATCCGATTCACTCCTCGGTGCCTCGCTCAGCTTCTTCTGCAACCATGTCTGACAAACCCTATATGGCTGAGACTGAAAAATTCGTTAAGTCAAAATTGAGGAAGACAGAAACACAAGAGAAGAACCCACTGCCATCAAAAGAAATGATTGAACAGGAAAAGCAAGCAGGCAAATTGTACATTCCACAAGCGTTACCTTCTTATTTTACTTCTTTTAGCTGTTTAACTTTATGAGATGCAAAGAGTTTGCATCAAGTTTAAATGACTGTGCTGCTCCCTTTTCATATCCAAGAACTACTGACAACGAAGGCCGCACCTGCCTTTCCCGCCTTCCTGTGGCTGGCAGGGAAGGAAAAGAACTTGCATATTGGTAAAGGCAGAAAAGACGGATGGGACAAAAGTGAAATCTAGAGTGAAAACCAAGCTGGTCCAAGGTATCCTGCAGGCTGTAAAATGCAGCTTAATCAGAGTGCTATTTATATATATATTACATATATATTTTTTTGTGCGGTTGCTATCCAAATGGTTTTAATTATTGGAATGCGCGATTTTTAAATATGCAAATAAACTTTTAAAATCTGAAAGAAAAAAAAAACTCCAGAAAAAAATAAAATTCCATATGAAGATGTCATGGATCATAGGTGAAGTGACTAAAATAAGGCATGATTTTGATTAATTGGTGGAATGTACAAAGGAGACTCTTCACCTGAGTGGGATTTATAATACTGAAATATAGAAAAGGAATTATAATCCGAGTACTTTTGTTTAGCAATTAACAAATTTTACATATTATAAAAACACAAACATTTTTGTATACACAGCATGGAAGATTTTAATCATGGTTACAAAAATATATTCAAGTTATCTCCCCTACGATGTTAAACTGTGGAAGACCTCATCAGAGTTAAGAGAGGTTAAAGGAAGGGAAAGGATGTTAATGGGCTCATCTTTAAAGAAATGAATACTGGGAATCTGGATATACAGTTGAAAGTTGATAGAGCCAGAGATAGAGGTTTAATACTAATACTGGAAATTACAGGGGTAACTAATACAGAAACTAAAACAGTGACTTTACCATCAAAAATTAAGAGAAAATAGTATACGTAAATTCTACCTTCATATATCATTATGAAAACCCAGAGAGTAACCAGTCCCTGGACTTGCATCAATTCCTGCCTTTGTGAGCAAAGTAGTTGGGGTTATACTGGATTTCTGTGGACTCTCCTCTCTGTTGCTGTTCAGCTTACATTAATTTTTAAATTTTGTATTCCATTCAAACAAAGGGACACATAGTAAAGCACTATGTGAAGATGGACATGTTAGTTTAAGTGATGTAGTTAATTAAGCCTATTTGATAATAAGTCTCAGAATTAGGAAATCCTCCTGACTGCAGCCATAAAATATCCTCCAACCTTAGAAATGTATCAGTAATTGTTAAGATATTTTGACCTCCATTTACATTAAACCTTTGTTGTTAATTCTCAATCGATTCAAAACTGGTTGGGAGGAATGCTGTTTATTTGGTTCTCATAAAGATCACATACTACCTATACTATGTTTGCACTTTTGAAAAATATGTGTATATGAGAGCATAAAAAAAGAATACGAAACAGATATGCTAACATGCATTCAATAATTATCGCTGAGTGATAGCATAATGGGCAAGATTTATTTTCTTCTTTTACTCTTGTGGGTTTTTTGAATTATTTTCCAAAAAAAATCTGCATTAATGAGAAATGAGAAAAAATATATTTATTTCCATTTTGTAAATTCAAAAAGCTTGGGCTTCATATCAGGGAAAGGCATGATGGCCAAAGGAAGGAAAAAACGAGGTGCATTTGCTCATCAGCAGCCAACTTAATTACAACTGTAAAGCATTCTTGTAAGTATTAGGTAAGACCTCATCTTAGGGCTGGCCAAAATCAGTTTATATGCTCAAAATCTTCATAGCCAACAACCCCTCTGCCTGGATTAGTTTCACATACTTCTCTAGTCACGGTTAAAAACTTTCTGATAACATTTTAGTACCAAAATCTTGAAAAACTTTAAGAGAGCATCATCACACTTAGATTCATTATTTGGAGATCAATAAAGAGAACTAGGAATAGTATATAATGTAAACCTAATAAAGTCTACCCTGCTGCTAAGTAAAGTTGCTTTCTCTTTTCTCTGACCAACAATATGACTTGCACCCAAACAGTTACTACATGGGGCTAGAGTTAGAAAATATTCTCTTCCTAATTTATGTTCCATTGACTTTTTATGGTGGCAGGTATTGATCTTGCTTTGTGCCATCAGATCAGATATTGTAACCCAATTTAGAGCCCAGGTCGTGACTGTAGGTGATCAGCCTTTAATGTACAGGAGAAATGAGGTAGAAAAATGATTTATTTTGCTTTTGTATGGTCTTTTTTTTACAGACACAGATGTTAGGGGACTTTTCCAGCTAGAATCAGCCATAGAATGGGGCAGGTGAGCTGCCCCACTCTCCTGGAGTGCCACAACCATAAAACAAACTGAACATTCCAGGAATGACTCATTTTATTAAAGGAGCCAAAAACAGCACTGAAAGTAAAAGAAGAAAAGAGCAAGAATCATTTTTCAATAGGGTTACTAATGAATTCTAAGCATGGAAAAAAAATGATGGAGAAATGACTATCTGATTACTGTATTAAATTAGATAAATTCAAAAATTATTAATATCTTTGTTCCAGAGCTGATAGCAAAAGTGGCTTGACTTGGCTTGGCTTTTGGCAATGTCCTTCTGTTATATATATTTCTTTATTGTTTTCTCTGAGTATTTTCTAAAGAGACTGACTTCATTGTTAGAGCAGAACCATATATGTCAAATCTCACACAATGCATTCCAAGACACTGATATTATTCTGTTGGGCTGGAATGCTGTTGCATCAGATACACTGGCTATAGGAAGTACATGGACCACCTGAGCCCTGGAGATCTTATAGTTATAGATAAGTTCTTATTGTACTGAGATGTCTAGAAGAAATCTCACTGTCTTGTTATACACATGTGGAAGTTAAAAAAATATATGACATTTTAGAAATTGTGCATCTTTGAAGAACAGGAGTAGTAAGGGAAACAAGTGATTTCAATATTCATCCAAAGCTGATAAACATGGCTCTAGGTCCATCCCTTCCCAAGTGTTCTGAATATGACAGAGCAGCTGCTTCAAAGACAATGCTCAGCATGTCAACATTTAAATAGAAATATTTTGTTTCCCTACAGAGAAAATAAATTCTTGGAGAGCAAGAACTGTTTTATCTTTCCTTTGAATAATTTACCAATTTACCTGGATAAGTAAATAATAGGTCCTCCAGAAACATCTGTTGAAATAAATCACTAGTCTTCACCTGAGAATGGGGTCACTCTATGACTTAAAATGCAAACAAAATTTACTCAAATCACCAGTCCACATGCTATGGAAGGTCCACTGCCTTTAGTAATATTTGTATAAATGTCCAGGAGATTCACATTCCCAAAGTCACCTCTGCTGTTAATTTCATGCCCCTGCTGAATTTTTATTTCCCATCCCCAAAGCATCAAAACACACAAGACCTTTAGCATGGACTCCATTCTACCTGTTCTAAAAGTCCTTTTTGTCCTCCTGGCACCAGAGATTTCTCACTTGTTTTGCCACCCCAGGCAACCAGTCTTAGCATCTGATGGCTGATGGTTCCCCACTCCTTTCAAGTTATCTCCTCAGCCTCCAGATCTTTCTACTTATAGGACAAATCTGCTCTCCCAGCAACTGCTAAACAGCTTCAAGCTCAACTTTGCACCTATGCATTTATGTGTCCTACATAACATGATGGGTATCTGAAACCTTTTAGCAGCACAAAGTGACTGGGAGGGACCCTGAGATTATCATTTTTAACAGTTCCCAACTGGGGGTATGCTGCCCTCTTGCAGGAGGAGGCAGAAGGCTAGAGATGTACAATGGAATGTTGGTTCCCCCAATATTACTCTTTTGGATGTTAAATACTATATCTAAAAAAACACCTAAGATCCAAAATTTGGTTGGAAATTTCAGTATTATTCCACCTTTAATACTGGACTTTACATGGATTGCTAAGGTGCTTCTAAAACTTTGAGGCTAGCCCATTATATAAACAGGAAACATTGGCCATGTGCTAACACTGGCTATGTGGTAATACACCTTAAAACAAACTGTGTGACATCTATTTTAAAATAGACAGTGTGATGACTAAATAGGCATCTGTTTAGTATTTGAAATACGTTTATCAGAAATACCACCCTCCAGAGGATTTCAGTAAGAACTTCAAATATAGTTATTGGAATCAACACCAGACAGTTTATTTATTAGCATAAGGATTGTTAGAAATTATTTTTCTCTGGCAAAAAAGAATGGAAATAAGTGTGATTCAGGGTATATCATAGGCTAGAAAGTTTGTTAGGGCCTCACCAACATTTCTTGAACCAGGAGAATAAAATCAACAATCCCTGTATCCTAATCCTTGGGGCAATCTAGAGCTCTGTTTGGTCCTCTGTCCTTCCCACTTCACAGAAGCCTTGCCAACTGATTGAAATAGAAAGTTAGCATCTAGTCACAACAATAGTGTTGCATCAGCCTCACAGAGAATCTCTCACTTAAGAGTCTTACAAAAATGCCAAAAGTCAAAGAAATACGGACCTCATTGTGTTTACAAGAATAGGTAGTGTGACTATTTGGTATCCCCTTGCTAATAAAAATGGGAAGGTTTGGCAGAATTTGATCTAAATCTGTTTTTAATATAAAATACCACCTAGTATAAATATTGGGGGTGTAGGGAAGAACATACAAGGAATTTTGTGGAATTTTAACAAATGGACCTGAATATTGCTGAATGGTCAAATTAGCTAAGATCAGTTCACATTACAGAGCTGTCCTGTCTCTAAACAGAAAAATTTGAGATGCATTTTATAGGACCAAAGTGGCTCTCAATTTAAGAATCATTAACTGTGCCAACCCCCCTGTCTTAACTGAGTTCAAATACTAGTCCACACCCATACAACAAATTAAGGACTGAGCTATGCTGAAAGCCTAAGACATTCTAAACCTCAGATTCCCAAAATTTCTAAGATCTTAAGCATCTCTTTCTCACCACACCTCAGGGATTTTGTTTTGTGCTTTGTTGGTTGGGTTGGGTGGGTTGGGTCTGGTGTTATATTTCGGAGAAGTACTGAGTATTACAGCAGCATTTTTAAGCTGTGATCCTCAGGCTTTAGTATGCATAAGAATCAGTTCAAGAGCTTTATAAAATTGCAGGTTCCATTCCCAAACTTTACTCCCTATATTTCACTGTATTTAAGGTAGAACCCAAAAATTTGCATTTTTTTAACTCAACTTTTCAGGCAACTTGGATATAAATGGCCTGGAACTATGGTTGAATAAATAAATATCCTCTAGAATATTCACTTTTGCTTCATTAGAGGAAAGAGTGTCATTCCAGTAGCGATGTCTAATGAGTAAATGTCTAATGAGAATGCTTTTAAGCACCTTTCCCTAAAAGATTAGGTATTAATTTTCAGAGAATGAAGTGACCATTCAATACATGAAGTTAGTAGAAGCATTTATTAAATCTAAGATATATTATTTACTGAATAATATACATATCTGCTTTCCTCCCAGTATCTTATCTATTTATTCTTATATAATGGTTCTGCTTAAGACGTTGCTTTTTTAAATTCAAACACTAAAATCCATATATGCCTTCCTTTAAAGCATTTGGCTAGGAGATTTTAAAAAGGTGTAAATCTGAATATGTTGTTCCTTTCAAGAAGTGATTCTAAAGTTAGCCTACATAGAAGTCATCTAGGAAAAAGAAGGATCCTTCCAGAAGTAATACCTCTTCTATGACAGCTATAAAAAGAACTGGTCTAAGAGAACTGTTGAGTGCAGTCCATGCCCCAGGACAGAGAAAAGGAGTCAACTTAGCCCTGTGGGGAATCACAGGATACTGGGCCCTGGCCACATAGCACCATATCCCACTCAAAAAGCCATTACAGTGACACCCTACAGCAGGAACTCTGAGTTCTCTTGCATCAGAATTCCTTCATATTGCTGACAAATACCTGGGACACACCCCAGATCTACTGAATCAAAATCCCAGAGATATAGGCACCAAATTAGTATTTTAACAAACAAAACATATTTGGTGATTTTTATCGGCACTAAAAGTTGACTACAACCTCTAAAGGAGGTTCACGCCATTCACAAAAATCTCTCAACTGAGTCCCTACAATTGTATCTATGTGCCTTTTCAAAAAGAGTTTTGGTTACAGAGAAGTGACACTTAAGCAGAAAGAAATGAAACAAGAGTAAACAGATAATGATATTAGGGAGAAATGCAAATATACTACAGAAGGTTCTGAGTAAGAAAGGTTTAAATATAAACAAGTGATGTATCAAAGACAAGGTACTCTGGAGAAAGCACTACATTCTAACCAGCTATTTTAAAGGATAATATGGTGTTAAAAAGTGCCAAATGTCATGATATTTATCATAATGTGTATTTTTGAAATATAAATGATGCCATAAAAACATAGATCCACGACAAGCAAAAGGAGTCAATAAGGTGTTTGCTGTGCAAAATCTAACCATGGGCTGTTTAACAGAAATGAAATTGCTAATCACCAAGTATAAAAAGCAGAAGGATAAATGTTCTGTTCTGCTGAGAGTCATAAATAAGAATGCATAAACCCTCTTTTCAAGATTTTCTATGAGAGAGTAGTTTGCTAAGCACAGTTTAGGATAGCATGACTGGAAAAAGAGTCTACTGATAAAAATTGGGAGGGCAGGTGCAAGAAACACAGGTTAGTCTTTACAGTTGAGTTCACCTACATGTATTACATATAGATAGTAGCATAATCAAAAACACCATAGAGCATGAATGCTTGTGGAATGCTCCAGTTGAAAGGGGCTTTAGTTCATTGAGTCAAACCTCCTTGTTTTATAGATAAGGAACCGAGGCAAATAATTTAGCCTCTCTGGGGTTTGATGTCAAGTCAAGACTGCAGCTCAAATGATAAGACTTCTCATTCAGTGCCCTTTCCGCTATACAATTTTCCAAAATGTGACTGCTCTGCTAATGGTAGACACTAAAATTTTATATACCGTGTGTCTCAAAATCTTAAAGTCAGAATATTATATAATTTTTATTTTAAGCCTCAATTATTGAATAACTCTTATGTGTGAAATACTTGTTAGATGTTGGAATTAATGCTTTCCTCTAAAAAACTTACTTAGATGTTTAATGAAAGCATCCTTATTATGTTGTATCTTCTATTTTGTATGTGTTGAACTACTATTGTTTATTAGGGTGACAACAGATTCTTATACTAGTATGTTTACACTTTGTACTTTCCGTCTACTGTGATCATCACAAGAGCTGAAAACATTTCTAGAGAATCAATCTCCTTTAGCAACAACACTAAAAATTAAACAAATGAAATGTTTTAAAATTGGGCTGATCTATCAGCTATTACCACTGCTATTAAATAGAATAAAGAAGGTTCAAGGACAGAAGAGGTGACTGAAAGTTTATCTAGATGTCTTTTTAGGGAAGAAACAAAGTCCATTTTCACTTCAGAGAATTTTTTTATAAACTCTATTTAATAAGGCAACAGTTTTCAAACTGTTTAGAGTCTAAGAATTCCAGAAAGGTGCTTCTGAATGGATGATGTATGGGGACAGAAACTTACAAAGTGGGAATGTGGAAACAGCAAACTCTTGATCAACTGAAACAGTTCTTTTATGTATCTTTTATATTGGGGTCCCATACAAGCTTTTATTCCTCCCTTCCCCCAAAAATGCTGCTGCTGCTGAGGCTTAAAAACAAAACAAAAAAAACATACTAAGTCATCATGTACACCAAAAATTCTAATTTCTTAGAATGACATATGTAACACTTTGCAACAACCAAAAGTCTTGGCTTACAGCTATATTTATTTCATAGATATTTGCCTTCCTTCTCTATATATGAATGTATCTTAAATTAAGAGTACTTATAGAACTCTTTCGAGAAGCTCAAAACAAAAAGAACACTGTTTAAATAATTGGTTTCTGTGGGGCATACATGTAAACATGAAAGTCCTAGATATCTATCAGTCATCTTTTATTTCTCTTCTAAAAAACCTCAATAATTTCCTGGATGTTGGTCCCTCGAAACCTATTTTAATTATACACTCACTAGTAAGTTTCCTACACAATGGTAATCACAGATGTCTATAATACTTGCCTAATGAAACTGTCAAAAGAAACTGTGTGATGTCTATTAGCACCACATAATTAAAGGTCCTGATATATTCTGGGAGGGTCTCTGTGGGGATTTTAACCAGGAGCTCATTGGACATGCAGCTAGCTGAATAGATTGGCCCTTGCTAAAACTGAATACAACTCCATCACCGTTGAATGGATTAGTGGAACAATAATCAGCAATAAAATGCTATGGGGATCTGAGAAGTTAAATACATGGTAATAGTCATCCAATAAAACTGTTCTGGCAATGACTAATGAATCACCTCAACTTAATAGGGTCTCCGTCATGCTAGGGAAAACAACAGATATGTAGCCAAGCTGCACATCAGAAGCTACTTGAAGCTTTTGTGAACTGCTGCCTTCTTAGGTTATATTAGACTAGTTATCCAACAAAATTTACTGCATGTCTGCCAAGTGCTAGGCACTGGGGTAGGTGAGGCCCTCTCTCTGACTCTGCTCATGAATTGGTGAGGGGTTTTCTTTCTTTCCCCTTGCTTCATTCAGTTCTCCCTCCTTAAAGCCCATATTTGAGATCTTTCAAGGATCATTGAGATAAGGCAAGGAATAGAACTTGGCTCCAAAATTCTCCTCTCAACTTCCCAGCTCTGCTGATCACTTAAGACTTAAAAAAACTTCGAAGAAAGTATCAGGTTAAGCCCCTTCCCCTGCTACAACTGCCATCCACAAAGATATTCTCATTAACTTTAAGAACCCAGAAAGAAAATGCTTCCAGCATCCAAATCCAGAAAAGAAAGAGAAGGACCTTTTCAATCATCTACTTATATGTATATTAAAAAAATCTGTGGGCATCAACTATGTGGAGGTGCCGTGTAAGGTACAAAATCAAAGAAATGAGTGAACAGGGCTCATACTTGAGAGAACTTGGTCTAATGGGAGAGAAAGAAGTGCTATAAATATGACATTGCCTAAAAGAGGCAACAAAGAACTTGGGAAAGAGAAGGAAAAAAAAAACAAACAATGTTTAACTCAGCTGAAGGAAAAAGCAGGGATTTACAAACGAGGAGTAGACTACATAGAGGAAATGAAGTACTGAAAGGATAACTGGAAAACTGGGCCAAGGCTTGCCAGCTCCTAATCATTTTTTTTTTTATATATATACTAAGCAGATAGAAAGCCAAAGGAAATTCCATAGGATCCCCCCACAACCCCCGCCTTCATATTTTTTGCAATATCTTCCAAATGGGAATCTTAAGCACCTCAGGATCATTTTTTCCAGATCCAGAGAGACTGGGACTGACATGAACAGGTGAGCATTTTCAGTCACCTTCATGAAAAGCAGAAAAGCCTCTTTAAGAAAGCTGGGCTCTGGAGGCTGGAAAAATGATGTCAGATTCCCACCAAATAACCAAAATCAAAACAGAGCTTCTTATCTCCTAAAACCATTCCTGATCTACTGCCTCTTATTCCCTCCAGCTTCCCTCTACTAAGAGGGTTTTGGTTTATTACTTGACTGCAACATGATCATTTTTTATTGAAACCCAAAGTGTGTGGTGGTAAAAGGCCGAAGAAGCCAGTGCGGACAGATGTTGATCTCCTACAGTCATCCTCACAAATCCTGCCCAAACACCAACAGGCTTCTCATTCTCAGCACAAGAATTGCTGTCATCCCTGACCTTAAATCCCTGCAGTGGAGGGCAAGCAGCACAGACACACTTTATTTCCAAACTGAACTGAAGGAGCCCAACAGCAATGCGGAGAATGACGATATGGCCACCAGCTGATGGAACACTGAATAACTTCTCTCTGACCACAGGCTGGAGCACAGCAAAGTCACCTTTCCATGCTGAGTGGACCAGGACATAATTGCTCAAACCCTGAGTGTACAGGTGAGGTCTCTAGCACCCAGTAGCGCTCATGCTCTAACAACTCCTGAATGCACCTGGGGCTTTTTAAAAATACCAAAGCCCAAGGCACCAAGGTGTCAATGTTGAAAATCTTCCCAGATTATTCTAATTCAACCATCATAAGTGGTGATCCAATGGGAATAGACACATCAGCATCAGAGAGGGTCCTTGGGTTTGCTATGCTCTGCTCCCTTTCTGATTAGTTTCTAACAATCCCACACAACTAATAGCATCATGAAAATGAAAACCAGGAAGAGACTGTTTGCAACTGAAATCAAGAACTCTTGCCCCTTTTTGAGAGCCTACAATATCTAACCATGGCAGTGGTAATGTAGCAGAGCAGGTATAATTTTGAAAGTCAAGACTTATAATCAAAAGAGAGAATAAAAGAAGATAGATCCCATCAAAAGATACTCCCTCTTCTATTCTTTTAATTTTCCTTCCAGAGATTCTGATTTGACTGTGTTGGGGTGGGTCTTCATGAATATATACTTTTTCAAAACTCCCATGGTGATTTTAATGTTTGCTAGTTTTGAGAACCACCAGTCCAAGGTTCTCAAATTTTGCTGCATATTATAATCACTTGGAGAGCTTTTAAATATCCAAATGCTCAGCCTACACTCCACACAAACTCAGAACCTCAGGGGTAGGACCCAGGCATTAGCATTTTTAAGCTCCTAGGGTGTTTCCAATGTGCAAGTCCAAGTTGAAACCAAAAGTTCCAGGAAAAGGAAAGAACATTAAAGAAGGAAAAATAAATTGTAGGCTCTACTTTACTACTAAGTTGCATGTGACCTTAGACATGTCACTTTGCTTTTTGGGGCCTCAGTCTTCTCACTCGCAAAATAATATCCAAGATTTACTCCTGCCTTAACGCACAATCCTCTATACATGTTAAAATGCTTTACTAAGAAAATTCCCTCTAACACGTGTTGCCCAACTATAGCTCTGACTATATCTACAGCTTTCTCATTAGAAAGAGGTGGTCACCTACCTAAAGGATTAACAATCCTGAGCATTGTCTCCAGAGCTGGAGGACATGAGTCTTCCCAATTCTTCCCTACCTCTCTGATCAGATTGAGGATGTAATGCACCATAGTTCTGTGTAGAATAACTGTCACTAGTAAGTTTGACCAAGAGTCATAGTCAAAATGTGCTCTGGATGGTTTGGCTGTCACACATATAGAAAGAGCTGTACCTGATTGATTTGTAGTTTTAGTTCTTTCCCTGTAGCCCCAAAGCATCAGACACATACTCCCTGTAAATCTAGACATACAGCATTAGCTGTGAGTTACTGGAAATAACATGCATAAGATCAGAGTCCCCTGTACTTGAAACACTCTCCCATATTGCTTAGTTCTAAAACCATTACACAGGCAACATCACCAAAATGAAAGCCAGACAGATCATTAGCAACCAAAAACTCTAGCTCACTCTTGATAACTCACAATGGCAGTGTCATGGCGCAGACATTACTGAGATTGTCAAAAGAGCAGGGTAAAAGCTCTAGCTCTCCCATATGCTAGCTGTGTGACTCTGGGTAACTAAATGCTTGCTAATGAGGCCCTCGGTCTCATCTCTAGAATAGATATTAGACCTGCTACTTCTCAGAAGGGCAAGGACTGGATGATACAACATAAGGGAGAGCATTTTGTAAAACATTATTTTTCTAATTTTTTCCCTTGGGCTCCCTTCTCTCACAGAACATGAAAATTCAGTTTTAAAGATTTAAATTATTCCCTGCTGTGGTATAATTCCCCCACAGATGGGTCCCATTTGATAGCCCAGGCACCAAGTTGCTGTCATCTAATACATAAGAAGGAAGCAGGCTGCATGAAATGCTACCAATTGACACAGTACTTAGAAGACAATAATGCAATTAATAAGGAAACAACCACCATTCTCATTTCTAATCCTATATTAATGTTAGACTTTATCACAAGGGAAACTGATATCATGCAACTAAGACAGGGAAGTGGGTTGTTGGGGAAAAAAGTGAAACTATTCTGTGAAGCAAAGGCAACAACAGGATGATAGAACAATGTTGTCCAGGGAGAAATAAAAATGTATCAGTGTAACAAGGAGAGGCATGGTTCTTCCTTCTTTGTTCTAGTTTAAGATGAGGGAGAAGAAATGCATTCAGCTGTTGAAAAAATTCAACTGCTGATCTATAAACCAGATTACAGGAAAGGAATCTTCTCCATATTACAATAGAGGTCTACTTCTATGTAGGTAATTGAAAAATGATGCAGAAGAATGATAAAAATAGTGATAGGGAAGAAGATTTCTCTCAAATTACAAATGAAGAAACTGAGATATAGAGGTTAATCCTACACAAATCCAGGATTTCTCACTGCAGACCCAGCTCTCCTCTCCAAACCACAAAGATGCTACAGATGAGGTATCTGCAAACAAATAATACTTGCACCATTTATCCGAAAGTCAGACAACTATCAACCTCAATATACTCCAAACACAGAATAATGTTAATAATGATTAATTTATTCCAATTTTTAGGTACTAATATAATTGTTCATTTAAATTATGTTTCTATATTAAGAACTGTTTCAGGAATAGCTTTTCTGTGTTCATATAACCATAGCTACTTTGGCCAGACTTGGTTTTGGCATCCCATATTTCTCATTGTCAACTGAAAAAATACATCTCATAATTGAAGTACTAACGTCCCCAGTAAAAATAAATAACTAGCAAATGTATGAATTAAGTTTTTTTTTATTGTCAAGAGTAACGATTTGGGAGGTGAAGATATACATTAAGAATGGCAAACATTTCCATTCTGTTCTCTAAAATTAACCCCAAAAATATCAACATGAATAAGAAACAGAAGTACAATCTCCATTCTATAAAACCATAAGGCAAATATAAACCCAGAGCACCAACATATTAAGATAATAAAAAAATCATGGAAAAATGGGAACAATTATTCAGCCAAGAAGCAAGCCAACCTAATATTAAAAAAGAACACACATGCACACGCATACGCATGCACGTACACATGTGCGCATGCACACACACACACACACACACACTCAAGAATTGGACACACTGGTAAAAACAGAAGACACCAGTGAGGCAGCTGGCTGAAAAGAGATTTGAAAGTCTGTATGAAAAGCAATTTGACCTCAAGTCCCTATCCCACACTAACAGGTGAACATCCTGCCAATCCCTGAAGGAAATGAACAGTACATGCTGGGGGAAAATGAATAAGACCGATTACAGAGGTGAGGACACTAGACACAAAAGAGACACTGAACTAAAACCAGGAACTAATATGAAAGTTTATATGCTGAACAGAGATACCTCCCCCAATTCCTCTTTCTTGGAACAGTTCCTGAATTCTAGCAGTCCCCAAACAGTAAACTGGGGAATATTTTCCTGGTAAAATTGAACTACCCCAGCATAAAGATATACAGAGACCAACCTGTGACTATTTCCAAAGAAAAATGTAGATAATCATCTGATTGTCCCAGGAGGCCTATCAGTCAACAATACCAGTGCACAGTGGCTTTCAATCAACTTTTAGCCATCAATGTAAATGAACAACCATGAGTCATTGGATGCAAATGAACAATGCCTCCAACAGGAAAGGCAGACGGAAAACAAATAGACTTAAAATGAGAATTTGGAGGAAACAATTTTCTCCAAAATTTCAATTTAGGAAACAAGAAAATAACTTTAAAATAAAAATAGCTATGTTATCATTGGAGGAAAATTAAAAGTTTGCATTCATGAAAAAGAACAAGATGTGAGCTATTTTTATAAATGATGAATCAGGGAAAGAAAATAAATTTTACTAATTAAAAATATGATAACCAAAATAGAAAATTCAATGAAATGGTGGGAAGGTAAAGTCAAGGAACTCTTCTAGAAAGTAAAAACAACAAAAGGTAGAAAAAAGAATGAAAATTAGAACATCAATACAGGACATCCATCACATACATAATAAAATTTGCAAAAACAAAAGAATATTGAAATAAAATTTCCCACTGAAATTTGATGTAAAGTGTCCAATAAGTGCCAAGACTAATAAAAGGAAAAGATCAACACCAGGGCATATATTCTGAAATTACATAATACTAAGAATGGGGGTGGGGAACTAAAAATTTCCTAATGGAGGGGAGGAAGTTCACAAAGGATCAGGAATCTTCATTGCATTGCCTATCCTAGCAACAGCTTTGGAAGCTAGAAAACTATGAAGCAATTCTGCAGAGGAAATTAGTTTCTACCTAAAATTCTATACCAAGGCAAGCTATCAATTAAGTATGAGAATGAGAATTAAAAAATTATCAGGTACACAAAATTTCAAGACTATTCCTTCCCTTTAACCTTTCTAAGGAAACTATAGAAGGATATGTTCCAAGAAAACAAGGGAATTATCAAGAAAAAAGAAAAGCAAGTGACTCAGAAAAATGAGTCAGCCAACACAATTAAACAAAAAGAGCTTCTTGGAAAATGGTAAAATGAAATGCTAAAATAATAGTTATGAATTAGACCAAGCAAGCAACCAGTCCAAAAAGATAGAACAGAGCAGAAGTATAGGGGACTCAAGGAAAGATGTTTACATAATATAAAACTGAAATTTTACTTGACAAGTTTGTGTGGAAATTTAATTAAAAGGCATTTCACAAAAGTATAGGAGGGTGAGAGAAGTTAATCCATGGGTCAAAAATATATAAGTAAATGGAGAGAGAGAGAGAGAGAGAGAGAGAGAGAGAGAGAGAGAGAGAGAGAGAGAATATGAATCATTATCTACAGGAAAAACAAAATGTTATAGTAAAAAGAAAATGTAATCACTTGGATCATTTGAATATAGACAACCAACTATATAAAACAAAAAGAGGAAATTGATAAAGAGCTAAAACTCTCATTTTCCATAATAGGAAGTAAATAAATGTCTAAAACTGAAGACTATAGAGACAGATGTAAATAATATTATTTGGATATATGAAGATAAATACAGAAAATATAGCTTAAAAAATTAAAGATGGATTGACTATGGAAGTAGATCAGCAATGTTCAGGAAAGACAGGTGGGAGTGGAAAGATATAAAAATAAAATTAAATAAAATAAAAGTCTTTTTGGATTTCATAAGCTTTATAGCATTATTTGATATTGGAAGTATATACATACATTCCTTTCAAGAAAATACAAATTAAATGTTTAAAGATAGCTAATTCCAGGCCTTTAGCCTAGGTCCTTCATAAGAAATGTAATATGAATAAAATCCAAATAGTACTTGCAAAACTTAAAAATGTTTTCCTTTAATTATGAGGACTACTGACTTGCTTTTACATGAAAGAAAACAAATGAGTCCTCTTGAATGAATTCATGAAATTGCAGCTTCTTTATTGCTGCAATAAACATCTGCTAGCCTGATGATCAGCAAAGTACTTTGTTAATGTTTTTATTATTTTAAAAATAGAACCATCTTTTAAATACATTTTGAACATTTTGAACACTTTGACAGAGCTATCTTATGTTTAGAGAAACTACCAGGATATATCCTTTAGTTACATCAATGTAAGGTAAATATTCAATCATTGCTTATGGAGAAATAGGGAGGCCACCTTTTATCCGAATGTAAAAAGTACTCATTGAGATGTTAACTGTTGAGTTTAATCAAATAAACTAAGTGTTTGTTTAACTGGACTATGCCCTTGAGTTGGGAAAAGAAAAAAATGTCCCAGAGGATAACTATTATTATTATTATTATTATTATTATTATTATTATATACAAGGTTCTCCATGCTCCCCTCCCTGACATTAGACATACAATTGCATTCAATTATTTAAGATTGAATGACCCACACATTGAAAACTGTGCTGCAGACTATTGAGATGCTCAGGCTGGACCAGAGTGTCTACACCAGACCATAATTTGAGGCAGTTAAGGAAGACAGCTGTGTTTGCATTTGGACCAGATCGGAAGAAAAGAAATAATCCTGGACACACAAAAGTTGATACTAGAACAGTTCTTGATCTAGAATCCCGAGTCATAACTGCAGGACCAGAATTATAGCAGATGGGACATCAACCACCATGATGATTCCTGCCAATGACAGAGTCTTCCTCAGTACCCTGGATTAGCTTATCTCAGAGGTTATAGTGTGTCCTAGCAGAAGCAGAAAAAGCAACAAACAGCAGCCTGAACAAACATTTTATTGATGGTATCCTTAACTGACCTATCATTTATAATAATTGAATTATTTTCCATTGAATGTATCATAACTTTCTAATCATTTCCATATTAATGAACAATTTGAACATCTTTAATTTTAAAATATAACAAATGGCACTGTATAGAACATCAATTATGTCTATTCCTTCTACCACTATCCTCATTATCTCTTCTAGAACTGCTGCGATGGCTTCATAAATAGTATCATTTTGTCTGATCTTGGCTCTTTCAAAATGATTCTCTGCTAAATAGTAGCCTCTCTAAACAAGTTTCTCTACAAAATAATGTCCAAGTTACAAACAAGGGATAGAATTCCTCATGACATAGATTCTGCTGACATTATTTATAATTTGATTTGAAGTACAGTATTCTTTTTACAACTTAATATGAAGATCGCTCTCTGTTTGGAGAAGATTATCTTTTCCACTATTTGAGAAACTATAGTCTTCTGTAATAGAAAGTATCCATTAGTTATACAAGCCCACAGTATTGTTTACTAGGGCCATCTCTATGGTGCAAAGGGCACTGGATAATAATTGATTTTAAAATGTATTGCAAAATGCATGAGTCAATGTGAGGTGTAGCGATTACCAATTACAAATAATGGGTAGAGAAAGGTACTCACAATTAACTTATTGTCCAATCAGTGCATGTGAAAATTTTTCAGAGTGTCCAGATACCATGTCTTCCTGTTCAGGTCCATCATTTCTTCTTTTTTTGTCAAATGTGTCATGATGGAAAAATTTCCTATCTCCCATCGAGAAAAAATAGCCACACTTGTTCACAATGCCCTAGCTCTTCAGAAGCTCTTTGTTTTGAAACACATATATCTCCTTGCCTTTGCATTCCCTAACACCATTTATTTAGTGCTAGTTATTTCATTACTCATAACACTGCATCCATCTATCATACTGCTTGTGAAGTGGCTTCCTAATGACTCTCTCAAAGGTTGTTATTGTGCTTCATTACAAAGACCATAAACACAAGATTTACCCAGAATTATTTTAAAAATGTGGACACTAATTTGCTTTCTAGCTATGCTAAATTTGTATTTCAAAATTTGTTAGCATAAACACAGAACAACACATCTTCCAACCATGTCTTCCCTATAAACAATGCATTCTTAGAATTTGAACTCCTGCCATGTTAACCACACAGGCCTTCCACAAATTGCTACTACCTATAAGGAGGACAGGCAGGGGCCCATGGGTGCTGTAAGAGGAGCAGATTTATTCATGAAAGGAATGTACATCCCCTGTGACCAACCTGAAAGAGCACAATGTTACCATATTGATTGGAGGCAAAAAAAGAACATGGATTGAAAAGTCCAGTAGTGTCACAAAACAAAGTTCTTCTAATCTCATGAAGGACATAAACACATGCCTGAAAGTCTGATAAGTGGTGTAGAACCTGCACAAATATGGGGTAACCACCCAAGTGCTAATGGAGGGAGACACCCAGGTTAAAGGACACTTGACCCAAAGATGCCATGATCATGTGCAATAGACTAGAAGTGGTACATGGGTGAGAAAGAGAAGACTCACAAGCTCACACACATGGCTCAAGCCCAAGGTGGACCACTGGAAGCCCAGATCCCAGAACTCATTCTGAGTCTGATGTGATAAGTCACCCAAAGTCAGCACATCAGCATCATTCTGGTAGCCTAATCCCATGTGATCTCACATACACACAAAAAATACTGTAGCTGAAGCAACCTGCTGCCCTCCTTGAACAAGCCCAGTCATAAGGCCCCAGTACAACCCCACAGACATGAGTTCACTGGGGAATCTGACCAATCCCAGGCCCGTTGGGGGAGGCGAGGGGGAGCTCACAAATTTTTGATGAAGGTATTCCAAAACATGGGGCCCTCTGAGGCCTGAGGCCCAGAGAGGTACCCTACTTCCCCTGGTCTAAAGTGAGTGCTGTTGTTCACATTCTATTACATATCTCATTCATTTCACAGTCTTTACTAAAAGTGAACTATTCTTTTAACAACCTAATATGAATATAAGTTTGCCTACTAAATCATCAGATGAATCAAGCACAGCTAGTTTTCTAACTAACATTATTGATATATTTTCCCAAAATTTGAAATAAAAAATTCCATTCTTCAAAATTAAACATAGAATTACCCGCAATTCCACTCCAAGGAATATACCCGAAATAAATGAGAAGAGCTACTCAAACAAGTACATTTACATGCATATTCATAACAGCATTATTCATATTCACAAGAGCCACAAGGTGGGAACATTCTAAATATGCATCAGTAGATGAATGGATGAACAAATTGTGGTATATACATACAAAGAAATATTATTCAGCCATAAAAAGGAATGAAGTACTGATTCATGCTACAATCATGCTAAATGAATGAAGCAAGATACAAAAGGATAAATATTATGATTCCATTTATATGAAATATCCAGAATAGGTAAACCAATAGAGACACAATTTAGATTGGTGGTGGCCAGAAGCAGGGAGGAGAAGGAAATGGAACATAAATGCATATTTTCATCATCTTTTTAGGGTGATAAAATATTTTGAAACTAGATAGAAGTGGTAGTTGCACAACATTGCCAATGGACTAAATGCCATTAAATTGCTTGCTTTAAAATGGCTAATTTTATGTTATGTGAATTTTATCTCAATTCTACCTTGAAAATATTTATATACAACATGTTTGATATAAATAGTTCTACTCAAAGATAAAATAAAATCAATTGTGATAATCTATGGTCACGTTTATGATTATTATTTCTCATAGATCAAAACATCACTGAGAATACATCCAAACTATATATCCAGTTAGGACAGTTTTCAGAGAAAGTAAATAACGTTGAGGGGAAGAGTTGCTGAAAAGAAAAAAATCAATAGAGAAAAATATCTGAAAAGAAAGGAATTCTTTCTTTATTTGTTTCTTATGAAAGTAATCTTTTTATCAAGAGTTTTTTATACACCAAGGAAAAGAAACACAGTCCAGGGGTTGGCTTTGGAAACTATTGGACAATCAAAAATCCATTTTATAACCAAAATCTCAAAAATATTACCTTAGCATGGTGGTCCTTAATAAAGACAATTGATATCTGTTTAAACCAACAAATATGTTACAACTAAATATATAAAAGTAAATAACCCACAAATTTTCTGTGTTATTTTGTATGTTGTTCAAGAGAATTTTGCTGGAAAGATGAAGCAGCAAGATGATTAATTCACAAACGAGTTTAATCTTATTATAGCCATTACCTTCTAAATGGAGATATAATGCAAACAAGGCTGTATTTCTTTTTCAGACTTCTCTTATCAATTCTAGATATTAAAATAATTATTTTAAGCTGTTATAGCCCACAGCAAAATGGAATGGCATAAGAACTATTAAGCTTTATAAAACAAAACATATAAGTAGTCAAACTGGGCTTATCATACTCCTACCAGATAAAAGGGGCTGATCATCAGTCAAGAAATAAGCACATTAATCCTGAAGGAACATTTGCATTTCTATAATGCAAAATTACTCCTGCACTAAAAGATTGTGTTGTTGAAGAAATTTAATGTATTTCTCCCCAAAACAATTCTTTGAAGTACTTCAATCCTGGGGTTTCTTTTGCACAAAAATGAAACAAAAATCATCTACTTTCTGACATAATAAAATTTTAGGAGTAATTGTTCTTCAACAGAGATAAAAGCTCAACTATTAATGTGCATGATTTTCTAGATATTATTAAAAGCAGTGCAATTACAGTTATGGAAATTGATATGGTTCTTACCTGATAATGATCAAGGGTCAAGAGTTTAAAACATAAAGCAGAACATGCTTTGTACTTTTTAAAGTCAAGTAAGCAATTTGAAGGTTGGCTTTGCTATTTGCAGACCCTGGACTCTCTCTGCTCTAATGGAAGTAGGAAGGGGAGAAAGTATTGCTAAGAAATTCCATGTCCCTCTTCTTTCATTAACACTCTTATCTCCTCCAAACCAGACTGTTCTTTCCTTAGAAAAAGAATGTAATTCTCAGTTATCTGGGCAAATAAGAGCCATACATAACAAGGATAAATTAATTTCACAGTTAATCTCAAACCCAGTTTCATACCCATTTTATTAGTGTCCTAGACTGACTAAACAGAATCCATAAATTAAGATAAATAAACAAATAATTTTTTAATACATTCAGAGTGATGGAACCATATAAAATTGTGGAGCCCTCTCAAAAAAATGGTGCAGCTTCGAGCCTTTCATTTGTCCATGCTGTTAATGGACCTCCTGACTTGGAGCCCCATGCTATACTTTCTGACAGGCAGAGCTGAATGAAATACAATTTAAACCATTTGGGTTTTCATTTGCTTGGGTATTTATGAACTAAAATCAGTGAAGTCAAAGAATTTACCCAGGTATAAAAAATGAGGAAAAAGATCATTACTTTTGATATGACAGATAACAGGAAACTAAGGGGAAAAAAGCTCCAGGGAAAGTCAATCTTTCAATAACCCAGAGATCATATTTTAATGTGCTTAAAACAATATATCAGATTGCTTTTAATAATAATGTGCTTCTATGAACCAGAAACAAAAATCTGTGGCATTACCATACTAAAACACTGGCATATGTAAAAATTAGTGAGCACACAGAAAAAATGTCAATAGTGTTGTTAATGAAAGTTACCTTGGGATGCTGAAGTTATGGTATTTTCTGTACTTATCTGTTCTTTTAATTTTTTCTCAAATAAACATATATTCCTTTCATAATAAAAGAAAACTCGATGATAATTTGTTACTTAATTTTAAAATTTCACATGTACTCCCACTGGTTTTCAAACTGTCATTGCCAGGAGAAAGACAGAATATGCAGATATCCAGGCTCTTTGCCCAAACATCAGTTTTGTTTTGTTTAATAAAGTTTCCCTTGAGATTTTTAATGGTTGCAATGATTTTTTAAAATAATCTATTTCAGAAAGTTTTTCAGAATTTACTATATACAAAGATCTGTTCTGAGAGAACTGAGTCACATAGAGGTTATGATTTTCTATTATTTTCCTATTACCCTTCACCCTCCCCCATAAACCCCAATACACTCACTTTCCTTTAATCATTATTCTTTTTTCTTCTATGAATCTCAGCCCTTTTTGGTTTTTCCAGTGCTTATTCACCTTGATTCAGCATCACAGAGACAAAGAAGCTGAGCAGGCAAAGACAGAACTTTCATTAGAGGATGGGAGAGAAAGGAATACTACATATATATGTTAATTTATTTATTAATTTGCACTAATTAACTGGTCTCCATTGTGTCCTTGGACATTCGGAGATGGAGGGAAAGAATAGTTGAAGTCAACTGAAAGGATTTTGGTTATTAAAAAATGGGTTGGGAAAATAGACAAGGTCTATATAACCCACAGGCACACTAAGAAGTGTGCCTGTGGGTTATATAAAAGGATTCTTCTTGATGGTTTTTGAGAAACTTTTTAGATTTAAGTATATAGATAATACTTTTTGTTAGTCTGTTATTTATTTGAACTTACACTTAATAAAAACTAGTGCTTAGTAAAGACATGGTGCTCCTATTATATACAGATTCCAACCATACGGGTGGTGGGAGCAAGACATGGAGCATATTAACCACATAAGGACTCCAAAACTGAAAGAAAAACTTGATGGATCTAGACATAAAACTATCTTGGTCCTCAGCATGAACCTTAATGACAATGACAACTGGTGAGGTCTCCATCTAAAAAGACTGTGTGCCTCTGAATCTATGAGAGTTACACCAATACATAATACTCAGTACAGGACTTTTCTGTTATAAATTCGAGGTGTGCTACTCATATTCAGTTAACTTCCAATATTCTTTTTAGGATACTGACTCTCTGTCTCATACAGATACACACACACACACACACACACACACACACACACACACACACACTTTTTCTCCCATGTGAACTAGGAAATGTTTATCTCTGTGTCTAACAAGCTTTAAGGGGATAAACATTTGAACTAATCATTCATGAAACAAAGCATAGATAGCTGGAGAGTCTGAATCCAGCACTGTCAGCAGTTTCAGGCCAAAGGATAAAGGTCTGTGTTTGACCTTGTCACAGGTAAGCAAAAAAGTCATCTGTGAGTCTTATAGAAAGAGTAAAGAGTAGACAGCAAGTCTTATCTAAGTCTTATGGAGAAGTGTAGTTCTCTGTAGCAAGCTGTTTCCTAGAAGACAAAAGGGTGAGGGGATATCTTAACTGTGATGTTTTCAGGGCTCATGTGAAGTTCAACATTGTCAAGCTCAATAAACTTCTGAGAGAAAAAAATTTTTGAGTGCCTGAGACTCACATGAAAACCATAACTTCACTTATCACTGGTCACTGAGGCTGGTGTGGCTAGTTAATCTCTAAAAGTAAAACTCATCTGAGTTACACTTGAGCATTTAACCACTTATGGAAGTTGAAAGAAAAAACTTGGATGAATTCCTTTTCACTGCTCAGAGACAGAATGAATGTGATGAAATCTGAGAGTATCTAACAGGCAAAAAGGCATGTTAGTAAGCAAACTGCATTATAAATGTCATATAGTAAAAAAAAAAAAAAAAAAAAAAAAAAAAATTTAATAAAGCAGCATGAGCATGTAAAGAATACAAATGAACTTGGGGTTCAAATCCAAGGTCCGTCATTCATGAGCAGTGTGACTTTGGGTGATTTAACCTCTCACAATCCGATATGAAAAAGAGGAATAATATCCACAACAAATACTCTCCCATCCCTTCCCTGGACAAATTCTCAGAGGTCAAGCTGGTTCAAGCAAGCAGCTTCCTCCTGGAATCCCAGATAAGTGGTTAGAAACCCTCTGCTCTGGGCTGGCCTCAGACCACAGCTAAAAGACAAAAAAAAAAAGAGGAATGATAAAGACTTACCTTGCAAGAGTCCCATAATTAGAGATCATGTATGTGAAGCCCCAGGTAAAGTCTAAGTGGAATGTGGTAGATACTCAGTGATGGAACCTCACTCCCTAGACAAGGCTGAGGGGTCCCAAGCAAAATCAATGAATGCCTTCACCCAGTTTGCAGAAGGCTATGTGTATATGTTTCATAACTAGCTGAGTCTATGCATGCTAAGTCAAACTCTCTACAGTGAATAAAATTAAAGATGTAAATCTTGGGAACTATCAATGGTCATATCTCCTGCAATGTCAAACAGGTCTGTGCTACAAAAGAATGAAGCTGACACCCAGAGAGTAGAATGGAGAGACTAAGAGAATCATGACATTGTTCAAGCCCCTGGCTCTGCTCTTCCCTCTGTCCAGCTTCACCCTTCCTATAGGTTGGCTATGCTGATGGCTGGGTTTCTGTCACATATCCCACAGAGTTTTAATTAATACAGGCAGTTTCTGCTATAGATGTTTTAAGTAAAAGGGGAGAGCTGAGAATAAACATCCTTTTCCCAATTTCATCTCCTACTTATTAATTTATTCCATTGCTAATTCTCTGCTTTAGATTGTCTAACAGAAATCCAAGAATATTAAACATAGTAGACAAATTTTTCCAAAAGATGCTTTTTCCCACATATTTGCCTTTACCTTGTTGGAATTCTTCAAGAGTAAATTTCATCTTGACTCTAGTTCTCATCTTACCAGTGGAGCTTTATAGAAAGCTAATGGTTTTAATGTACATCCAACTCAAGCTATATAAAATACTATTATATAGGCTTTTCCATCTGAGAAACACTTAGAGATAAAGGAAATAATCTGATTACTTGCTTCATATAAACTGCTGCTCTAAAAATTAGTTTAATGTAGAAAATAAGATCATATTTAAAACTTCTTATCTGGCTTAGCCTTTTTAGATTTCAAGAGACTCTAACTGAATATTGACATGTAGCAAAACACTGAAGTATATGTAATAGAGAAATTTCAGACTATGCACACAAGAATATAACTTTGTCATCCTACATCCAGAGTTATCATTAAGAGTTGTTTTCAGGAACTAAGAACCGAAAGCATCATAAGAATGAGGTACATTAGCACTTACTGAGAAACACTAAATTCATTCTGACTTTATATACTCTGGGTAGCACTAAGCAGGTAAGGGCCAGACACATCTTCAATAGTAATGCATTTCATGAAGAAAATGTACTATAAGATAACCACTGTAAAAAACAAAAACAAAAAACAAACAAACAAACAAACAAAAAACGCAACTGTAGTCTACATACAGGATACCAAAAAGAATAACAAGAACAAAATCACAGATTTATGCCATTATATACCCCTGTCATACACAAGATGTTCCTGAAGTAAGAATTCTGCTATATCAATAACTGTACTTCATTTTAAGAATTTAAAGTTCTCTGGGTTTGTACTTTTGATTACCATTAGAAAATATTTAAGCAAAATATTTTACAACATTCAGAAAATTTATTAGAATATCCATCTGTTTCATAATTAAAATATTTAAAGCTAACATTTTGACCCTAGCCAGAAGAAATCAAACATATCTATACATATATCATCTCAAAGCCCTGTCAGTATCCATTCTACCTACCCAGAGGTCACTTGCAGACACTTGCCATTTACTGCTATGGCTTCCTGCAGCATCTCCTTATTTGAGGGCATCCTCTGATCACACAAGGGAAGAAAGGCACAGAATGTAAGTACAAAAAAAGTGAGTGCTCCTGGAGAGACCCTTAACTAAAAGGGTATAAGCTGGTGGATAACTTTAAATTTCTCATGATTCAGGGTGACATTTGGAGTCTGGTTCCTCCTCATCTCAAAGGGCAGGACAGATCTTTCCTCCCTTCTCTGCCTTATTTCCTCACTCTCTCACAGTGTGTCCTGAGGGCATCTCCCAAAGAAGCTACTTGTAGCCAAATCTTTATCTCAGCATGTGTTTTGAGGGAACAAACCATGCATAAAATGCTCCGGAAATGAGAACCCTGAACAAACCATCTCCAAGCAGGCTGTTTTTACTCCACATGGCTCCCTTTCCTTCTTACTACCTTCTTCCTAGTTTCAACATCCAATTCATATAAGGAAGAGTTCATATAATTCATTAAAAAACAATTGATCTCTATTACATTGAGAAGAGAAAACCAGGAATAACGAACCATCCCTTTTGCTATCCAAGGACTTCACTTTTAGCAATGCACCCACACAAATATACTCACACAAACCTGGAAGTCACATTATAAGAGAAAGTAGAGACTTCTCATAAATATAGGAAGACTACCCAATTGTATCTTGAAACTGAATTAATGATAAAGGCATTCCTAAACAGAGATGCTCAATCAATATTTATTCATGGATGAACAAATAAGAGAATGGATGAAAGACTTCCTTCCTGTTGCATAACTGAGCACAGGGGTCACAGAAGCAAGATAAAAACTGGAAAGGCCATTAAATGGAATGTAAGGGTTCAAGTAGAAGAGCCTAGCTCCAGCTCCCTCACTTACAATATAGCATATACAATGTCACATTAACTCTGTGCTTCAACTTGAATCAAGAGTGTCAGACACGCCAGCAATAAGAGTGTTGGCCTACAAGTCAGAGCAGCTGGACTGGAAATCAAGCTCGCCAGTAACTGACAAAACACTTGGCAAATCACAATCTCTACTGAAATAATTGCTGAAGTGATACTTGTGCCTTACAGATTATTATTAGAATGGCATGGAAACTTGACCTTGAAAATGCAGTCAATTAGATTCTATACCCAATATAATTACCTGAGGGCATTCGGCTATATTTGTTTTCCTTAAAGAAATAAAATACAGACTTATTATCTGGGAACTTTTATTAACAGGAGAAAGTTTTATTCAAAATGAACTTGTAAGTATAAACCCAATTTATATATCTTCATTTATTCAATCAACAAATATTGTGTACCAAGCACTGTTCAAAGTACTAGGGATATAGCAGTGAACACAATAGACATAAAATCCCAGGTATCACAAAACATTCAATTTAGAAGAAATGCTGTGGTTGATGGGTATATATGAGCTGCAAGAGGCAAGGGGAATGGTCACTGGTGCTCTTTACTATGTATAAGAACCATCTGGAACACTTAATGTAACTGCAGGTTCTCCCATCCCTCCATTCCTCCAGCATCTGATTCAGTAAGTCTCAAGAAAGAAAATCAGAACTTTTTCTTTTTTTTTAAACACCTACAGTACCTGGTATTCCTAGGTGGTCTCCCATCCAGAATTTTCAACAAGTAGTCCAAAGTATTTAATGCAGGTGATACAGAGCACACTGTGAGAAACAATACCTTAGAGTTTCCTAGGCACAGTTTATAAACTACGTGCCTAGATGATTTCTCTAGCAGCCAGACTTTCTGTCCTGATTCTCAGATGGTCATCAATAAACATATTTGATGAAAGTCCCTGTTGAACTAGAACCTGAGAAATTTATGGAGTTTAGAGCTATTCTTTGTGCCCAAGTCATAGTAATATAAAACAAAGTACTAAACCTCATACCATAGGCCCTAAAAGTATTCATGACAATAAATTGAACAAATAAATACTTGTAAGTTGCTCCTCAACTGAGTTCTCAGAATGCTTGGCACACACCTCTGCATACACACATACTCTAGGTATCGTTAAGTATCTATTTCTGCCAATGTTTCCTTCTCTCAAATAGTCATTCGTCAAAGATGAGAACTGTAATTTATATTAGTCTTTGTGTCCATGGTGCCACTACAGTACTTGTCTACTATATTTATGGTAGACACTAAATATAGTAAACACTAAATGCTTGTGAAGTCCTTGAATAAATGAGACAATAAATTAATAAACAAGTGAATCAACAAGTAAAAAAAGGCTTTCTTGCATTAGCTTTCTCATCTGGCAAATGATCTTTCTACATGATGTCCAACTTCTCTTCCAAATCTCTAATCCTAATATTGAAAGAAGAAAAAGAAGAAGAGAAAACCAGCCAAATAGTAACCACTGCTTCCAAAAATCTGCCCTCAAAATTACAGAATGCTCTTTATCACATGGCTTTTAAGTTCTAAATTTGGCTATATTTCAAATCAAATCTGAAAAAATATATCTATCAAAAAGAAAGCTAAATGTAATGCAGTTTATAAAAGTTTACTTGTCCTCCAACACCAGAGTTACAGTTTCCACAGTACATCTTCTTTCTACTGAAGAAACTTTTAACCTTTAAAGTAATTCCAAGAATTTGCAATGACTACGATACAAAGATGAGACAGCAAAAGCCTCCTACTGTTTACTTAGGCATCACTGCCCTCTGCTGGATAGAATTAGAAGTTTCCTCATGAAAGTACACAATTTTCCAGACTTGCTAGGAAGGGACTTCTTAAAATATTCTTATCTAGTCAAACCCAGGGCTAAAACTAAGTATGAGTATTTGATTTTTTCTTTTGCCTAAGGCTCTACAATGGCTTACCACAGCTCTGTTACTAATCCTATCTTCATTCAAAATTGTTGCATTTTATTCACCGTGGATTATCATGCATTAATTTCCATTTTTTAAACATTGCACTGAAACATTGCTTATCTTTATTATTGAGTTCTTTTGTGTCCCCTTAAACTTTGCACCTGAGAGAAGTGCCTCACTTGCCTTACCCTACTCCTAGCCCTGATCAAATCATTCCCTAAAGAATTTCTTCAGGTAGTTGGCAAGCTATGTTTAAACACTTCAGGGACACTTTCCATCCCAAGGTTAAGGTTCCCTAACCAGGCTCCCATAGGGCTACAGACCTCTTCTTACATAATTGCTGGATAAACATCCATCTCCCACTCTAGACACTGAGCTCTATGAAGATGGGAACCATATCTGGTATTTGTTCTAAGCATAGATTTCCAGCCTCTATCACAGGCTTGACACTTCATAAGCTTCCATAAATATAAGTTAAATGAAAAAATAAACAAATACCCACAGGGAAAGAAGAACTGTGTAGCAGACTTTTCAATCTTTGGACAGCTCTATTAGGAAGATCTTACTATGGAGCAAGGTAAAAATAATAACAACAACAACTGCCATTTACTGATAATTTACTGTGTGTCAGACTTCGTGCTAAGTAATATCTCATTTAATCCACACAAGAACCTTATTAGACATGTAACTTTATCACCCACATTTCAATATAAGAGGAATCTAAGGCTTAGAGAAATACAGAAACAAGAAACATTTCTTCCTGTAGCTTCTACACTGGCTCTAGAACTTTTCCTCAGTAGCATTTTTATATATCATAAAAATAATTCCAACTCCCACCAAAAAAAAAGGTTACATATCTGTTATGTGAAATGCACTATCAAAAGTTATCAAAGGGATAGAAAGGAAAATAACACTAGGATCTTCAGTCCCAGAATATAGAGAGGATTTTTTTTAAGTATGCACATGATAATTAAAAAATATAAGGCTCAGTAAAAGTCAAAAGAGAAGTACTAAATGCAAGTTCAAATGAGAGAATGATCATAATCTGGTTGGAGAGATCAAGAATCCCTTTATGGAAGTGGTAGCATGTCCTATATGCTTTGAAGGAGGGATAAATATTAAAAGGCAGCATTAAAGATGAGGAGAGAGGGAGAACTTTTTTTTTGCTTTTCAAAAAAAAAAAAAGCAACAGTCCAAGTACAATGAGAGATGCAGGCACGTGTGTGTGTGTGTGTGTGTGTGTGTGTGTGTGTGTGTGTGTAAGAGTCCTCCAGTTTGCCTTCAACACAGATCACATGTGAAAAACAAAGACATAGGGCAGTGAGGCAGACTGGAACATACTAACTAGGGCTCCCCATGACAGCCTGAGGGATCACTTATATCCTACTGGAAAAAGCCATAGATTCAGGGATACCTTATTCATCCAAGTCATTGCTACTTCTAGTCTTTGATAACCTGCTGGGACCACAAAAGCAGGTGAAAGGGTCTAGAAGCATCAGTAGAGTGGGTGAGGACAGCCACTAGTGACAGCTCAAATAACCAAGTCGATGGTGGTGGCAGCAGTGGCCTCCTCTCTCCCCACTGCTCTATATGGGACTAGGTTGGAACAAGAGAATAAGTAGTAGGTGGGCACCTTGATGGTGGCAATGTGGGTGAACTGGGACATAGGCTCTCCAGATCCTACCATGTGGGAGGTCCTAGCATCTGGATGCACACCCAACCCAGGCACTTGAGGCTGTAACAAAGCTAATGAGAAAGTCCTTGGAAGACCTTGATGAGAACCAAAAAAAAAAGTGTAGTGGAAACCACAGATGATATAATAGAAGAAAATTACTCATAACTGAAGAAAATAAATCTAGATTTTAAAAAGGGCATAAAGTACCCCAAAATATCATGGCATTTCATCATAAAATGTTAGCACAAGAATGAAAAGAAAACCATAGAAATTTAAATAGAAAAAAAAAAGGACACATCAAAGATTCAAGAATAACAATGCCATCAGATTTCCAAAGGGCAAAAATAAGGGAGAAGCATAAGAAAATGTCATAAAATTCTGAGAAAAAAAAATTATTTCCAATTTAGGATTCTTTCCTAAACCACATTATTAAGCAAAAGATAAAGACATTTTTAGAAGAGAAGGTACTCCTCAGACAATATATCTCCTAAGCATCATTTCCCATAAAGCTACTGTAGTATAAACTCCAGTAAAAGTAGAAAGCAAACCAAGAAGTCACAAGATGCAAAAAAAAAAAAAAAAAAAAAAAAAAAAAAAAAACAACGATTTAAACAAGGAGAGCGATCAGGGGATTTGAAAAAGTAGTTTCTGGTTGGCAGCTCTGCAACAGCCTAGGGAGCAACCAACCCAGAGTGGAGCAGTGGGATATAACAACTCCAAAATTTGTTTCCATGGTTGAAGAAAAGCTAATAGATTATCTGATGGGTGTGGCTATACAGAAAGGACTTTTACCATTCTGTCAGAATGTCTGGGAAAGAAGTAATGATAGGCACATAGAAGACAAAATACGTGGGGGGAAAAAAGGGCAATTATAAACTGCAGGAAAAAAAGTTTTAAAAGAAAGAACTATAATCATATTATCCCTTATGACAATGCTGTGAACAATATCTACATGATCAAAATAGTATAAATCATGAATATTAATTTCACCAAAAAATTATAATATGACTATATTAAAAGAATGTGAACAGAAGCTAGGATGGGGTTGGTGAGGGCATTGGTGTTGAAGTAGTAAAAAGAGATGAAACCTCAACTTCTCTAGTGAAAAATCAATAGAATAGATTTAAAACTGAAAAACTAAGAAATACCATTTATGCATAAAGGATCAATTTTACAGATAATAAAACAAATACTTTTAAATTGTAACAGGTTATACAGATAGTGCTGACAGTGTGTAGGATTCCAATCCAACTCCATTATGCAAAATCTGTGCTTTTAACCCTCCTAACATGCTGATTCTGCCCTGCTGGCAATGTCATCTTTTATATCTCAGGTGTTTAAGCTCTAAATCTTACTCCACAAGATGTGCATTTCTAATACCACAGAGTCCCACATAACATGTTAGGAATACTACTCAGAACTACTGCAGAGAAGAATTGTACCAAACCATCTGTCAGCATTGTCAGCATGATACACTACTACAAATAGTACTACATCCTTTAACCTGCATCCTCTGAGAATGAACTATAAAACCAAGATCTTACAATTTTTTGAAAATCATTTTAAAATAGATTATTCTCACTCCTGACTTCTTAAAAATAAAGTAATAACCACTGTTGATTGTTTATTAATGATTCAATATCACCTCTTTTTAGTCTCAGAGAAATGCCTTTTTTTTTTTTTTTTCACATCATAGGATACATTGAAGGAAGTAATGGTAGGCCTAACGTAGCAGTTCTTTGCCATCTATAAATTCCAACCACCCAGGTGGGGAGTTTTAAAAATACTAATCCCTAAGTCCCATGGCAGAGAGATTAAAAATCAAAATTTTTAGGTGTTTTTAAAGAACCCCAGCTGAATTTGTAATGTAAAGCCAATGTTGAAAGCCATGGGTCTAGGGAAAGGATTCTCAAAGCATGGTTCCCAGATCAGCAGCACCCGCTTTCCCTGGGAACTTGTTAGAAATGCAAATTCTCAACCCCTACTCAGAACTCCTGAATCAGATAATCTGGGAATGAGGGTCAGCAATCTGTGCTTTTACAACCTCTCCAGGTGAGTCTAATACATAGTATTAGCTTCCTTGGGGCTGTGATAACGAATTACCAGAAACTGGGTGGCTTAAAACAACCAAAACTTATTTTCTCATAATTCTAGAGGTGTTAGCAGAACCATACTCTTTCTGAAATCTCCTTCTGTTTCTTGCCTCTTCCGGCTTCTGGTGGCTGTCAGCATTCCTTGTGGCTGCATCACTACAATCTCTGCCTCTATCTTCACATGGCCTTCTCCTCTGTGTGTCTGTACCTTCTGTCTCTTGTAAGGACACTTGCCATTGGATTTGAGGGCCCAATCAGAGATCCTTAACTTAATTACACCTGCAAAGACACCCCTTACCCTCACATTCACAGTTCTGGGGACTTATCTTTTGGAGGGGCCCTTTCAATCTATTGCAACACTCAAGTTTTAGAAGCACTGGTAGATGAAGAATGAATGAGGAAATTCCATATCAAAAGATACTCTTTCATTTTCTCTATAGTCTTGTCCACTCCCTTCTATTATTTTATCTATTTAATTTTTATGTTCTTCTATTTCTTTTCAACTATTTAACCTTTTTCTCTTTCCCCACATTCCCTAAGAAAGAATCTCTCCATTTTTCCTTGACTCTTCTTGTGGTCTTATTCATTCTGGAATCTTTACATTTCTATTTTAGCAGAAAATTTAGGGTTTCCCCTAAATAAATCTGCCTTTCTCAAATATCATAAATAATATTGCACATAAAGTGTGATAAAAACTGATTTTATAATTACTTCTACAGATAACTAAATTCTTTATATCATTTTTAGGAATTATAATTTTTTGTCATTTAAATTAGTGCCCTCTTGTGACCAAATAGGAACTGATAGTAAAAAATCCTTTACTTGCTCACTGATTAAACATATTGAGCATCCAGTATGTGTCAGACACTGTAGATGTCTGTATCTAGGCAAACTACATACCCAGCTATTCAACTTTTTCCCATATTATTTTAGAAATGCTAAAATAATATTTGATTGAAATATTTATTTCACTAGAAAATCTCTGAAAACTATTTCAAATTCATTAAGGTAAATATACAGACTTTCTAGAGAGCAAGATTTTTGTACAAAAGGATAATTCTAGACGCTTCATAATAAATGAAAATAAATTAAATTCACAACTGTAATTCAAATCAGAAACTAGGGCATGAATGAATCATGTATGTTTATATGGAAATTTTTACTTTTTGAAATTCTTCTACCTACAATGTGTTGATTATATATCTTTTTTCCTTTGAAAATTAGCAGTTAATCCAAGATAGCCAACCAAGAATACACATTTCTCTTTCCTTCCTCCCCAATTCCCCCATTGAAATAATACAAGAAATATAAACATGAAAATAAATCTGTATAGAGTTGAATAATGGGAAAGGTGAAATCATCAGACCAAAAGAAAAGTGTTACTTTGACAAATGTATATACAGAGTAAATATACAGAGGAACAAGCTTTTAGTTATATACAGTCTTCCAAGGGTTATGTTGATATTCATAAGAAGAAGAGATTCTTAAGAAAGAAGAGATCATAGCAGGAAAAGAAATAGGGGGATTCAGAAGAAACAGGAAATTAGAGCAGGCTATGACTTGAAGATCTGTAAATCTTTGGAGATCTCTGAAGATGCTGGGAGAACACTGGATTTCCAACAGCATATGAGACTAATGTTGGAGCAATTCTACAAATTATTAAAGGATCAGGCAACCTTCTAAATCTGAAAGATGTGAGGACACCCAGAAAACAAATTGCTGGGTTTTAAATAGTTCAAGCTTGAAAATTATTTTTTTTAATGAATAAGAACAGTCTTGCTTTCTCTATAATATCACCTTCGTTCATTTGCATTTGATATACTTCACTTACAGAAAAGAAAGGGGCAGTTAGAGCTAGCCTGAGGGTGATAGGAACTGACCATGGAATGTGTTGTACTTAGGAATATTATCCATCATATGTACCATAGTGGGAAAATAAATCTGGGATGATATATTCCATGGAATTTGCTCAGGAAGCCTGTCCAGATGATTCATCTGATGTGTTGCATGTATTCACAGTCCTCCAGCTGAGGGAGGCTCAACCAAGATTTGGCCCACATTTACCTAAATGATGAGAGTAGAGCATCAAGGAAAAGAGATCATTCCTTCAGTACCCTCAAATCCAAGACAGTTTGCTTACCCAAAATAGCCCCAAACATCTACATTCTTTGTTATAGGCTGAACTGTGTCGCCCTGTCCCCAAATACACTTGTTGAAGCCCCAAGTACCACAGGATGTGACTGTATTTGGAGATGGGGCCTTTGAAGATGTACTTAAGTTAAAATGAGGCCGTTGGGGGGTGGGTCCTAGTCCAATCACACTGGTGTTCTTATAAGAAGGGGAAATCTCAACAGACACCAGGGATGCACACGCGCAGCATGAAGGACACAATAAGATGACCATATACAAGCCAAAAGAGGCCCCAGAAAAAAATAACCCTGCCGACAACTTGATCTTGGACTTCTAGCCTCCAGAACTATGAGGACACAAATTTCTATTATTTAAGCCATTCAATCTGTGGTATCTGATTTTTAATTTTCTGTCATCTAAGCTAGGCTTATTTGTAAATTTTTTTTTTCCTGCTATTAATATCCACACACTGAAGACCCCCAAAACACAACTGTGGTCAAAAAAACATTAGGTTTATTGGCTTCCTGTACCAAGAATCTACACACACCATGAGAACTATGACACATCTCAAACTAGGGAAGTTAGTGTAGGGTACTTATGGAGTTTTGGGGACTAGGGTTTGTCGTCTAGTGGTTTTAGGGCAGAAGAAAATAAGCAAGGTATGAGCAGAGATAGGTCACAATTTGTAAACTAGGTGTGTTACTGGAACAATCAGTGGTTTTTATCACTAAAAGATACAAGTCCTTAAACAGTTACTATTAGATCAATTTTGTGACATCTTGAACACAGGGATCTGAATGAGCTGGTGTTAAAGTAGTCAGAGTTTAGTTTGTCTTGTATGTCATCGTTTGGTACAGTTTATCTGTTTTGCAAGTCATGACAGTTTTGCAAGTTGTAGTTTATTTCCTTTCTTACCACTTAGAACCTCTTTGTGCTTAAATGCAAATGATCTCAGATGATCCAGAGAGCTGATATGGATAAGAGATGAGTGACTATGCTTACTTTCTCATGATTTCAAAAGTCCTCATCTATTTACAAACCACCATTATCCTAAGATTAAATGTTGCCAGTAAGATGGCATAAATAATAGTACCTCCCTCACAGGGTTATGGTAACAAATAAATTAATGCATTTAGTCTAGTTATCTGTTGCTGTATAACAAACAACTCAAACTTAGTGGCTTACAACAGCAATTTTATTTTGCTCATTATTTTGTGGGTCAGGAATTTAGTAAGAGTTTGTCTGGGTATTCGCCTCTTTTCCACAAAGCATCAGCTGAGGTGATTCCACTGAGGCAGGAGGATCCACTTCCAAGATGGCTGTCAGGTGGGAGATCACTCATGACTGTTGGCCAGAGGCCTCAGTTCCTCTCCAGTCGACCTTCCACAGAGCTACTTGGGCTCCCTCACAGTCTGACAACTGGGTTCCAAGAATTCATGTTCCAAGAAGCCTTAAGGCTTTTTTTTCACATAGCCGTAAGCCATTAACTGTCTGCCATTAATTGACCTTAATGGCACTTTGGGGGAGGAGTGGACTTCGTTGCTTCCATCTTTTAGAATAACTTCACAAATACTCTTTTCCTCACTGAGTGTAAGCATGTGGCATTTACACTACATTCAGATAATAGCATTAACCCACAGGGGCCAACATTTTAAAGTTAAGATTTAAAAAAGCACAACTAGAGAAGGAGGGAAGACTAGCACTGTGATTTTTTTTTATTGTTTCATGGCAGTTTTAAGATATTTTTCAATTTTGTCTTTATTTGTAGACTATATAAATTAGGCAGAATATGAAAAAGAAGCCAATCAAAAACAAAATCCTCTCCAAGCATATAAGAATTCTCAGAACCTTTATCTGGAAAAAGACAAGCAGGTGGTGCCCTAGCTAACTGCTCTGAAAAAAAAAAAAAAAGTTATTTAATTTCTCTACTGTTATCCTGAAGAAGTTCAATTAATTGTTATGCATGCAGAGAATATTTTTCAAGATACAACCATCCACACTGAAACATTAATTAAGGGATAAGAACATCCTCCATTTAGAGGTGTGGGCTAGAAGAGTAGTATGGGAAATAAATTGCAGAAGCCTCAAAACCAAAGCTAAACAATGAATGTGAGCCAAAAATTAAATTTCAGAATCTCCGACAAAATAACAAAGGCGTTGGAGAACTAGGAAAAGGTCCCTCCTCAGCATTCCTCTGAATGTCTAAATTTCCTTCTCCAGGATCAACCAGTCCAGGTAGGAATGAGGGAAAGGAGGGAATCTGTCTCTAGATCCTCAGAAGCTAGTCTCAGGTTCCCCTTAGACCAAAAGAAACTCCCAAAACAATCAACCTGTTGCTTTGTTTAGGATTCACTATGTTTTCTCTCCTTTAGATATAAGCTTCTTTATGGAACAGAACTTGTCTCTCAAATCCATCTTTGTAGCTCAGCTAGAACTTGAGGAGATCAACAAACAGTGTTAAGTGAATGAATAAATGACTTAATGTTTGAATCTTCAGCAAATGATATATACAGCTCTGTTCAAGTTGAACATACATTGAATTCAATTTCATACAAAACTTTGCACTAAATGCCAAGAAGCTAATTATAAAGATTAGCCTAATTTGAAAACAAAACAAAACCTAAACTCAGAGAAAAACAGATTTGTGATTACCAGAGGCAGCAGGGTGGGAGGTGGGAAAATTGGATGATGGTAGCCAAAAGGTACAAACTTCCAGTTATAAGATAAATTAATACTGGGGGTGTAATGTACAACAAATGACTAGTTAACATTATGGTATAGCATATATGAAAGTTGTTAAATGAGTAAATATTGAGTTCTCATTGCAAGGAAAAAACCAATTTTGTCTTTTTAATTATTAAAAAATTAAATTTTTTAAAAGGCCAAAATAGTCACTTTTGCTAAGCCACATCACCAAACTACTCATTATATATGTGTATATATAAATGTATATACATATAACTTGTATATATAACTCTTATGTATATATAACATATTAATATTATATATATAGTACATCATAAGAAAACATATATTTGGTCTCCCTCCCTCTTTCCTGACATACTGTTCCTAAAACCCTTGGAATCTTTTAACTGAAGTATCTTTTTGTATGCTAATGAATGACTAATTGCTGGAACCAACCAGTGAAATTAGAGGGTTGAAACTTTCAACCCTACCCTTTACCTCCAAGGAGTGAAGAGGGACTGCAGGTTGAGTTAATCCATTGAGCCAACAATTTAATCAAACCTATGAAATGAAGCCTCCATAAAAAACATATATATAACCTACCTTAAGAGGTTCAGAGAACTTCTAGGTTGGTGAATACATGGAGGTGCTTGGAGAACAGGGCACTCAGAGAGTATGGAAAAAGCACTTTGCTCCTTCCCCCATACCTTGCCCAATGCAGCTCTTCCATCTGGCTGTTGAACATAAGTAAACTGTTTTCCTAAATTCTGTGAGCCATTCTAGCAAATTATCAATCTCAAAGAGGTGGTTATGGGCATATCTAATTTATAAACCAACCGGTTAGAAGCACTAGACTTATGATTGGCATCTGAAGTGGGTCCAGAGGCAGTCTTATAGGACTGAGCCCATAACATGGAGTCCCAGTAGATAGTGTCAGAATTGAACTGAACTGAATTATAAGACACCCAACTGGTGTCCAGAGTTGGAAACCCCATACAACAGGTGTCTGAACTGTGTATAATAGAAGAAAACAGAGTTTTCCTTTGCAGCCTCCAATGAGGCCTATCACAAATATTGCTTACACATGGCAGTCCATAAGATCAAGTGGTTCAAACTATGCTGACCCCTTATTCATCTGTTCTTTGAAAAAGCACTTACTAGGTGGCTGACCCCATCATGGGCCCTGAGTCTGAAATCCTCAGCTCCAGTATAGGAGGGCGAAGGACATGAAGGAAAGGGAAGTCTGCGGCCTGGTGACTCGCCGTGTAAAATGTTGCAGCAGCAGGCACGCTAACCGTTCCTGCGGCAGGAGGTGGGGAGCCTGCGACGCAGGTGCTGGGTCGGCCTTGCGTTCGGGGTACTGAAGTAACAGCTGCCCCGCCACATCGCCATTGCACTGTGCGTGGTAGAGCGGAACCTCAACCAGATCACGCGAGGTTACCCGGCTTACACCGGAAGGGGCGGGCCAACACAGCGAGTGCTGGCACGTGGGGCTTGCTGCAGACCACATCCTCTTTCTGCCTGACAGGTGGGTGGTCTGTGCAGAGCCCGCGCTAATCCGTAGTGTGGGCCCTGCTTGGGACCCCCGGGACGGGCTGCGCTGCCAAATGCTTGTGAAATATCGCGGACTTACAGTTATAGCTCGGTGTTATCTACGGGCTGTAGCAGAGATCCGTGCATCTGGGCTTTGGCTGTGTTGCAGAGGAAATGAAGGTGTCCAGGGTGAATGCCCAGGGCAGGAAAAAGCATTTGAAAGACAGGGAGGGAAGTCATGGGCACAGGAAAAAGTCTAAGCAGATGTGGGAGGTTAGAATCCAGGCACCTGGACCATGCCTGCTGCCCCATCCCCTGTGAAGATGAAAATAAAGGGAAATCTGATTTTCTGATACGCTTTCCGTTAAAAAAAGGAAGGAGGGAGAAAGAAAAAAGTGCTTACTAAACCTGTTCATAAATGTTCATAGCTTTACGTAATTGCCAAAACCTGTAAATAACCCAAATGTTCAGCAATGAACTTATATTCGTGAAATGGAATATTACTAAGCAATAAAAAAGGAACTGTTGATACATGCAACAAACATAATCTCTAAAGCATTATGCTGAGTGAAAGAAGTCAGTCTCAAAAAACATACTGTGTGATTCTTTTTATGTGACACTGTAGACAAGATAAAATTACTGGGTTGGAGAATAAATCAGTAATTGTAGATAGATTGACAGGATGGAGTAAAGGGAGGGTGTGACTATTTGGGGATAGCACAGAGTTATTTGTGGCAACTGGTACTGCTCTGCGTTCTCATTTTGATGGTGATTAGACAAATATATACATGTGTTAAAGTTCATAGAACTTTACATTGGAAGGGTAGGGGTAGTCAATTTGCTACATAACTTTATTTTAAAAATTAAGCACTTACTCTATGCAAGGCACTATGCTGAGCGAGGCAAAAGCAGTGATGAGTTCAATGAGATAAGGCATAAACCAAGTAACTGGCACAAAAATATTTAATATTTTTATAAATATAGGATAACAAAAGTAAGAATAGCAAACAGTATAGGAAATTAAAAATGAGATAATTTCCAGCTTAAGTGAACAGAAAATACTTCAGAGCAGAGGTTGAACTGGGTCTCAGCTTCAAGAGCAAGGGAAGGCAAATGACAATTCCATGTGGAAAATAGCCATTTAGATTATGTCAATAACACACAAGAAGGAATGGAACAAAGTGCATGAGGGCAGAAAGTATGCCTAGAGAGAAGGAATTTGGGGAGAGCCTGAGTTGCGATGTTGGCCACCTAGCACAGCAAGTCTTTCCAGGCAAATGGGCCCACACCTGCAGGGTACCCTGGAGTCCAGTAGAAAAGGTTGGCACAATCTTCATTTCTTTCCCAGCAATGAGTGTTTTGCCTCATTTACCAAAATGGGCTACACCTTCATCTGTCTTGCTACAAGTTTGGCTGTTCCTAATTATAATTATGCTGTCTTTTATCTGTAGCTTATCCTCAAATCTCCAAGAACAACCCCTCCCAGCTTATTTTATTTTCCAGCAACCTCTACTCAGATGGTACCCCAAAAAAGAGGACACAGACTCCCCTTGAGAATCCAGGCAGTAGTAGTGGAAATTGAATAGAAAGCCGAGATTTAAGAGACAACATTTTGGAGTTAGGATTGACAAGAATGGTTTGTAAATTGGATGTAAAGGATAAAGAAATAGGTTAGAAAAAAACAAACAGGTTTAGAGGCAAAGTTCTAAAAGGATGACCTGTAGCTAGTGCTTATTTTATACTTGTCCAAGAATTGCATTTAAATGTTAGTTTGCTTTAATATTTATAAATGAAACCAATTTTTCTTTATTTAAAAAAATACATGCAGGGCAATTAAATAATGTTTGAGAACGGGCCATTCAAACTTTAAAATAAAAACTAAAAAATAGTTTAAATAACAGCATGTTGTAATCCAATTTTTTAAGATAAAATATAGGCAATCCCTCAAATCACAACTAAAAACTTTATTGGTGTGGAGATGAGGAAAGGATTTTCATGAATTTTATAAAATAGAGAACAAGGATATATGATCAAAGAATTCTTTTTAAACAAGTACAGGCATATCTTATTTTGTGCTTCACTTTATTCCACTGCACAGGTGTTGCATTTTTTTACAAATCGAAGGCAAGACCCACACCGCCATCAGCAAAAACGTTATGATTTGCTTTATTATGGCACTCATCTATTACACTTGTCTATAATTGAACCCACAATACCTACAAGGTATGCCTGTATGATTCCTACAAGGTATGCCTGTATTGGTGGCTTTTCTCACAATAAAGAAATCATGTTGAAAGAAATAAAAATGACTTAACAGAAAATAAAGTTTATTATACATCTTACAGTCAAGCTAAATTTGATAGTCCTGGATGTATATTGTTAGTTTTCATATTAAACCACAATTGTATGCAACAAAAGAGACTAATTTGAACACAATGAAATCGTTCCTATTGGTATCTATGCGAAATCATTATTAACATTGCAAGAAAAAATATAAGCAAATATAAGTAAAATCAGCAAGACATATCAATAAAGATTGAGGAAATGAAACCAGACTTGCATTCTTATTCATTTTTAGTCATTACAAAGTTTACAGAATTACAAAGTTTACAGAACTCTTGGTTCAAAGGAAAACATAATAGCCACAGGTATCTACTGAAATATTACCTATTTACCATGGTTTCATTTTTAGGATTCCTTAGTGGATCTAAATGACAGTGTTGCTAAACAAGTACAAAATAAAACCATTCAAATAGTTTTTAAAAAATACCTTGAACATTAAAATGTTCATGAATATCTGCTGAAAATGCAGCACTATTCATTGCTGATAAGATTAAAGAGAGAAAAAGTACCGTGAACACTGATACCCTGTCATTGGACATACTCCGTGGAATTGAGTCATCTTAGTAATTCAGACTCCATAAAAATGAGGACAAAAGACTGTCAACTCCTTTTCATATGGGATAGGTAAGGTATCCTAGTTGATTCCATCAAGCCTTCCCATTCCCCTTGTGTGTGACTAAAATGTGGTGAAGAAAAAAGAAAAGGGAGAGTTAGAGAGGCTAAATATAGAGGACCCAGAAAATCCACTAAAGTAAAGAATGCCTGCAGTGGGAAAATGATCTCTTATACACAGCAACACAATCTGAAAAGAAATACCCATGGTAACTATCTCAAATCCCTTGCATCTGATTCCTCATCGGTGATTAGCTATGTCATTAATTTACTGTGTTTCTAATAGGAAGTCACTTCTGGGCCTTGGACTCCATCTATTAAAAAAAGAGTGAGAGGGACCAGATATTGAACTGAATAAATAACATCTTAAGGACAGCCCAAAAATAAAATCTAAAAACAGTTCTCATATTAGCAGTTACAGTTTTCTTGCTGAAATTTCTTAGTGGGGAATAAATGCTCAGTGGTTAGAGGTAGTAGTAGTAGTAGTATTAATTAATCCACAGAACAGCACAGAAGAAACCACTGCTAATAATGAAAAATGAAGAGATGTGATTTCTAATTTTAAGAGAGAAGGCATTTACAAATTTCTTATAGTATCTGTAAGTGGTGACCAATAGATTAAAAATATGTGAAGAGCATATGCCTCATAAAAGAGCAATACCTCTGTGGTGACAGAAAGAAATCTAACTGTGGGAGGTGAACACACAGTGTAAATATATATGTGCTTTACTGTTAAAATGTACAGCTGAAACTTATTGGATTTCATTAACCAGTCACCATAAAATAATTAAAAAAAAAAAAAAAAGCAATACCCCCAGTACTGATGAATACAGATCTAAAGAAAACAGTAAAAACCACCCACTATACCACATTCACATACTCACCTTGGTCAAAGTGGAATTTCTCCAAGTACCCTTTCGTCCTGAGACCCACCATCTGAACCCTAGTTCTGAGATTAAGAGCAGTGGTTCTTCATGTATCCTGCTGTAGATGAGGGTTATAATATGCTGAAAAGTTGACACAGCAATCACAGTAGGTTACGCTGTAACCCGAGGTTCTCAAAAATCAGGTCCTCGATTGAGGTCCTTTAAAAAATTGATACAATAACACTTTGAATTCACATGAGGAGCCAGCATCACCTGATCCTCCTTACAGGTGAATCAAGGGGACTAAGTTCTAGCCAATGTCACAGGACTCAGAAATGACAGGGTCAGGACTGCAGGTCAGATTTTCCCTAAGCCCTAGTTGTCATGATGATGCCCTCTTTACCTGAAATCTCTTCAGAGTTGTGGATTTCTCTGAAGCTATTTCTGGTTTCAGTAAATGACTGTTCTTTGGCTAATTCTTTACACAAGTCTGTGTCCAAACAGGCCTAACTTCCACACCTTAGACTTACTCCTGGTATAAAAAGGCATTTTCTTGTGGCCCCAGGAATTCCCTTTCTGGAATGGGGAATGACGAAATATCCAATTTAGTTCTTACTCTACTGCATTCCTGTTCAAAGTTAGTAAGGACTGTATGATACTTAACTTTTAAATATCTCATTCTCTATCGCATTAACGCTAGTTAAATTCTTTAAGCTTAGACCTCATAGGTGAAAGGTATAAATTGCAAAGCTTATCTATTTGAATAGATGGATTGTTTCTGTTTTGAAGAAATGTGAGAGCACCGCGGTAATATCAAATAAACTTCCAGTTTGAAATCATCGGTACCAAATATTGGACCCATAGACTTTCAAGCCCATCAAACCACTCCAAAGCAACAATGTAAAACAGAAAGTGGCAGAGACATTCTCCACCATCTGCCCTTTGAATTATTCTAAAAATAACAGCAACAATCACGTCTCTTCACATTATATACCTCTTCTCTGTAATTCTCAATAAGTAAATTTACATTGAAAAATGGTAGCACCACATATAAACACACCTAAAAGATTGGAAGGAAACATTATCGTCCTCCACTCATTCTTCAAGTATCTTAGAAAATTCCACTCTTTACAATAGCAGTGACTTTGAAAAACATTTGTTGACACATCCTTCATACATACACATTTGTTTTTAATGAAAACATCCTTATTCAGGCATGTGAGTATAACCAGTATTTATTGAACAATGACTCTGCCAAGCACTCCTTTAATGTCATTTACATAGCTCATTTTATTTGATTCTCTTAACTTTAGGCAGTAGGTAGGTACCAGTCCCCATTTTATAGCTAGGAAATCTAAGTGTTTTAGGTAATCTGTCCAAGGTCACTCAGCAATAAGCAGCAGAGCCAGACTTGAATCCAGAGTTTCACTCCGAAGCCCATACTCTTATCCACTTCTTGAAACATTCTTATGACTTCATATCAGAACTATGGGTAATTTAAAGAGTCACTATTTCTCCTTCGTTGTTCAGACTCTTTCCTCCTTGTCTCTACCTCTACTTTCCCTCCTGTTTCCTCTCAGGCTAACTCCTACCTTTGAACTTCCTCAGTTGTCTTTTCCAGTCAAGAACTTGGCCTCACTCCAGGCCCCAGTAGGCAATGGTGCAAGTTAGATAGAGGTGGAGAGTGTTGGAACTCCAAGCAGATGGCCATTGGCAGGAAACAACAACAGAACTGAATGGGAGGTGTGAGGTTTACCTACATGTCCCTAATGAACTCCCAGACTTGAGTAAGACAACATTCCCTGACTCTTCCCATGACACATTTATTTTCATGGCTACGTGGAAATGTGAGGAATGCTCAGGTTGTCTGATAAATGTTGAATTTAGCAATGCACACTCACAGCAAGGTGGACAACTGCTAATCTAAGCTTAATACTTATTCGGTTTTATTTGCATAGAGTTGGAAATTTTGGACACTTGTGGATACAACTTGCTTCATTAAATCATATTTCTGCAGGGTTACCAGGAACCAAAAAGTGTTGTCAAAATTTCTCTAGGGGAAGAAATAGGAGATCCTTTATAAGAAAAAGCTCTTAGTATTGGTTTAAGTAACACACTTAATTAAATTAGCAGATATGCTGAGTTTATAAGATGCTACATCCAGGGACTGAGATGGAAAAGGAGCTAGTCTATTTCTGCATATGTTTCTGGAAGAAAGTGAATGGCATCATCTGCCAGTAGTAGCAGGCAGCAGGTGCTGGAATCAGCCAGACTGCACTTCTCCCTTCAAACATTGTGACCTTGAGTCAGTTACTTATTTCTTCAAATCTCAGCTTCTCTGTAAAGAGATAAAGACATTAATGTTCATTGCCCAGGGTTGCTGTAAAGATCAAATGACATCATGTCATCGAAAGTGCATAGCACAGGCACTAGCAGAGTAGGCATTTAATAAATGGTAGTTTCATTTAATTTTATGTCATTTTAAGGGAGGGGCAAATGTAAAGACTTGTTATTAAGAAATAAGGAGACAGAAACCATAAACATGTGGCTGCAATTTTTCCTTTACTTAAGAAAATTGTTCACCAAAGCTGTATTTTCAGTTAAAATAGGGAGACAGCTCTTTTGCAATACTTCTTCCACCAAAACCTCAACTTTCAGTAATCAGATGCTTTGAAGTTTGGCTGCTCAACTTATGGCTGCTCTGTATATTACTGATACATCCATATTTACAACATAAAATTTAAGAAAATGAAGAAAATCAAAGTCAATGGGGAAATGCTGATGATCAGATGTAAATGTTAGACTCTACAGCCTATTGAAAAAGAAATCGTTGTCTCTAAAGATGAGAAATAAAGAGCTTACAATAAAAAATACCAGTAAACTGGACATTCTATACAATAAAGAATATTTATGAAGAAAGCATATATGAAAAAATTGTATTTTCCTCTTCCCAAATTATCTGAGATTTCATTTGCAGCATTATTTCCAACCTGTTTTATAAGATTTAAAGAAAAAAAGGGTCACCACTGCTTTGCTCAACATTTCCCTTTGGGTAGCATGGTCAATCTATTGAAAAAAGAAGCAATTTGAGAGGCTCACTAAGGAAATACATAAACTGACAGCATGGCAGTCCAATGATAAGTAATCTGCAACAGAACAGTCCCAAAACACTCCCAGAAAGTTAATTCAAATGGGAAACTCTGATAAAAATGTTCTTTGCATGAGGGGTACCAGGCTGATAGCTGTACAAGCATCTCACTGCCCAAGGGGCTAAAAGGCATTTTCCATCTAAAGGATGCAACGGCTGGGAGGGAATTCAGGCCAGTGACTGTTAGAAAGCTCAGGTTACAGCAAAACCTCCAAAGTCATTTCAAGAACATAATCAGAGCTCTCTTCTGCACAGTCAGAGCAGTGGTAAGCTCCTAGAACCAATTTTTGTTGCTGAGTTCAGCATTAAACAATCCCTTAAAAAGCTCAGGTCAGCCTGGCTGAATAAACAAGCAATTTTTACCATAGAGATTCAACCACAGCTAAATGTGTTGTTCTGTTGCACCAAAAATCCATGCATATACCTAAGTCTACCCTCCACTTTCAAAAATACTATAGATGGCCAACTTTCTAGAATTCTCATGGGTTTGATGTTCAAGCAATGACAGTGAAGTCCCCACTATCCTCTTCCTCAAATAATAAAGACATCAAGCACAGAGTAGTTTCATAAAAATTATCTGTATTAATAAAAACTGTACTCTCTCTCTCGATGTCAAAAAATTAAGTGTTTAGTTGAAATCTATCCTGATTATCCCAGGCTCACAGTATACTGGAACAAAAAGTTAGAGATTCCCAAAATCTTTCATTATGGCACAAATCCCATTTTAAAGAACAAATCCTTAAAGGATCTGTTATAACAGATGTTTTGAGAAAAATATTTGTTTTAAGAATACAATACTATTTTTTGTTAATTTCGGATTTTGTGTTCATCCTTTGCTGTCACTACTTATGTAGATTTCTTTCTACTAAAATTTAGTTGGGGTATTTTTGAAAGACCTCAAACTGGCTTCTCAGGGTATCCTTTCTCAAGGCACTCACAGAGAGAAAAACCAAACGGTCACAAACAGGAAACTCTTATAGAGGCAGTTATTCGTTTCCTGAGCAAACCCACTTCCTTCTTCAAACATTTCCTTCTTCCCACCAATGTGTTTTTGAAATTAGTATAGAAGTCTTCTTGCAAAATATACTGGTAGGCCTAGTGCCTGTAATCTGGACAAATGCCAACGGCCATGTCATTTTTAATATCATCGCTGTAGTGATGTATAATTAGAATCTCAAATGAAGTGTCACTTCAGCAGTACAGAAGGCTCCCTGTAATGTTGACTGATGTTTTAGCAAAAGAATCCATATCATTATGAGCTAGAGCTATGCACTGAGAAAACAAATGTTATTGAAGTAAAAAACTGAATGTAAAAAAAAAATTCATGGCTCCTAAATACTCCATTATGAAAAACTATGGCATCTTTCATAAGAAGGAAATCATTTTTTTAATCTTTCAAACCTTAAACAAACTGTAATGAGTTGTTGGCTTTCTTTACACTAAGTATAACCTTGGAGATAAAACTGAAAGTCTCATAATTATTAAAGTTATGTATTTTATTAGAAATGTATCTTATCAATGATTATTGTCTTGACTTTATTCAAAGCAGATAAAGTTGAACAGAAAACTGGTTATGAGGATTCTTCTGTGCTAATAAATACAAAATATAATAAAGTAAAATGGGTCTTTACCTAAATATAAATAAAAAGTTTTATATATTTATTTACAAGCAAAGAGTGATACCAGAAAAACAGACAAAAGAAATAAAGTCTCTTAATATGTTTATTTTTGTCAGAATAACTGACAATTTTCTGTTAAGTCTTTTGGTTTATTATAATAAGCATCTCCCTCCCTTGAAAAATCCATTCAAAACATCTCAATCTTTGAGGTAAAGAACTTTAACTAAAAAAACCATCCTGATTTTTTAAAGAAATAAATTCTTAAAATTCTTTCAGCTTGATAAATAGAAATAATCTCTTCTTACTCTACCCTCATGAACAAAAAATGTACTTTATACAGCAAAGTATCCAGCCACTTACTGGCAAACAAAGGTGAGAACTATTCATTTACATGTTCTACTCAAACACTGTGCAATACTGCTGTGTTTATATAGACTTTTTTTTTTTTAAACAGTTACCAACACTCTTCTGGCAAAGACAGGGTTTTGGAATGGCAAAAGCAACAGAAGTTTTATCTCTTAAAGCTCTGGAAGGGAGTTAATCTGAGTCATCTTCATCGAGATATTCCTCAGCATTGCTTAATGTTCGAACAGCATCTAAAAAAAAAGAAAGAAAAGAAACAGAGAGAAAGTAAAAGAGAGAAATTACAAATTGCTTGGATTTCATTTTCACTTTTGAAACTCCCGACAATTCAACAAATTGCCATCTTCCCTCAGACCCAGGTATTGTACTTTCCCCAAGGATCTTTTTGAACTTTTGCTTTTCAGCCTCACTGTTGAGTTTCTGCTTCCATGGAGGCTGACAAATACATATGTCTGCACATTCTTTAGATACACAGAAAAGTAAAGCACATGGTACTAAGGTACCATTATTCTATCTCACACAAAATGCACCATGACCAATGTGGAACACACCAGATGCCCCTCCACTCTGACAACCGTGCTTCCAACCTCCTCTCCCAATGACAAGTGCACACATGGTGGTTAGTCAACAGCCTGCGGCCTGACCTAAAGCCAAGGTCACTGGGTAGAAAGATAACTAATGAGGGGGAAGAAAGGAAGACAATGAAAGCACCAAACCATCAGTTTCATTTCAGAAAACACAAAAAATAAAGTATAACCAGAAGCAAAAGATTGAAATGAAAAATAAATAAGTTTTGAAATAGAAAGAGCTGAACCCCATCAAATGTAAAATCAACCTTGAACACAGTCCAAAGGAAAGACATCTGATCTTTAACTGTTCACCTATTCAACTCTCCAGTCAAATATCTACAGCAAATTACAATACTGTGTTTTGTGATATTTGAGGTATTCTTTGTCCTTTAATGGTTACTTCTGCACTTTGTTTTAACCTCATTTCTTGTTAGTAAGAGAAAGACAACTTGCCATAGTACAAATTCTGACCAAATAAAATCCAGAGACAGAAAAGATCCAAGCAAATAAATTCTTTCTGCTTCCTTCCTTTCATGGACTGCTCTGAGGCAGTTTCTCTGAAAACTTCTCATATGGACAAATGCTGAATGATGAGCTGTATCTCTTCATAGCTTGTCTTGCAGCATGATCACCATGGTAACGTATCTCATAGTAGTGCTTCCCATCCTCCCCTACTTCACTTTCATTTCTCCTCAATCTCGCTGCCCTGGACTTACACGTTCCACAAATGTTATCAAAATGCAAAACTGAATGCAAAAAAAAAAAAAATTTCATGGTTCTTACCTACTCCATTATGTAAAAACTACAACAAACCAAGCGCCAGCACTTAAGACAGAGACAAACAGACAATAAATAAATGGTGGAGCGATAAGCACAGTAACATGGATAAATCTCACAGAAATAATGTTAAGTGAAAGAAGTTAGACACAAAAAAGTGCATATTGTCTGATTCCATTTATATCAAGTCTGAGAACAGGAAAAACTAATCTATGGTGAGAGAAGCAAGGATGCTGAGGGAGGCTTCTGGAGTATGGAAAATATTCTCTATCTTAATCTGAGTTGTGGCAAATAAGTGTAAGCACAATAAAAAAGAAATCATCTAGCTGTACACTTAGGAATTATGTACTTTACCTAATGTAAATTATACCCCAATTTTTAAAAGTTGGAAAAAGAAATTAAGGGTTCGACTCTCAAACATGTCGCTGAACACACCTCTATATCCCAAAGTTACACTTCATGGTAATTATAAGTGAATTGTTTTGTCCCTATAAGAAATCCAAGCTGTACTTTTTAAAGTGGACACAATATCAGAATATACCTTTTCTAGCTTAGAGTTCATGCTGGCAATTAACTATATGGCCCAATATTCAAACTCTTACTCTAACTAGGATCAAAAGACAAATTAAAACTTTTTAAACTGGATGATTAGGAAAGTGAAGAAAGAAAAAAAAAAAAAAAAAACAGAGAAAAAAATAACATGAAAACTGAAATATAAAAATTCAATTCCTGGCCCTATGTGCCAGGCCCCCAGATTACCTCCTTAATGAATCCATTATCTAATCAGCACAAATTTAGAAAGGCAGGCTCAGGACACTTGGAGTAAACAGAGAAATAGAGCACTGAATCTCCCAGCCCTATTTTAAAAGACCACAGAAAGGTGAGGGATAAAGAGAAGAGTTTGCCATCTGCCTCTCCCAGCTCCAGTTGCTCATGTTGAGGTTTCTGGTTGCAGCTGTCTGGGGTCTGAATGGATTTAGTATTTTTCTTGCCTATCACAATCAAGTTCATACTATGCATGAGATTCTGATAACCTTCAGCTCATAAACCTAATTCCTCAGTCAGGACATTCTGAAGGTACCCATATAGCAACAGGAAGTCAATGGCAGAGAAAGGAAGTTAGGCCACAGTCCTGACACAACCAAGGCAGCAAGGAGTAGGAGGTCCACCTCAAGAAAGTGTCTCTCCCACATGGCTACAGTCAAAATGCTAGGAGCACCACTCAGTTGGTAAATATTTTCTCACTTAGTAGAACCTATTCCGCTCACGCATGAGGATTCATGGCTTAAATAATTAAGGAATCCCAAACTTCTTAATGGTTTATACTATATCTGAACTGAAGTTAAAAGAAATAAGAATCTGAAACAAACACACATCTGGAATAAAGTACAAAAAAGAACAATAGATTGGTGAGGAGGGCCATAATGGGATTTGATGATAAGTGAGGAGGATAATTCTGAGAAGCTTCCTTGATGACCATGAAGAGAAGGAGACTGTGTGATGTTTTTGACTGACTGAAACAGAAAACCCGGGGACTGATTTTATTTTGTTGCTTCTGCTAGGAATGGAATATGGGACAGCATAACATTGCCTCTTCTCATAAATCAAAGGATACCTGAGGGAGAAATAAGTTTTTCCATGGTTCAAAACTTAATGGAAAATTGATTCAAATGATAAGAAATCAGTATCTCATTACATAAGTTCAAGAACTCTGAAAATGATAATATCCTCAAGTTGAAATAAAAACAAATGCACTTAGTCTATATAATGGAAATTTCTCAAAAGTTGTTTTGGTGATTCTCCACCAACATGAATCAGTCTAAAGTTTAGACTATAAAGTAATATTAGGAAGGATTAGAATGATTAATAGCAATGCTATAGACATGTAGAAAATGAGTGCTCCATTATACTAGTTCCTTTCTAAAAAAATAGTAAATAAATATATCATTTATTGGTTTATTCTTCAAAGTGGTATCACAGTGCCAAATCATCTTCTACCTTTCCTTTTTCTACATCTCTGGGTTTCTCACAGACCAGGAGGTTGATGGTGAATGACAAAGGAAAAAAAAAGGAGGATGGGAAGAAGAATTCAAAGCATATCCTTCCAGCATTTCTTTCAGGAATGACTACATTAGAATGACTCTGGGGAGAGACACATTCAATAGGCTAAAAAACATCCACTCTCTGAATAGTAATCATGAATGCTTCAGGTGTGTTTAATATCTTTTCTTTCATATCTTTTCAAAACAACCACACAAACTTTTCATTTTTTTTAAACCTATTCTCCCACATCAATAGCTATTTTTATCTTTAAAAATGTGCATCTAAACTCTATCTTTAAAACACCCATAGTATTATGAATAAATGCCAAAATATTTACAAAGTCTAGAATAATTTTGATTATAGTTTAGTGATTCCTTCATCTAAAATAGAAACAAAAAAAAAATAAAATAAAATAAATAATAAAATAAAAACAAAATATCATCATGGAGATGTTACATACTTAATTTAAAAAATATTTAGAGAAAACCACTCATCAAAATATGTCTGAAAAAGAGATGGAGACCATGGATCTCTGATAAGGATTGTAATGGAAAGCGAAGTAATTAGAATTTGATTCTAAGAAACAAAGGAAATACACAAATATTAAGAAAAAATCAATGTCTCTTCAAATGTGTTTGCATAAGGGTATTCTTCTGTGTTAAAGGTTCTGATTTAGACCAAGAATATAAAATCGAACTTCAAAATCATCTGAAGAGTTAATCAAGAAAAATTTTTCCCCAATGCTAACTTGATAAATCTTAGTCATAGTGGCATCATAGGAGAGAGAAGAGTTAAAACCAAATACCTGTTCCCTGTTTCTTTTTCAGGAGAGTTGCACAGGCAGCATTAGTAGCCATGTCCAGGGCCAGCTTCTTCTCGTTGTTTCTTAAGTCTGTTCTAGCACCTTCCCCAACACAAGAAAAGTAAATCAGATGATTCTGAAGACTTTATAGTAGCAGCCAATCCTCTCCACCAAAACTAATAATCACTTTCGGCAAAACTGGAGAAACTTTCTGGCCCAGAAGTAAGCTTTTTCAAAGCAGAAAATCTTTCTCCAAACAGTAATAGTGTATTTGGCATCTTTAATTAGGGAGGTTGTTGCTGCATCTGTGATAATTATGCAGAATCAAAATATTGCCTTTCCTTTTGAGTTCCTATAGAATTTTATGTGAACTTTTCAATGAGGAGTTTACCATCCCTATGGTAAATCCCAAGTCAGTTAGACCCCAATAGCTACATATGCCTCAGCATGAATGTTTGGAGATTCAATTCAATGTGTCCTCTGCTGCTTCTTCTGTTCAAGACGGTCTTTAGAAAAGACTTTGTGGGTTGAGCTAAAGGGATTAATATTTTATCTGTAAGTATACTCTCATGCAAATTAGCAGAATAGTAACATAATAAAATCCAGAGGCAAATTCATAGTTCCCGTAGCCCATCTTCTACTCGCTTTTCTCCTTGTCTTCATTGTGTTAAAAATTTTATCAGAGTTCATGAATACATTCTCATCGTTAAAGATTCAAAAATACAGAAGTATGCTGAACAAAAGTATATGTCCCATTATAGTCCCCATTTTCCCTGTCCTTCTCCATTTTCAACCTTCTCCAGAGGTAACCTTTCCCAAAAAGTGGACATCAGTTTTGTCTCCCTTATGAGCATTAATGTATTAACAGACACATATGTCTGTTAATCATACTACATGTATTGGTCTGTAATTTGATTTTTTTAACTGATGTACAATTGACATATAAAATTATATTAGTTTCAAGTGTACAACATAATGATTCGATATATGTATATATTGTGAAATGATCGCCACAATAAATCTAGTTAAAATCCTTCACCATAGTTACAAAAATTTCTTAATGCAATGAGAACTTTTAAGATCTATTCTCTTAGAAATTTTCAAATATGCAATACAATATTAACTATAGTTACCATGCTGTACATTAGATCCCTATGACTTATTTTATAACTAAAAGTTTATACCTTTTGACCTCAAGATTTTTTTTTAACTCAACAATATATAACGATACTCTTTAGTAGTACGCATACTTATAACTCAATCTATTTAAATGTTTATAAGTATTCCATTTTGTAGCTGTTCCAAAATTTATTTAATCACTCCTCTACTGAGGGGCACTTAGGCTGTTGCTAATTCTCATTATCACAAACAATACTGCCATGAACCTCTTGAACAACATTTTTGTTTATACGTATTTTCTAGAAATGGTAATGAAATATAAGAATAGGTACATTTTAAATTCTGTTAGCTACTGTCAGACTGCTTTCCAAGAAGGCTTTACCAGTTTATACTTTCTGCCACAATATACAAGAGTACCATTTTCTTTGCAACCACATCCTCTTCAACAAACAAAAAATAAACAAACAAACAAAAAATATTTGTGCCTAAAACTTAAAGGCACAAAAACATTGAGTCAAAAAGAATAGTATATTTAATTAGGAATATCACAATCTTGTGTGAAAATTTTTGTCCTGAGCAGAATTAGATCTATCCACACCTAGGGTTATATGGAAAACCTCATTTTTTCATTGTGCTACAGTTCGAAAATTCTAAGGGTTAATAGTTCTGTGACTAATCATATCTTACACTGAATTACACTTTAGTACTCATAGACATGATTTCTGTTAGGACAGGAAAAGTTCAGAGACGGTGATGCTAGAGAAGAAACACAACCATTTCCTGATTCCCCCTCAACCAGTGCTGCCCAATAGAAATATAATGTGAGTCATATATGAATTTTCAATTTTCTAGTGGCCACATTTTCCAAAAGTTAAATTCATTTTAATAATATATTTTATTTTACTCAGCATACCTGAAATGTTATCACTTCATCATGTAACCATGATAAAAATTACTGTGATATTTTACATGTTTTTCACTAAGTCTTTGAAATCTGGAGTTCATTTTACACTTACAGCACATCACAATTCAGACCAGCCTAATTTCAAGGACTCAGGAGCACACATGGCCAGTGGTTGTCTTAGCAGATAGCACACCTCTTGGCATAACCTGGTGGGGTGGGAAGGTACAATGGTCCCCAGGGTGTCTGACCTTTTAAACCTAGAGTTTACATCATTAACATATTTTAAATCGAAAACATTTCCTCTCATGTATCCCACAACATTGCTCCAAGGAGCCCTAATGACAAATGTGTCCATGTAACGTGTGGCTTAGGAAGTCAAGCATCTTATATTATAGCCTTCTGGTAGAGGGTAATATACTTGGTCCTCTAAAAGGGTTAATTAATATTTGTTGGACAAATGGATGGATGAATGGACAAATGGCCTATGATTTCACTGTTCCCACTGACCTGTATAAAAACAGGGAATCAAGGGATCTTATTTCATTCTCTACACATCTAGCACCTGTTCAGCTCAAAGCAGGACACTGCAGCCACAGATGTCTTTCTTATTTATCAAGACTTTTTTGTGAGAGTGGGGGCCTCTTTACTCATACAGCTTTCTCAGAGAGGATCTCCTCTGCACAAATACAAACAGACACACATACTCCTTCCTTCTAAAGCCCTTTAGTCCGGCAGAAATGTACACGTTCTTACTAAAATATATGTATTTTTAAAGCTTACCAAGGTTTTAATTTAAAACTAAAAACTTACACAAATCACAATAATTTCATCTTATCATAACAACTCTGATACAGGCAGAGTAGAGGTTAAAATTCCACTTTTAACATAAGAAGCCTAAGTATTCTATTATTCTTCCTACTCTTTCAAATGGTATAATTGGATGTAGCCTGTTTTTCAGGGTAAGCAAAGACCAGACAAACTCAGCACACACTTTACCTTTTTCCAAAAGCAACTCGACAATATCTGCATAACCCTTCCAGGCAGCAGCATGCAAAGCTGTGTCTCCCAACTTGTTCTATGGTGATAAAAAGAGAAAGTAGCATTTTTAAAAGAGTATGGATTGATAACACAATGAATTTAGGCTTACTCTAAGTAAATTTGAAATAAAAAGAATGTTATAAAATCGTATAAAATTCCAAAGAGGGAAAGGAGACTCAAGGGATGAGAGATGAGTTATTTTGGGAGATGGAATAGGATGGAGGAATAGAAACTGCTGTGGCAGAGCACAAGTGGAAGGGCAGATGCCTGCAAAGACACCAGGAAGAAACAAACAGGTTTTCCCCGACAGAAACCTAACATGAATTAGGAACTGAAGATGCCTGGAGACACTGAGGCAAGAATGAGGCATAGGGGTGAAAACAAGGGTACTGGATGAAAGTGTTTATAAGGAGTAACACCAGATCATCTGCCCCTCTCCTTGCTGCCAGATGACCCAGTATCGATGGTAGAATTACTGTTGAGAAATTAAACAGATAGTTTCCAAGCTCACGGACACTTGGTACAAAATAAGGTGGCAATAAGGCCAGAAACTAAAAGCAGGGAGTAAGTGGGAAACCTACAAACTGAGCAGTAAGATTGCTCTCCCAGCTGCCTATACCTTCCCTGCCCCAGGGCATATAATCTAGCATGTACCCCCAGGCAGCAGGCTGGAGGTTACTTCTCTTTTGAAGCTCAGCAGTGTCACACGCAGGGGAGAGAATAAGTACACATACTGGTGGTATATGGGTTCAACCCAGCAAAACAGCCAAGGCCTCAACACTTCACCCTATAAAGAAAACCAACAGCCAACAAGCCCCACAAGCATACAGAGATTCCAATAACATTTAAACATGAATAGATAAATTAAGACTCTAGGTATTCAAAGAAAGCCTCCTATATTTGAGGAAAGACAAAAACAAAATAAATAAATCTCCAAGGAAAAAGACACGGTACTGTGAATAGCAGAAAATGTTTTCAAAAGCTATACTTAACATATCAGAGATATAAGATGATATTGCATAATAAAACAAGAAAAAGATGTTATTTAAAAGTAATAATCAGAGTAAAAGAGCAAACTTGGGGTACACAGAATTCTAAGATGGCCCTCAAGACTCCTGCCTGCTGGTACACACACCCTGTATAATTCCCTCCCCTTGATTGTGGATGAGACCAGTGAATATAACAGAATATCATTCCCATAATTAGGTTTCCAAGCAGTTGGTGTTAAGTTCATCAAAAGGAGATTATACATTATTACAATAGCCAAGATATGGAGGCAACCTGGGTGTACATCAATGTATGAATGAATAAAGAGGTGATATATATGTACAATGGAATATTACTCAGCCATAAAAAAATTTTTTTTTAAATAATGAAATCTTGTCATCTGCAACAACATAGATGGACCCAGAATATCATGCTGAGTAGAATAAATCAGATATAGAAAGACAACTGCCATATAATTTCACTTATATGTGAAATCTAAAGAAGAAAATCAAAAAACAAAACAGAAACTAACTCACAGATACAGAGAACATTTTGAGGGTTGCCAGATGGGAGGTGGGGGATGGGGACAGTGGGTGAAAAAGGGAAAGAGAGTAAGAAATACAAATTGGTAGTTACAAAAGTCATGAAGATGTAAAGTATAACATAAGGAAATATATACATATAGTCAATAATATTGTAATAACTATGTATGCTGTCAGATGGATACTAGATTCATTGGGGTGATTACTTCCTAAGTTACATAAATGTCTAATCACTATGTTGTACACCTGAAATTAATATAATATTGTATGCCAACAATAATTGAAACAAGTATTTTAAAAAATAATTTTTAAAAAACAAGAAAAAAAGGAGATTATACTGGGTGGGCCTGACCTAATCAGCTGTGCCTTTTCCCAAAAAAAAAAAAAAAAAAAAAAAGTATAGTTAGAGACACACTGTCACGCTGGCCTTGAGGAAGAAAGCATAGTCATGTTGTAAACTGTCACTAGAGAAGGGTGGTCTCTCAAAGCTGAGGGCCACATTACTACAGGTACAAAACTCAATTTTCCTGGCAACCTGAATGGGCTTGGAATAGGATATGAGCTTCAGATGAGAACTCTGCTCCAGCCAATACCTTGATTCCAGCCTGTGAGACCTGAGCAGAGAACCCCAGCTATGCCATGCCCAGAATTCTGGCATATATAAAGTATAAAATGAATGGGTATTGTTTTAGGCTGCTATGTTTGTGGTAACTTGTTATGTAGCGATAGAAAACTAATGCAGACGTCTGAGGAATTAAAAAAGTAACCAAAATAAAACATAAAGATAAAGGCAAGAAAAATCTCAGAAAAGCTAAGAAAATTGGAGATTCAACCTAAGAGGTCCAACATAACTACTAATAGGAATTCAGAAGCAAAGAATACAGAAAATGGTCAAACAACTGGCTATTCAGGCTATAAAAGAAATAATATGAGATATTTTTCCATGCTGAAAAAGTTCACCATCATTATTGGGAAAAGACTAAAACGAAAGCCCATCGTCATGAAATTTTAAAACACCAAAGCTAGAGTAAAGACTCCAACTGAGAGAAAAAGCAGATCACACAAAAAAAGAATGGGAATCGAAATGGCATCAGACCTCTTAAGAGCAAGCCTAGAAACTAGAATACCATAGAGCCATACCTGCAAAAATCCTGAGGGAAATCACTTCAACCTAGAATTCAACCTAACCAAATAATCAATCCCAACCTCCCCTTTCTCGGGAATCTACTTGAGGATATTTTTCAACAAATGGAAGACACAAGATGCAGAAAAGTGAAGATACAACACAGGAGAGAGGTGAAAGGTGCTGTTTCTCCCAGGGAAACAGCAAAGAGCAGCAGCAACAAAATTGTTTAGATTAGAGAATGAGGATGGAGGGCTTCAAGAAGTATGATTCCAGGGAGAAAAAGGAAAGCAACTGATTATGTTATACATTTTGGAAAAGTATATGAAGGGAATATGAAACAGTACAGAAGTCTTTGTGACACACAAACACACACAGCTAAACAAAAGTCAGTAAGTACAAAAACAAAAAAAGTTCTACACATAACCAAAAACTATGATGTGATACATTGAGAAGACTAGAGGAAGAAAGGATGGGTATCAGGGTGCTGGAAGATGAGAGCTGGGCAGATAATAAACTTAAACCTTCACCTACCAGACAAGATGCCAAAATACATATGAAGATAATAAATTATGAGAATGCTCTATGAACATTTTCCTTAGTAAGAAAGAGCTAAAAGCCAAAAGTGATGCATGAGGAGGAATGCAGTAGGCATTTTGGGGTTTACACAATTTGAACTTTAGTACAATAATAATTTAACTACGTGCTTGTGGTCTTTTGATTAAAGATTTTATGAAAGATAATAAATAAGAAAAGTCAGTCAAGATACTAGATATGACTTTTCATGCCCATAAGCCACACAAAGAGAATGACTTCTCCATAAGCAATCTCACCTGTTGGTTCAGTTCAATGTTTGGTTGAGTAAACAGCATTTCTACTATATCTGAAATTCAAATAGAAAAGATAATTTTCAAGAATGAAAAGTA
>CM053509.1:124670152-124767887 GCA_028627145.1 Eidolon dupreanum | reverse complement strand
AAAAAAAAAATAGCAGAAAAGTCAAACTGATATTTCCTGCTTCAAAAGAAGCTAATTATGTGCTAAATGAAACCAAGCTAAGCAATAAGACAATAACAGCAATTAAGTGGAAGCATAAACAAAACAAACAGATCCCTGGCCTGCACACCAGTTTATTCAAGTATTTACAAATTTAGTCACAAAAATAAAAAAGAAAGCATATGATGTTCATTTTTACATTCTGTAAAAACACCCAACATGAAGGCGGCTAAAATTGTTTCCCTTGTGTGTATACATGTGAGAGGGAGCTTATTCAGAGAGGGCAATCAGTACACCTACGTACCTCCAGGAAGCTGTGTTCATTGTTGTCCTAGAATCAGCCAGGAGTGACTGCATGAACACTGTTGTTCAAATGAGACTTCAGACCCACCCCCTCTGTCCATAAAGGACTATAACTGGACACTCCCTTGGCTACCAGGGATCCAAAGCCACATGGGAACATTTTACACTCTCAGAAATGGAGTGTGTGGTAGAAGTACATTTGGGATTTCCAAGGTTAGAGGAGTGTAGAAATGTTTGAAGTCTTTTTTTAATCCATACTGGTATCACCCTAAAACCAGGGCAAGTGGAGTTTCTGTGTTGGGCCCCAAGCCTCAGCTCTCGATCCCCTCTCCTTCCCTCCTCCCCTCCCCTAGGAGCTTTAAAGTACCTTCCTTAAAATTTTCTAGGTCCCTTCCAGTGCTTGGAACTAGTGCCTGATGCCAGCCCTATTGGTTTAAGGATTTATCTAATGTTAACATCAAAAGAATCCTTAGAAGTGATTTAACTTAAACCTTCTCATTACACAGATGGGGAAACAGTGCCAGAAGTAGCAATTCAGTGCCTTCGCTAAGGCCTCTTGTTATTAGGAAGTGGAAGCAAAAGGATTAGAACCCAGGACCTGCGTTTGCCAATCCTGTGCTCTTTTTACTTTATTCTGCTCATTTCTACGAAAGTCTGTTTTGCCCTTTCCAGCTAGAAGCAGGTTCATGGTAGGGGCCACATCTCACGGCTCTAGCTCCCTAAACTGCCTTGATATGAATTTAAAGAACATCGCTGCTCCAAACATGATTTACAAGGGAGGGTTACTTCATCAGAAAAGAAAGGGCTAGTTTAAGAAATCATCCATGAGATTGGTTTAACAGCAAAAAAAAAAAAAAAAAAAAAGAACAAAAAGGAAAAAAAGAAAGAAAAACACTCTAAGAGTTTAATGAAATAAAACCTAAGTGTTTCCTAAGAAACCTAGGGTTCTTTCAAGAATGCTACAGTGCATTTTCTTAAGCCAAGTTGTCAAGGCTCAAGCTGCTCAGGTGTCCATGACCATTTTCCTAACAGGAGGCTCATGGAGAAAGTGTCCTAGACTGGCAACAACTCCATTGATTTCTCAACCACGGCAGCAAGCAGAAGGGCCTCAGGAACCAGATAATTGAAAGCACACTGAGTAGAGCCAAAGTATAGCCACGGGGACCATGCTTACCATAGTTGCTGGGGATTAGTCCAGTTCTGCCTTTGGAGGTGCCTTTCCACCAATTGGTATCACTCTGGTGAAAGAAGAGTTAAATTAAGTGGTACCAAATCCTGTTTATATTTAATTACTTTTAAAACCATTTGGCTGTACCTGCTCTACAAAATGTCCGTTGGCCCTGGTCACAATAATCAACCTTCCTTATTCTCTAGTTACAAATGTCTATTCCCTATGTCACTAAATTACAAATATACACACATCGACCTGCGACAATTCAAATACACTTCATCACAGAGCCTCAACAATCAAATTAAACAAATAATTCGGAGAAGAGAAAAATTACATTTATAGACTATCTATAGGATATTTTTTGTCTAGTCTAACTTCTCTTAGCTTCAAGATTTTTTTTTGTTTGTTTTCTAAAAATCTCTATTTCACCTTTATATTCAAATTTCCCAGTTGTTCCATAATTTGGAATCCAAATAAGGGTCATACAGTTTGATTGACTTGTTTTTAAGTCACTTTTAGTCTATAAGGTTCCCCCCTTCATTATTTTTTCACTTCTTCACAATATACTTAAAAAAAAAACCAGTCCCTTTGTTCTGTAGTTTCAAACAGTCTGGACTTTGCCTATTGAATCCCTGTTTATCAAAAATTGTTCCTCAGTTCCCCATATTACCTATAAATTGGTCGTTAGTTCTAGAGGCTTAATTAGGTTCAGACTCATTTTTTTTTTTTTTAGCAAGATTATTTCATGGGTAGTCTAGATTTCTTCCATCAAAAGACATATACTATCTGGTGGTCTCTCTTTTTCTAATGTTAGTAACCATCATGAGCATTATCTGGATCCATTATTTCACAGAGGTTGCAAAATGGTTTACTTCTATCATTCCTTCTTCTTTTAAATAACTAGAATATCTCTTTAAGAGAAATTTCCCCTCATCCCATCTCAGGTTATCCAAAGATGAAGTTCATAGAGAAAAGGCAGAATAAATGCTGATTATTTTCCTTAACAGTTTTCAGAACAAAAAGTTGGTTCCCTTACATTCTCTCAGAGTGATGGATGATGTTTGTTTTAAAGTATCATTAGGAATTCATGAATTTAACCGTATTAAATGTGTTTCAATCCTTGAGAATTGCTGCCCTAATTAATTGCTCAAATTGTCCTGTCCTTGGCTAGTGACAGCCTCTTCAACTAGTTCCTGTGTCTTTACAATGTGACCCTCGTAGTTTTTGGTAGCTTTCTTGCTTTCTAAAAACAAGATGTTTTAGGATTACCTTGTACTTTAACTGTCCTCGACCAGGTACCAGACATTTCTTAAAGGAGCTGTTCCTTTTAATGGAAGATAACGTTATTATTGGGTTGACCACTTTTCTAGGGCTTTTCAAAGAATGGAGTAGGAAATATTTTTGGTTTTATTTTAGATAAAATACATCATCTAATTCAAATGTAGAACTAAGTGTTTTTACTTACCCTCATTGATCTTACACCTATATATCCTTTCTTGTAGGTTGAAAATCCCAGTTTTTGAAATCACTGACCTAATGACTCATCTGCTCTAAACCACAATACACATGCAACTATCTCAGAATAGCACTACCAACACTTCCCCAACAAGATCACAATTAAAAAGTTTACAATTTTATTTTTGGCAGTTCTTTTTGTCTTTCATCCACATTCTACTAGAGATGTTCAGTCAAACTGCGAAGGTTTAAAGTCACTTGGAATAGTTCCTCTCTGTGCGGTTATGCCAATTACCTAGAGTACAACTAAGTTCATTTGATTCATTCTGCTTATATTTTTCAGGGATTGCTTTTTACCAATTTAATTTAATTGTATCACTATGCAAAAGTTTACATGATTCCAAAGTCAGATCTCCAAAACAAGGTATAATTTCTCAAAAGTCAATCTTCTATGTTCCCTCTACTCCATTTCCTTTCCCTACGTAGAAAAAAACCTATTTTTTTAATTTTACGTTATAACTTCTCCTTGGACTTTTTACTTTAAATTGAAGAAAATAGATTTATGTACATCTTCTCACCCTTTCTTAGATAAGTGAAGGCACACTATCCATATTTTTTTCCTCTTGCTTTTTTTTTTACTTAAATTACTCCACAATAGTATGCAGAGATATTTCTCATTTTTTTGTAGCTGAATACTCTAATATACCAAAGTTTATTTGACTATTTTTCCTGTTGATAGACATAAGTTCAATTTCTAATCTTATGCTATTACAAATAATGCTAAAATCAATAGATTTGGGCATATGTTTTTCTATATAGGTACACATTTAAATAATATACAATATTACAGCTATACAAAATAGTCTTACATTATACATCTTTAGCTAATATATTTTAGTACAAAATTTTAGCTGGGCTTACCATGTCAGTAATGTAGATAATATCACCTTCCTCAAAGTATAATTCATCTGGCTAAAAGAAAAAAAATTTAAAGTTTAACTCCATATGGTATTTTCATGAATCAGAATACAATGATTATAATAATTATATAGATTCCAAATGGTAAAGCATCCTTATAGAAAACGTGGTTTTAAATCATCACATAAACCATTTAACAAAACATTATTGACAAATTAATACATATATAGAAGGCTAAATTTTTCCCAGAACAAATTTCAAGGAATTACTTATATAACAAATAAGGATCCCCCCCCACCCCACCCCCACCACATAAACCTTATATTCTTCCACAATGAAAGTTGGGAATTTTTATATAAAAATAGAATACTAATAAAACTTCTTTCTGGCTGGAATTCCAAAGGTGCTATATATATTTGTTCATAAAAGGGTAAATGTCTAGAATTAAAACTATGAAAAATAACTAGAAGCTTGGCTCTCTCCTACATGATTATCAATTCTTAAACACTTTCATATCAATATCTGCTATCTGCTTATTTTGAGAAAACCATTACGTTCAGAGAGAGTGAGCATTTTATAAGTGAGAATAGTTAATGCATAATTCAACATTTAATAAGGCTATAGAGCTGAAAGATATGAAGCAGTAACTCAGACAGTCCAGACCATAAGCAGCTCTAAGGGGTTACATTCTTACAGTCAATATGTGCACTGGCCTGTACCACCCAAATGTCCAACACTCTCTGAATAAAGCCAAGCACTTTAATTAAACAGTTTCTTTTTCACATCAGTAGATAACACTTATCAGCATGATCTTATAAGTAAATAGGATGATGTCTATTTAGAGTGAGTTTCAGGTATTGAGAAATGTTTATGTTGTCATGATGAGTGAAAAACATATAGCACAAAACTTCCCACAGGATAAGATCACAATAATGCATGTAATATGTATAGAAAATTTTTAAAATTTTATTATTACTTAAATAATTTTAGTTGGAAAAATGCTTTTTTTTTTTTAATAGGAGGCTTTGATATTTCTGATTATAGTTATTGTTCCATACAAATAAAAATTATGCTAGTGAAACAAATTATTTCATCCATATATTTTTCCATTTGTTTATCTCCTCTCTCAGTCACAGACTAGGGTAGTAAATATTACTCTGCACTAGTAATTTATTTAGTTGCAAAGCTGATCTATATTATAACTATTTCCCCCTGCATCAGCTATATCATGCTTTAAACGACCACAATACATGAATATTCAGATGCATTATAAATGCAAATATAAAAAATAGCAAATGATAATTAATGAGACCAAAAAAAAATGGCTGAGCTCCTTTATAAGACAAACTTCCTGAAGCATTTGTTGCATTTACATTTTGTTTGACTTACATTTTGATTACACTTACACATAGCTCAAGCTATGCAAAGTTATTTGAACCAATGAAGACTCAATGACATACTTTTTAATATTATTTGAAATAGGCATTTAGGGAAAAAAAAGTTAAGCCCTTTAAGATTTTCTCTAATCAGTCTCTAAAATGTTCTGATGATCTATAATCAATATGACTACCAGTATGTGATGGCTATAGAAAATGATTAGAGAAACTATTTCCTTTCCTATTTCCCTGTTGCGAACTGGATCATTCACAGAGAGACCAGAAAGGGGACTCGCTTACCACGTTAGATAGCATCCCAACTAGACACAGTAGTCATCTCCATAACAGTAAGGTTAGCTTTCACTGGCAATTTTAACACCCTTTGACTATCTCTCCTTTAGATGACAGTAGGGATAGGAGGGGAGAATGAAGTAGGATGTAAGGAAGTATGGAAAATAGAATATGTGTTAAAACTAAGCATTATTCTAAAATGGCTCTAAGTTGCCTGGAGTTTTATAAGAGCTCATTGCCTTCAAGAGATATTTCTGGTCTTATAGCCATCCTAGGCATTCTTATTCTGTACGTTTATAAGAGCTAACCCTGCTCACTTATGTCTAACAGTGAATCCACTTATGTCTGACAATAAATCCTCCTCAGTCGTGCTTTCATTGAAGTCATCTCTGCCTACAGTTTTGGTTTACTTCTAAAATCGCAGAAATCAAGTCTACTTAAAATTTCTCATTTAATATCATTCGCCCTTGAAATCAAAAGGCAAGTTTTAAAAAAATATTGAACAATAACTCAGGAAAACAAAGCACCCACACACAAAAACCTATGATTTGTCTGTCTCATAAAGAAAAAAAAAAGGAATAAAGCCCCGAAGAATGAGAAGTTAGTGCTTAATGGATATGGGTTTTCTTCTGGGGTGACAAAAACGTTTTGGAGCTAGACAGAGGTGGTGGCTGACAACATTGTGAATGTATTGAATGCCACTGAATTGTTCACTTTAAAGTGGTTAATTTTATGTTATGTGACTTTTACTTCAATTTTTTAAAGGGCAATAAAAGCCAAGAACAGTTAAATCTCTTAATATAAGTAATTCTTGTCCTGCATGGTTTGGTAAAGGTCATCGTTTGGAAAATGTCACTAAGTATATGGTCATTTTGGTACTTCTCGCTGCTGTTTCAGTTTTATTAATGTCTGCTGTTCAATAGTGGTGTCTGCCACAAGCTACCATTAGGTCAGACTTATTTTTCGACTGAGACAACAAGAACAGGCAGTTGATTTCAGTAAGGTAAAAAAGGTCTCACAATTTTTTCATCCTGAGAAAAGAGAATGGACTGCTTATTCTCTTTTTATTCAATAGCTCCCAAATACACTATGCCACTTACTACCTATAAAATATTTTCTTCCAAAGAAACTAAGGGCAGTTTTTCCTAACGTAGCTCAGGAGGTGGTCTACAAAGTTCTTCAAACTGTTGCTAACAGTATAGACAACAAGGTAATTTCATGATTTTAAAGCATAGATTTTTGTCTACAATATTCACTCTTTCCATTAAGAAACCACTTGCAGGACACTTAATATAAATTGTTCGATGAGGATCTACTTTTAAATTCCTGGCATCATATTCATGGAACAGAAATGAGAAGACAGTGACACAATCAAGTAAGCATTCCTCTATTTCCAGCTTGTTCTTTGGTTTTTAACCACATTCCTCCTTTCCTCTCTCCTTGAAGAACCACAAGGTATCAGAATAAGTAAATTGTTAGCCACTGGGATGTTAAAGTGATGAGTACAAACTTGGTAATGTACATTTTCATTCTTCTTCTATATATTCTTGGTAACATATAATTCCCAAGGCGTTAATTTCGTTGGTTTATGCAAATATATATTTTATAAAAAAAATTAGAAAGACTATGAGATACTTCTGAAATTTTTCAGATTTATCAACCTGGAGCCCCAAAAATTAAGTTTAAAAAATCAAATTCTCCATAGATATTTTTATTTAACATTTTACAGTATCATTATGTCCCAGGCATTGGTCTGAATACTTACAAATATTAAAGAATTTAAGCTCACCAGCAACATTATAAGGTGAGTGCTACCCTTAATCACCACATTTATAGATGAGAAACTTATCTAAGGCCATCGAGCTGGTATGTGGTAGACCCCAGACTGGTACCACGGCAGTCGGATTCCGGAGCCCCTATTCTTCACCACAGAGAGTGTCATGTTCTTCTCTCATACAGAAGGTCATGCATAGCCATTATTAATCAATATGGGATCATGACCTGGTTAAAAGGTGATGGCCGTGGAAAATATCTGTTGTTTCCCCCCACCCCATCCCCACATAATGCATTACAAGAAAACCAACAGCAGCACCTTATACTTGCAAAGTATATTTAACATCATTTGATCTTCACAACAACCCAGGGCTGGGTCATGAATATAATCTCCATTTCACAACCAGGCTTACAGAGGGTGAAGAACTTGTCACAAAACACAGTTGGTATGTGGCAAGGCAGGGCTCCTACTTCATCTGGAATCTCATTCTAGGGTTCCTTCCTCCATACTTAATGCTACAAATCTAGTGAAGTCCAGCACACATTACATGATAGAGCAGGGTCCTGCTGGTTTCTCTTCAGAAATCAATGCTACACCTCTAGCACACAGGGAACACCACTCTTTCTCTATCAGCATGTCTTTACACTGGTCTATCCAGTTTACCAGGTCTCTCACTGAAACCTTACTGGATTGGGGGTTGGGTGAGAAATAAAAAACAAACAGGGCTGGGTGGTGCCAGGACTACGTTGCCTTCAAATAAGACAGAGGAGAAATGGGTTAGCAGGAAGAACCAGGAGCCACAAGCTGCCCAGTGTTCTCCCTGTTCAGTGGATCACCATCCATGGAATTAAGCATTGCTGTCTCTATCTCCTGAGGGTGGAATAGTAGCTGAAAACTGCACCCAGGCCTCCCTGGGATGTACCCTGATACATTTATCCTACCAGAAGAGAAAGACCAAACTGAGCTTCCATTATTTTCCAACAGAAATTCTCATTCAGAAAAAGAATGTAAAAACTAACCTAGTTCTGGGATGATATTCAAAATATTGAACAGCTGGTACCAGCAAGGGCAGTTAACCAGTCAGGAAGGCCCATGGGAGGTAGAGGCTACCTTTAATGTCTGGATTGAGGGGAGGTGGAAAGGGGCTGAGTATGGGTGGAGGCAGTGAATGTGGAGTAGTCATTACTGAACATCCAGCACATACATGATAATAACAGCTCTGCATCCTAGGATCCTTGGAGCCTGGGATATTAAAAAATACAATAACATTTTAAATACAGGATATTCAAAAAAATCTAATAAATAAATGTCTATTTTCTCCCATGCATTCAATAATAACTAAGATAAAAAGCAGTGGAGAGACTCTACCTGGAGCAGAACTGAAGGTGAATTAAAGTAAGTAATGCATCAACCAATCAAAAATATTTGTTAAAGGTCCTGGAGAACCAAAGGAGGAAGAGGAGGTCAGTAAGAAAGGATAAACGTGATGATAAACAGGACACTAAGGAAGGGGGCATGGATAAAGCGTCAAAAGTCACCTCAGGTCTCAACTGAGTAAGTGCAGGTCCTTTCCTAGAGGTAGGGAGGTGGCAGGAAATGATCTATTTATAGACCAGCCCAGGAGAGGAGCTGATGATCACACCTCCCTTTTCCCACTCCCATCAGCCTCAGGGGTTATACAACCTGAGAAACAAATGATTTGGACAATCAGAGTCATAAATACTCCTCTCAATGATCAGGATACAAAGACAACAGTGTCTGGGTCTCAAACTTCCTTACCTTTTGTGTCCCTCCAAAATTCATGTTGAAGTCCTAACTCTCAAGTACCTCAGCATGTGACAGTATTTGGAAACAGAGTCTTTAAAGAGGTAATTAAGTTAAAAGGAGGTCATTAGAGTGGGCCCTTATCCAATCTGTCTGGTATTCTTTTAAGAAGAGATTAGGACACAGATGAGTACAGAGGAAACACCATGTTGAAGACACAGGGAGAAAGACAGTCATCTACAAGCCAAGGAGAAAAGCCTCAAAAGAATCCAACCCTGCTGACACCTTGATCTCATACTCCTAGCCACTAGAATTCTGAGAAAACAAATTTCTGTTGATTAAGCTACAAAGTCTGCAGTACTCTGTTATAGCAGCCATAGCAGACTAACACACTGCCCACACTCTGGAACCTCTTGATGAGAATAATAAAAAGCTGAGACTTACCTCTAATCACCAAATCCCTTCTTGTCCCAGAAATATTGTATTTACAAAGTCTCGGGAGAGTTCATCTGAATGTGCTCTTTCTCCATACTAGCTGTTGCCTGCTGCCATTTAGTGGCACCATCTCATTTTATGCTCACAAAAATGTTCTCCTCTAGGATGGCTAACATTACTCCTGTTTTCAAATATAGGGAAATGATGGCCACGAGGCTAAGTAAATACACAGAGTGAGTAAATGACAGATTTGGGGTTTGAATGCTGGCCCTGGCCTGATAGCAGTGAATCAATGCTCAGTGCCACTTGTTCTAGGGACCCCAGGGCCCAAGACAAACCCAGATGAAGTCAGCAGCAGGTCAGCTGCCCACACCTCTAGTGTGTAATAGAGAAAAGTCAATCAGAACAGGTTTCTTCCTTGGTTTCTTTCTCCTCTGCCTCCTATTTGGACTCCCTGCTTCCATTCTCCTAGATGGGTGTCCACACCTCAGGTAAAATGGTTCTTCTAAAACTTAACAACCCAGTCACTCTTGTACTCAAAATCTTCCAATTGCTTCTCATCTTACCCAGGGCAAAATCCAAATGAACCCAAAATGACCCAGCCTTGTAGAACTTCCCCTTCTCTCCCTTGTTCATGACTTTCCTAGCTTCGCTGTCCTCCCTGCTATTTTTAGAACCCACCGAGTATTCTCCTTACACTTGCTGTTTCTTCTGCTCCTTCACTTCCTTCAGGTCTCTACTCAAATGTGACCTTTACAGAAAGGTCATCCATAAACACACTATCAAAAATAACATTCTTCCTCCCTTAATTAACCTCATTGCCTCTTACCCTCCTTATTTTTCTTCATACCACTTACCAGTCCCTGACAGTCACATCCATTTGTCCACTTACTGTCTGTCTCTTCCCACTGGGATTGTGAGCTCCATGAGACTGTCCTTTCTGTTGTCACTGCACTATCCCCAAGGCCTAGACCACTGTCTGGCACATAATAGGCACTCTCTAAACCATGGGTGGATGGGTAAATTTATGGATGGACACCAGAAACTATAACAGTGGAAAATGAATACAGCAGAGACAAAAAAAAAACTGCTCTGGGTGGTTGGGAGAAGGTGCCATCATAATGTAGTTTGAGGTAGCAGGTCAAGGAGAAGATCAGGGAAGGCTACCGTGAGAATCAGCGGAAGGATGACTAAGACAATGTTATATGCAAGTCACTTGGTGACTTTAAAGCAGGTGGTGTCACCACATGGAGAGAAGCAGCACAGAACAGACAACAGGACCACCACATGAAAGGACATGTGGATCAACCAAAGGGCTTAGCTTTTACACCTCTGGACTACAGTGGGAAGTGACTGAACATCCGTGTCTGTGAACTACCTGGGGCTATTAAAGAAAAGGCAGAACATTTAAGCCAGAGGAAAAATCTTAGGTTTTTATGACAATTTTAAAGTTAAAAACTGAATACTTACAGTTCTGGGTTCAAACGTATAAAGAGCTCTGAACACTTTAACTTGCCCTAAAAGAGAGGAAAAAAGAATAATCAATTATTTCATTTCTAAATTTGCTCTAAATATTATCATCCATTATATTCTTCAGAATTCCCCAAATAAAAGCCTATGTGAGAAATTTTTTTGGAGATTAAGTACTTTTTCTGCATAAGAGGTATTTTTAAAATATTTGTTTAATAAAAGCATGAATACACATACACACCTAGGTGGTGATTTTGCTTCCCCCTCTCAAACAATAGTAGCTACATAAATTTTGTGCTCACCTTCTGTCCTAAATAGAGCCCTTCCAACCCTAAGATCTAAGTCTAAAAACAGAAAGGTGAGCATTTAACATAGATACTTAATATGGCAACTGACAGTGGCTTAATATTCTTAAATCAATGGTTTAAGATTTTATATTTTTCTCCACAAAAAAGAAAATACCATTGAGAAAAATAGTACTGTTGGAGAAATCTGTGATTCTATTAAGTCCTAAAACGGAATGCAATAATAGCTAAGCAAAGAGGAGGTCACATTTATGAGAGCTTTCTTCCGTTTTGCCAAACAATATCTTTTTTTTATGCCCCTCTGCTGCCTTTCCTAACACCCCATATCAGAATAACTGATTTGATGGCCTGTCTCATTCGAAGGCAGGAACCATGACTTTTTCAATTTCCCAGCACCTACCTAACATATACATAGTATGAACTTAATAAATTCTTGCTAAATGAATATGTAAGTAAAAGAACAAATTCAGACAGTGTAGGAAAAAGCCTGTAAATAGCAAAAAAAAAAAAAAAAAAGAGGTCTTTTTATGAAATAGATTTAGAAGGGATAACAAAAGAAGATGACCTACTTAAAATGTGGTAACAGTTCAGATCCGCCTAGTGCAAGAGCCTCATGCAGAACAGTGGCTTTCAAGGTGGAACACAGGAAAACTACTGCAGAAATTATATACACTTTTATCTTATTTTTCACTCCTATTTTAACATGTTCTATAACAGCATAATAGAATAATGCACAAGCTATAAATATATACACATTTTGGGGAGTACTCAAAACCTTTTGCTGATAGAATGTAGGTGTTTTTGTTTTATGAATGAGATATCCAAGTACCTGCTAGCACAGTGCCTAGAATATGGGAGCATTCAATAATTATTTGTTGAACGAATAAGGAATGGATGAATAAAGAAATAGAAACATACTCCAAAAAAGTCTGAAAACCGGTCAAGTAAAACAACAGTGTCCAATAGGACTTTACGTAATGATGAAAACGGTCTACATCTGTGCTAGTCGCATACAGCTACTGAGCACCTGATGTGTGATGTGAGGGACTGAGAACTGACCTGTAAATACTACTTAATTCAAAGTGAAATTGCCACATGTGGCTGGTGGCTAGCTTATTGAACAACATCGGAAAATGGGAAATGATGTAATATCCCTTGGAAATCAAGTGACTCATCCATGTGATAGAGTCATTAAAAAAGAACACTGCAGCTCTTCCCAAAGCTGCCTGGGTTGACTTCTCAAAATGGTTTGCTATTCACTTGACCCAGAAAACCCCACAAACTCATGCAAATCAAGAGGTTCAAATCTTCGCATCCATTTCATGAAACTGCCCAGGCCATCAAGAGGTACACACATCCTAAAAGCCACCAAGTATCTGGAGGATGTCACTTTAAAGAAGCAATGTGTGCCATTACATCAGCATAGTGTGGCGTTGGGAGGTGTGACCCAAACAATGGGCTGGACGCAGGGTCAGTGGCCCAAAAAAAAGAATGCTGAATTTTTGCTGCACATGCTTAAAAATGCAGAGAGTAAGGCTGAACATAAGGGTTCCGATGTAGATTCTCTGGTCATTGAGCACATCCAGGTGAACAAAACCCTCAAGATGCAGCGCAGAACTTACAGAGCTCGTGGGCGGAGTGACCCATACGTGAGCTCCCCCTGCCACACTGAGATGACTCCCTGCTGAAAAAGAGCAGTTTGTTCCTAAACCAGAAGAGGGGGGTTCCACAGAAGAAAAAGATATCCCAGAAGAAACTGAAAAAACAAAAACTTATGGCCTGGGAGTAAATGCAGTATTAAATAAATGCTAATAAAGTAGAGAGAGAGAGAGAGAGAGAGAGAGAGAGAAGGATACCGGCATAGCCAAGAGCCTACAAAACAAAAACATTCAGTGAAAAAAAGCAAGTTATTGAACAGTATGCCAAGTAACATCCCATTCATGTTGACAACACACACACATACACACACACACACACACACACAATCTTAAATGACAGCACCAATTATGGGGAGACTTCACATTCTACTTTACGTGTATTATTTATATTCATTACACTGAGAATGTATTAATGACCAATGAAAACAATAAAAGTACTTTTACGGGGAGGGGGGCATTATTTCTTCTAAAATGTCTTAATACAGAAGAGCAGCTCAGATCCCATCCCTGGTTAGTGTGTCTGCAAGAAAACACGATTTTTGCAATATGAATTCTAGTGCCACTTCTTTTCTGTTCTACCTAGGGGAAGTTAACAAGCAGAAGAAAAGGTGAAATTTTTTTTGTTTAGAGTTTATTTTTTACCCTCACCCACAGGCCTGAGAAAGGAAACATCAAGCGGAAGGAGGAGTTGCCAGGAGAGTATTTTCTGCTGACTAGATTGCCTGAGAGGGCAGACTAGTTATCCTGATTACTTACAAACTTTCCAACGAGAATTTATATAGGAAACAGTCAACTCGTGACCAAAATCAATACCGACAGAACTTTCTAATTCCTTTGAGGGAATTTTGGGAACAAGATCCAATGCCAAGTTAATAAGCATAAAAAAAAATTCAGTATAAAGAACTTGAAAAAATACTTGGAGTGTGACAAAGCTGCTGGTTTTTGTAATTATATCTTCTGTGATTGTCTTTTTTAAAATGTTCACAACTAAAAGGAAGTGGGAGATTTACTTGCATTTTGATAAACACTTGAATGTAGGCAACTCTTTAGGCTGTTATACAAAGGAACATTCTCTTTGTTTAACGCTGTAGAAATACTTCCACACACACAATCCTATTTATCAATTAATGTTGGGACATTACCCTCTTGTGGATCCCTTTTACTCTATATATTATAAAAGTCTGGGCTTTAATTTATTCCATTCTCAAAACTAAGTCAAGTAGAAATGAAAGAATACAAAAGGAACAACCAGAGGATATGAAAGAACTGCATTTAAAAAAATACAAAAAAAAACAAAAACAAAAACAAAAAACAAAAAAAAACAGATGACTTTCATGTTTACAGTTTTATCAACCGTGGATAGTCTCTCAAAAGAATGTTTAATAATACTTAATACACTGATCATTTTTAACTCTATTATGAGTGATGTTCTAAAAGTATACAAGAAATCAGGATACTCTGTTTCTATAGTATTATCCTTGCAGACATCTAAAAAATAATAATAAACATATTAATAAATCATCAAGGGCAGACACTGATCAATTCCAAATTTATTTAAAGGCAGATTCACAAATTTAAACTAGTCACGCTCTTGCATATGCAGGGGAGGCTAACTTAGATGCCTTCTTCAGGCACCATCCATCTTAATCATTTTCTCATGGAAATCTGGTTATACATAACAAAGAGAGAAAAGTGGAGCTAAGAAGACCGAGTGAATTACCTGAAATCACCCTGGAATTCACCCTGAATTAAGTTTGGAAAGAGGCCCAATCTTTTGTCTGATGCTTTATGTGGAACTCGCATGTACTAGCATGTGAATGGTATTAAGGATTTCAGTAGAGCTGGCTTCCTGATGTAAACAAGTTAAGTAAATTCCCATTACACTCCAAGCAGCTGGTCCTTGCTGCCTTTTCACTGTGCTAGCTCCTCATCTTGCCAGTCACACCCTTTCCATTTCTCTGCAGCCTCACCCAGCCCCCCTAGAGAAGGCCTCTACAATCAGCCAAACAACTATTTGCCTTTGGAGTTGGGCTGACCCCAGACATCAATAAACTATTTGTCCACAGCGGCTGAGGCAGCTAGAAGGAAAGGGTTCTTGGACTGGGCCTGACACAGGCAAAGGGTAAAAGAATTTGGTTTCTGAGGTTTGCAAACAAAGTATGGATTGCTATACCTCTAAGGCCCTGAAATAGCACCCGGATGAACTTGCAGCTTACAGACTCAAACATAAAATTTCTAAGCTACTTAATTCTCTGTTAGAGAAGCAGTGGAGGAAAAGCTTCTAGAGTCAGCCACTAAGACAGCATTAAAAAAAAAAAAAAAACACTTCTCACTATAATGGACAGACATAGAATAAACAGAAAGAGAAATGACTTTTCGAATATCAGACCTTAGCTGTCTATAACAGACCAATTATTTCATTAACGTTCTGCTTAAGAACTCAGGAAGCATGAGACATTTAGGACTTCATTTAAAATGACTATAACTATTACATATGTACTATGATGGCTGCGACTAAAAATACTGACAATGCTAAGTGTTAAGAAACATAGAACAACCAGAACTCTCAGACACCACCAGTGGGCATGTAAACTGGTACAATCATTATAGAAAATCATTTGGCAGTAGCATTAATTCATTTTTTATCTGTCTTAACATACCGTTGAGATCTTAAATTTCATTTTTGGGGAAGGAACATAACTAGAATACCTTCCTTGTACCTTTTGTAGGACTAAGATATTACGTATAAAGATAACCCCTCCAGGACAGTGTCACTGCTCCCAGAGTACATTGAGTCTCAACATTTTTATCATAATTCTTTAGCACTATAACGGTAGCCTGATGAGACTTGTGTGAAGCTAAGTAAACATTCTAAAATGAGGTCTGTGCAAAAGAAAAATATTTTGGTGCTAGCTCTGCTAGCTTAGCTGTCACCTGCGGTGATGTTGCCACCAAGTTAGTAAGCTTTCCTCCTTCCCTAATAGAAAATGGCTGAGGTCAAGACCTACCTCCTCTTCATGTGGGCTTGAAGATTTGCTTAATGCTGATGATGCAATTTCACTAACGGCAATCGCACAAAGGACACAATGGTTTCTCCAAAATTTTTAGCAATTGCTCTTTCTCAACATTAACTCTCCATCTATATCTATAATTTTTACTATTTATATAATAATTTTTGGACATATAAAATTTGCAGCCTCACAATCATCAATTATAGCAATATTTTACTCTCCAATGATGTACATTTAAACTTTCAATTGAGAGAATTTTCATATATAAAGCATAAAACAGGACATTCAAAATAAGTTACATTTAGAGTACTTGACTGTTTTTCAAAGTGAATATTAAGATAACCATTAATTCAAATGGCATGTCTTGTTTACGTTACTGGTGCCACTACACTGGTTAGACAAGACGGTTTCCTATGCAATCTGCAATCCTTTTTCTAGTACAAGTCTAGGTGTGTCAGAAATGACACTGAAGTAGGCATTCCTCCATTTGGCCAGTTGGCCAAAGCTGAATAGCAGATTTAGGAAGAAGTTTGAGGCTACAGTAAACTACTATGTACCCCTATATTTAGTGTGTGTTTGTATGTACCAGGTCATTAAGTAAAACATGTATCTTACTGAAGATCAAGGTCAAAAAAACGTTTGAAAGCCACTCCTTCAGACTATCTGATCAAATCAGGAATTTTGCTACAATACACTCTAAAAGAAGAGTATTATTTCCTCTGTTTGGTGAATTTCAAAACTCAGCTAGCATATAAAAAATAATATTCTCCTATCTCTCCCAAAAACATATAGTTTATAACCAATATTAGAGCTTTCAAAAAGAACGAAGAGGAAGAGAATTATTTAAACAAGGGAAAAACATGGAAAACTAAGAATTTATCATATCCATATAGTTCTCACGTTTGTCTGAGAGAACAAGGAGACTATTAACTTAATTTACATGCTGTGTGTATTTTAAAAAGTGTCACCCCCTCTGAATATTCTCAAAGTATAAGTATTAATGTTATTTCTACTAGGCATATTTAAATTATTCCATTAAACATGCAACAGGATGCTTTCTGCTCAAAACCAAAACAGAAAGAGTGTATGTGATAGCATCCAGGAGTCAAGGCCATCATTTGATTGCATGGGTGAAAGGAAACAGCTGTGCTCTGTTAGGCCTACACAGAGCTCCCCTGGGCTTTATGGATTCCAAAGGTCATAAAAGAGGTGATTAGCTCAGAACAGCCTTCTTGGTGAAGCTCTCTCTATTCATGTCATTCCACAAAAGCCCACTGCTCTTGAAAATAAAACACAGAGGCTATAACACTTGCAAAGAAAATCATTATGTGAATGTAGCAATGTCCAAGAGTTTCTGATGTAAAGAATAAGTTTCTTCTCTCAAATACAATGAATTCTATATTCATATATACCCTTAAAGGCTATAATTAATAAAAATGACTATGAACAAAATATTTTTATCTCTCCTTACTCTAACACTACTTCTTCCCTGTGGCTTCCCCTTACCCAACCCAAAAGAAACTTGAAAAATTTGAAACATGTCTTGATTTCAGCTGCAGGAATGGCAGACTCATTAAAAACAGTAGCCAGTGTATTTTCTGACAAGAGGGTTCTGTTTATTAACAGTGTGACTTTCTTATCCATTTTTTCTGCTGCTTACACTTTTCAGTGCCTTTCAGCAAACTTGGTCACTTTTACGTCTTGAGGAGCCATAATTGCTGGTTATTTGTATTCTCTATGGCATAATAGAAAAGTCCCAAATAGCAGAGTTCAAAATTTCAAATGGCATGTTCATTACCGGCTATGTCACGACTGGCTAAAAATTAGAGAGGGGGCAACGGCCCCTAAAGACCCTTTGCCCAAAGACAAACTGCTTCCAAAGTCAGTCTGAGGAGACCGTGGAGATGAATGGAAGAAAATTATTTCAGGACGTGGTTCCATAGTGTAGCAGTTAGCACGTCTGCTTTACACATATAAGGTCCTGGGTTCGCCCCCCACTGGAGCCATGGTCCATAATCTACAGCCATACCACTCTGAACAAGCCTGATGTCTGATCTCGGAAGCTAAGCAGGATCGGCCTGGTTAGTACTTAGATGGAGGAACATTTAGAAGGACCAAGTGCTGTAGGCATAAATAATAATCAATAATAAAAAAAATTATTTCAGTCCTTGGAATTTCACTGAAAAAAGGTTACAGTGGTCACGCCACCTTCTGCAAAAGGCAAAGGCAAAATGAGTCCAAAGGCAGCCCACAACAGCAACACCTGTTTCTGTATAACCTGTGAGCTAAGAACGGTTTTACATTTTTAAATGGTTAGGGTGGTAGAGGGGGTGAGAAATCAAAAGAATAATATTTCAAGACAAATGAAAACTATCTGAAATTCAAACTGCAGCATCTGTCAATAAAATTTTCTTGGAAACAGACAATATTTGCATACTGTCTACAGCTGCCATCAAACTACAACATCAGGATCGAGGTGTGGCAACAGAGACGATCTATGACCCACAAAGCCTAAGATATTTACTATCTGGCCTTTTATAGAAAAAATTTTCTGATTTCTAGCCTATAGTCCCTTTTTCTATAAGTAATAAGTCAGACCACAGGAGCATTATGGTATATTGTGAAGAGCTGTGGGTCCAAATCTGCCTCTCACTGAACCAAAAGCAATCTCAGTCTCAGCCTCTTCCTATGTGAAATGACTAATTGAGCAAAAAAATCTATACATTCAAGATTGAGACAGAAAATCCCCTAACACCAAAATCCCTAATCCAAAATGAAATCACCCATCTATACTCACGTTTATGGGGCAGTTACCACGTGCCAGACACCATGCAGAGCGCAGGCAAGCAGCAACTCATTTAATCCTCAGTACATTATTAACCCTATTTTACAGCTGAAGAAACTGAGGTTAGAGAGAATGCATAACTAGTCCAGGTCTACACAGCTAGAAAGGGGTAGAAATGGGGTGTAAACTCAAGCTATCTGGCTCCAGGGCCCACACTCTGAACACCCCAGATGCAGCTCAGAATGCTGAGCTTTTAATGATGGCATGCTAAGATTAAATGAGACTAAACAATTAACATAAATAAGTTACTGAGTGAAGTTCCTGAGGCATTTTATGTACCCATAAGTGTTAGCTATTATTAAATACTACAAATTTTTAACTTATTTGGAGGGTTATTCCTTGTGTCTTTATCCATACTGGCGAGATAGCCTTATCAAAATCCGACTGCTGTATATGAGAGAATTTATCATTTATAATGTCCCAGCAAAGAAATCTTAATGCTTTTGTTATGCAAACAAAGGATAGCATCTAGTATCATATATCTCTCAGTGGCTATTAAAGAATTAAATGTGAGTTTTAAAAAGTTATTGTTTTTCAAACCTTTAGCTATTGTCTTTGGTCTGCTCAGGCTGCCTTAACAAAATACCACAGACTGGATGGCTTAAACCACAGACATTTATTTCTCACAGTTCTAGAGGCTGGGAAGATCAAGGTGCTACCTAACTCTACTTCTGGTGATAACTCTCTTTCTGGCTTGCAGATGGCTCCCTTCTCACTCACTGTAAGCTCACATGGACTCTTTTGGACACACAGAGAGATCTCTCTACCTTTTCTTATAAAACCACTAATCCCATTATGTAGGCCCCATGGGAAATTAATTAGGGTTAGATTAGGTCATCAGGGAGTTAGGGCTTCAATATATGAATTGGGGCAGGGGGCATAAACATTCAGTCCATAACAGCTATGAATACATAATTATAGAAAAACCAGAAATGTATGAACATGTAAATGTATATATATGCTGGAATATAGGTTACCACAATAATAATAAAAATTAGCTTTCTGGAGATACATTTATGTTTCACTGTTATGCAAAAAAGGCTAGTGGTAATACATATATACATATACCAGCATAGAAGAAAAACTGGAAGGAAACAACATCAAAATGTTAATAGTTATTTCTGGGCAGTAGAACTATAAGTCACATTTAATTTATTTTCTAAATTGTCTACAAGGAATAGGAATTCCATATATAACCACGAAAATGTATTCTTTTTTAATGTCCTACTGAAGGACAACTTAAAAGTTATTTGTACTTCATCTGCAGAGTATTTTAATGAGTCATTTTTTGCCCTCTTTGTCTCCCTTATCTCGCCACTAAAAAAAAAAAAAAAAATCAGTGGAGAGATAAAGCAACTGCAATAGGAAGTATGCTTGCCAAAGTGAGACTACGGAGGACATGTAAGTAACACAGTGGAGATGTAGGGTGGATAGGAGGTGGCATCTAATTTGATTCTGGAAAAATAACAGGAGTTGCTGATGCAAAGAGGCGCAGGGAGCAGGGTAGGGCAGACCTAGAATACAGAATAGTATATAGACAGAGGAACTGGAGGTGGTGTAGTGCAGGCAGGGGAATGCCCCAGCTTGCCTGGTTCTGAAAGTAGAGATCGTTTATGGACAGGGGAGCTAGCTAGACAGAGGTCTGGAGGGTCTGGGAAGACCCAAGGAGTCCAAGTGATTCCCAGAAAAGGTCAAAGAAATATTCAGGTATTTTCCCAAACCAGGTCAGATTCTGGGAGAAGGAAGAGGGTCCCAAGAGAATAAAGTCCCTAAAGGATGACAGAGAAGTCCCTAGAGTTTCCCAGAGAATGACAAAGGTCAGCAAATGAAAAGCTGTGGTTTTCTGGAGTTATATTTAAAATAGGGTAATTACAGGACCATTCTTATGAAAAGGAGCTGAGGGTCACAAACTTAGATTCAGTGTCAAATTTCCACTACTCCAAGGCCCAAGGCACCTTTCACACCCACTGCTGAGGCAGCAAGTTGCTCAAGAACTTGAACTCTCATTAATGGATGCCCAGAAGCTCATTTACCTTTCTCGGGTTGTGCAGGGACCTAAGGGAAGGCAGGGGATTAAGACATTGAAATTTGCCCTTAAACTTCTCAGAATACCCTTAGTCCCCTCCCAAACCCTTAAGCCTAAAGAATTATTTGCTGTTTGCCATGTGGATAGGTTGACAGTGAAAATAACCTCCACCTGCAGAGACAGAAGAGGGAAAACTCCGGTGTTCTCTAGGGCAGCTGGCTTTCCACCAATACACAGTGGTCGTCAAAACTGTAGACTTTCATAATAATTACTAGGAATTTGCCCTCCTTTAGTACCCACTGTCCAGCTGTAGAAGTTATCCATCTTCTCTTGTAATCTATCTTAACAAATTACAGTTCTTTAACTATGATCTTAAAGATATTTAGTGGAAAATTAATACTCAAGAGCACTGAAATAGTTCTATGAACAGAATTTGTTTTTGAGTTCTACAGATTTAGCAATAAAACTTATACCCATCAGTACAATTCTATGTTCTTAAAATTGTCACTATTTCGGAATCCCTATAAGTATATTAATGTTATTTTCTTATAAAAAAAAAAAAGAGGCTTTTGGTTTCTTGTGTGAGAACTACATTAATTGACAAAAGAATGCGTGGGCTGACAACTACTTTCTTAGAGGAAGAATCGTCCCTTTTCCAGAGAGAAACATTGAAAACCCTCCTTTCTGGAATAAAATTAAAAGAATTTCTAAAAAGCAAGGTCTAAGCTTGAATCCATGGCTTAAAACTGTTACCTCCAAAAAAAAAAAGAAAGGAAAAAATGTTGGAGAAAGAAGGATTCTGAACGATATTTCGCAAGAAGTTAATTTTTAAAACTAGCTAAAGATATATTCTTCAACCTCAACCTATGTAGTTGATATTATCAAGTTATAATTAGCTTTTTGCAAACATAAAAGTCCTCATAGTCTCAAAGACCTATGAATAACCACATTTTGAATAACCACATTCATGAATAACCACATTTTGTAAGGGTCTCTTTGGCCCTGAAGGTAGGATCCAGACATATTTCTGCATGGCTATCCCAATGTTCTCTTTCTCAAGGCAGCTGCAAAAACAATACAAAACAAAAAACAACAACAAAAACACAACTCCACTGCCTTGTGTAGCCAGAGCCTAAGTGAAATCAGATCAGACATAATTATGAACATATTATGTCTCCACCCTAAAGCTCTTCCCATCCTTTCCTCTCTCTCCATGTTTGCCATGAAAATCTGGATTTATGAAAAATCCTTAAAGTATTTAATTCCTCCATATGTTTGCATTCACAAGGCACTGAGCATAAGGATTAGCAGGAAGATACGTATCATCGAAAATGTCCCAGGGTTCTATAAGAAGCACAGGATGAAGTTATGTAGAAAATTGGGGAATTATTTGAAAAGTCAGTCTAAGGCAAAGAAAATTTCAAAATACATTTAGAATCAGGTGACGAAACAGAGCCAGAGTGATCTAGGTACTGACTTATCAGGGTGACCAAGCAAGTTAATAAGAAAATTGGGGCCAGAACTTCACCCCAAAGCTAATGTTCATTTTCCATTTACTATATTATGCCTCTTTCTCCTCCAAATTACAGTTTAGTCCTAGAATATCCACTGTATTAGCCCATCTTTATGCCTAAAGTCCTATCATTAAAGAGTACAGTAACGGGGATATAGAGGGCAGCACAGGAAATATAGTCAATAGTATTTTAATGGCTATGTGTAGAGCCAGATGAGTGATACAGTAATCAGGAGGATCACTTCATAAACTGTAAATGTCTAACCAACGTGTTGTATACTTGAAACTAAGAAAAAAAAACACTTAAAAAAAGAAGTACAGAAGTACGGAACCCCCTTATCCTTGGGGAATATGTTCAAAAACCCTCAGTGGATGCCTGAAATCGCAGATAGTACCAAAACCCTATATACACCACGTTTTTTCCCTACAAATGCATACCTTTTTGCATAAAAGAAGAACTTCTTTTTGTCATATCCGAATTGCCAGCATCAATATACTCTAGTGCTCTGGAGCCATTATTAAGTAAAATTAGGGTTATTTGAACATGAGCCCTGTGATACGGAGACAGTCAATCTGATAACCAAGAAAGCTACTATGAGACTAACGGGCGGGTAGTATATACAGTATGGATACACTGGAAAAAGGGATGATTCACGTCCCAGGCAGGATAGCATGAGATTTCATCACGTTACTCAGAACAGTGAGCAATTAATAACTTATGAATTATTTCTGGAACTTTCCATTTAATTGTCGTCCATGGGTAACTAAAACTGTGGAAAGTGAAATTATGGATAAGGGGGACTACTATAGTTCATTGGAAAAGGGAATTCCTTTCTGAAATCTTGTTTTTAGCTTATCTTATTTTTTAATGTAAGCACCCTTGGGAAAAGGATTGCCATAAATCAATGATTGGTTTAACACAGAAGGTGAATTTGTTCATCGGATGTGAAGGAGTGAGTTAGTTTTCTCTCAGAGCCCTGCGAAATTGAGATAAGAGGAAACCAAGTTCCAGGTGATGTCAACAAAGAAAACCAGGACAGTCCTGACGAGATACTGTTGTAAGGCTCTCTGGGCACATGGCACTGGTCCCTTGAGGTGCCATAATCAAAGGTCAAAGAATAACTGGATATGATGTTCAGGTCTGCCTAAGGTTAGATCTGAAAAAGGAAGGGTATCCAAGAATAAATCCATCCAAGAGTAGCCACAGACCCAGGCCAATCTTAGTGTCATGGTACATCTGAAAGGCACAGGAGTGTTAGCCAAAAGTCTAAAAAATATGAGACATGAATCCAAGCAGGGAAAAAGCAGGCCAATAATAAGGGTTCGGGGCAGACCAAGCAGCAGATATCTTGGTGCCAGTCAACAAGAGAGGCCAGAACAGATATCAAGACATCAGAGAGACCTAGGATCAACCAAGAATTGGGAAATGGGCAGAAGCCCATTGTGGAGAACAGAGCTCCTACCAAGCCAGTGTCAAGTCCCAAGGACATTCAGAGCCCCAATATTCAGGTACAGAATTGGTCCTCGAGAGCGGGAAAGCATTAGGCAAGGATAAGAAGCAGCTCTGTGGATAGGACGGGTTCTCTGAAAGAGGAAGTGGGCAGTCACCATAAGAGGTGACTCCTACTTCACATTTTACCTTAACACAAGTCCAGGTTCTCATTGGTGACTTAGATTTAGAAATTAAGCACAGAGAAATAAAAGAGAATAATTTATTCCCCAAAAGAAAAATAAGGTTGGAAACAATCTCCAGTTCGGCACACTATTCAGAAAAAGAAATTTGGAAGGTACAGTTTCTGTTGCACCATTTCATAGCCAGTTTCCTTGCGTGAAAAACCAGTGAGAATACTTTCAGTTTAAGTCCTCCCTGGGCTATTGTTGATTTGCACTGACTCATCAAAACAATAGTCCTCGGAGCAGCCAGGAAAACCTGTAAACCTGGGTAGGCAACATTTTAAGAAGAGTCATAGGGTCTGGTTTTTAAGCAAGGAAATATGAGATTGTAGCATCTTTCGAACTTAGAGTCTGAGATACCTGCCAACTGTGCCAACTAGCTAGGAGGGCTTCTCTCAGCCTAGCTGCCCTCACCATGCTCAGAGAGCTTGAATTTGGAGGTGTCTTCCCCTTGAGCATGAATTGGGTCAAAAGGTTCCTAGAAGACACAGCCACTGCAGAATACTCTCCAGTGGAAGCCCTTTCTCTGTCTCATGCAAGTAAGTTTTACTCAAATCTTTCCTCCTAGATGAGGGAGGGAATCCTGACATATAACCCATGCATTTCTCAGAACCAAGCAAAATGCCTGGTATAGGGCTACCAGAAAGACTATCAGGGGCAGCCTACAGATCCTCCTGAAGGGCCTAAGGCAACCCCTCTGGCAGGAGTATAAACTGAGTTGGTCCCCAAGGTCTTCCTTAATATGAATTCAAATTATCTTCAAGCTCCCTGGAAATCAGGAGCTCTAAACTGGGAAAGAACTACATTTGAACACATTCTTTGGTTCCACAAATATAAAACGAAAGTAACTTATCAAATTCTATGGGATGCTAACCAGTTTTAAAATCCCACACTAAACAAAATGCACAAATACAAAACTCTTCCACAACTCTTACCCCAAGAGTAAGTTGAGGGATTTGCCTTGTGGCTTTCTAAAAATTCTACAGATGCCCAAACATCAAATGGGAAATGACTGGCAAGAATGAATGAAAAAGAGGTGACCACACAGTCCCACTAGTCACTTGTTTAAGAGATTTGAAGCTATGACCCTCTTTAATCCATGGCTGCAAACTAAACACCCACAGCTACTGTTAACTGTTAACACTGACAGATAAGTAAAGGGCTAATATCTAGGCATTTGAATTATCGATTTCTGAGTGGAACAGTACTGTTTTCCAGACTGCTACACTAGACAAATGGCTTTCTCTTTCATTTGGAGCAAATTTCTTGGTCCACAGTTCTATGTGTGCACATCGAGTCTCCCTGACTTCTCTGAGAGAGCTCAGCCACTGTGCAGTCAAGTGAATGTGGATAGGACATATCAAGTTATTTCTGCCCTAGTCAAATGACTTCCTTTCCTATCTACTAAGCTCTTACTCAGCATTCAAGACCCTGCTTACATTTCCCCTCTTCTTTGACACCTCCTCAACTTCTTCAAACTCTTTTCTTGCACTTCCCAGCTATTTGATCACACTTTGACAATCTATCACATGCTTTGTAATTTTTCTGTTTAAGGCAAGTTCACATTTTTGGCAGGAAGGTAAATTGGCAGAACCTCTTTGGAGAGCATTTTGGAACTGTCTATGAAAATGGCAAGGCACATACCCTCTGACAATACAACAATCCCACCAGGACTTTCTTCTGTGGACTTACACAGGTAAACAACAGGCTATTATAACCCTATTTGTTATAACAAGAGTGTAAATGATCTAAATGCATAGTAATATGAGTCTGGTTAAATAAAGACAATAGAGTACCATGCATTTGTTCAAAAAAAACCATTCTATACTGATATCTAAAAAATTTTTCCCCAAACTCTTTTAATTTGTATAATAAAGAATCTTTGTTTTTCCTAGCTTTATTGAGGTATGAATTACAAATTGATAAGAGGATATTGACGTCACAGCTCACATCAGCCCACTGAAAGGGGGAGTGCCTGCCTCTCTCTCTCTTCCTTCCTCTCTTTCCCTTCCTCTCTCCCTCCCTCTTTCCTTCCCTCCCTTCCTTTCTGATACATTGTTTTCCCCTGGGCATTAAGAAAGGACAACTTTGGTGATGGTTTTCATTAAATATGAGGTATAAGGTAAACGGAATCAAAATCTGCCACTCCAAAATGTGCCCCTTTGGCATAAGGATTATTTTGAGCTGAAGGCAATTGAAAAAAAAGCAGACACAGGAAGAACTCTGTGCCCTGCCCTATCTGCCTAAAAGCAGGGCATAAATTCCCTTTATGAAGGTATGTTCCCCTAATATGCCCCCATATAAGAAAGAGAACAACTCTTGTCACTGGAGACGGAAATGGTACCTGGACAAGTCTGTGTAAACAAACCTTACTAAAATAACCCTTATCTTCCATTAGTTTCCCCATATATTTACCTTCCCACGATTTACCTCCCCTAGAAGCCCAACACCCCTTTTCCTTTGGTCACTTCTCTACAATGTATTGCCCTTTGTTAAAATGGTATAAAAATTTCCAAGTCTAATCACTTCTTTGCATTTTCACTTCTTTACTATATATTTCCTGTAGACATAAAATTTAAAATATCAGTTAAATTTGTATGTGTTAAATTTTTCTCCTAGTAATCTGTTGGGTTTTTTTTTTTTTTTTTTTTTTGGTCAGTTTAATTCACAGGACTCAGACATAGAACCTAAGAGGGTAGATGGAAATCTTTTCCTTCCTCACAGAGGCATGTCAGAAAAGCCAGTCACCAGCTACAATGAAATCAAGCAGTGGGAATGAAGAAAATCCAAAAGGGTGAGGACCCCACTATTTCTAGAAGTAGTGCTGATGTATACTGCCTCCAGCCTTTGCTACTTTATAGTAAACCTACAAGATGTGCCCAATTAGTCTCATCTACCTTCTTCCAGAAAGACTTTATGCATCAAGACTTTTTATGTATCTGTCATGCATAAAAAGTTTAGTTGATATGCAGTCATAAAGAAATAAAAGACTATTCTACTCTCAAAAAGTGTCTAATAGTCAATACAGATCAAATGAAAGAGGGGAATTATACAAAACACATGCAAAAAATACACCTACTTAAGTTAATACATAACAAAAGCTCAACAAAAGCTTATCCAACCTAACAGAATCCTCCCAGGTTTCTCTGCCATAAATGTAGAGACTCTAGTTAAGACTTGTGTTCCATTTCCAGGTCAAACCAACCACTTCCTAGCTTTGAGACCTCAAGTAGTTTTCTTAACCTCACTAAGTCCTTACTTCATCCATAAAATGGAGATATTAGAATCCACCTTTTAGGGAAGTTAAAATAACCAAATAAGACAGAAGTTAAAGTTCTTGGCACAATGCCTGGCATTTAATTAGGGTCAAATAAATGTTAATTATTACTATCATCATCATCATTCTGTAATTTTCAAGATATTTTTCTAACTTTATAAATGGAGCACCTCTGACTAATGTATTTATTCAGAGAGAAAAAAAACTATACAAAAGTTCAGATCATTTTAGATGAAGACCTTTTTCCTCTCAAGGGTGTTATATAAGCAGCATATGTGTGACATCTTTGAAGCTTATGATGTTTTTACTGTGTATATGCAAGAATCCAAAATATTGACATTTGCTTCTTTAAAGTCCCATAAATTTATTTTCACAAGACGTGAAATATTTATGCTGCTTTACTTCCACCATCAAAATCAATAAGCCATTTTTAAAAGGATTGGTCAAGGTCAGACATCAGGCTTCCAACTACAGTGGAGAGTCATCAAACCTGCTTGGAACGCAATGATTCGGGTCCAAATCTCATTCAATATCATTTGGCCCACTTTTACATCATCTGAGAATAAACTACTTTTTAAAAAATATTTGTGAGAACATAAGCTGTTTTCTATACTCCAACAGGCTAGGTGCTTTCACCCTAATTGAACTGTATGTAAGGCTTCGAAGGGTGGCTGAAAAGAACAGAAGTGCTAGATATGTAGAACTGAGAGGCTGGCTGGTTCAGTACAAAGTACGGAGAGTCACATAAAGAATGAGCTGAAAACCACAAAACTGTTGCAGTTTAGCAGACAAAGTATCATGGCAAGTATCTAACAATTAGAGGAAAGGGTTTCGGTGACAGACCTGGAGTGGCCAAAAGTGACCCTATAGAGAAAAAAATCAGTAACCAAGGAAAGGTTAAAATGTGAAAGAACTGATTTTTCAAGCAGAGCATAGATGATACACTATACAGACTGTAGGAAATATATGCCAACAAGGCATTTAAAACTGAAACTGAGACACCATTCTGAAGATAATTGTTTGTATTTTCTTTTTTGAATGAAATGGATTTGAAGAAGAAAAAAGAAAACCTGAGAGAAAACAGTGGTTATCACTAGATGATAAGTAGAGATGATTTTTGTGTTTTGATTTATATATTTATTATTTTTCTCTAGTGTATTTTCTATAATAAAATATTACTTTTCTTTTTAATTGCAAGATTTTTTTCAACAAAATGGATCAGATCAGCCATGCAATTATAGATATGGGACAATCTAAGACATTATCTGTAGATACATAAATGTCCCCTATTAGACTGAAGACCCTTATTGGGTTTTTCACTGTTCTTGGAACCGTAGTGTCTAGCACAGGGCCTAAAATATAAGCTGCATGTATTAAGAAGTTGTTAGCAAAAGAGTTTTGATTGTGGCCAGAATCCCAAACAAAGTGACCCCTGGTATAACCTCAGGAAGAAACTTACAGAAATGCAAAAGGAAATTAAGTGGCAGGGCTTTCCTGCAAGCATCTGACCAGGGCTTGCCTGGGCATCCTCCAAAGTTCTCCTTATGGGGTACATGCCAATCATTCCGATAGATACATTAGCCCACATTAGAGTTCAATGTCCCTTGCTACTAAAATCTTCCAGTCTTTTATCCTCTCTCATCTAGCTCCCCTCCTTTAAGCACTGCCTATGAAGTGAGCCATGCTGTTCCACCAGATCTTGCTTTGCAGGAAGGTATATGGACCACTACTATGATATCCCACTTGTGTTTCTTGTAGAGATGTCCAGTCCATGCCAACATTTCAAGAAAACAATGGGAGAAGCTCATCTCAGATTCCAGTAGCATTAAATAACTTTTCCTAGCCAAGTAATACATTTTAATTTTATGAACACCAGTAATCTTGCAATTCATCTTTTAGCTTCCTACTTGAAGCTGAGAGTCAAATCTACGACCCTCTTTCAAAAATTGTGCAGGACCTTACAACGTGTGTCTGAAAGATAACTTTTCTTCTGATTTCCTCTTACTACTCTTCCCTCCCTCTACATGACCCTGCTTTCTTTATCTTTTTTTACTCTCACTTGGGATGAGGCAGTGTATTAACAAATCAAGAAAACAAAAATTAAATACACTTCCCCACCCCAGTTCCAAGCTTGCTTCAGACATCTTCACCCATGTAGCTTGCCTGCAGGACAAGAGAGCAAAACTCATCATCACTCTCCTTGCTGCTACCAACCAGGCAGCGACTTTTATGTGCATTTGTGACAAGAAAGTCTGACAAAAGACCAAAGGCACTTTACTTTCCATTTTCTGCCCACCAACTCTAAAATACATATGTGGATGGTGCACTGTGATGTAAGCCATTATAGCTAAGAATCCAGACTCTGAAGCCAGACTACCTGGGCTCTAACCCTGCTCACTCCTCCTTATTCAGCTGCTGACCATGGGCAAATTAATCTTTCTGTGCCTTGCCTTCATTTCCCCACCCGTGCAATGGGAACGATAATGGTACTCACCTCACAGGGTTGCTTTAAGAAGTAAACGAGTTAATATACTTAAAGTGATTAGATCAGTGCCTGGCATATAGGTAATGTACTATAATAGGGCAGTTCTGTTTTCAGTTATCAGGCCACACGAAGTTGCCAGTGGGACTGACAGTATTCTCATTAATTTGTAAATTAGTAAACTGAAGAAATGATTTCTATGGTGACCTTATTTGAGTTTCGATGTCACTTATAAATGAGTGTGGAGTCTAAGCTCTCTCTAAACAACAGTCATTTTCAACCATTTACTTTCTGATTTACTGAACAGAAGGAGAATCAGACAACAAAAATGGTTCCTGGGAGTTTATCCCCAACTGGTAACACCATGATCCCTACACCACACCCCTGTGTATATGAGTACTCATGTACACATTCGTGTACACACACACATATACATCACTGTCACTGTCCCTCCAGCTGCAGCACAGACATCACTTAGTGTCTAGAGAGATTTTAAAAACCTCATGAATAGCTTCTCAGGAAATTCCTTAAAATACAGTACTTTGGCTATCAAAGAACAACTCTGCTTTGTTGGATACTTGAGGTCTTGATTTACATCTGAGAGTAAAAAGCTGCCACCTCCTACATATTCACTTAAAATGCAAATTCCTCATCAGATCCCCCAACTAAAGAAGCACAGAGCCCAATTCTAGCTAGCCACGCCCACGGTTGCTCACAACGGAGCCAAAGTCCCAGCAACTTCCTCCACACCCTGTCTACAGAAATTTAAGCCCTCAGTGAATCACTATTCTATATATGTGAGTATGTACATAATTTCCAAATAAAATGGTTTGAAGCTGACACTGTATCAGGACAAAGAAAGAAAGCTAAATAATCATGAAAGTTGTAGTGCTTGATTAAAGTTTAGGAAAATTAGAAAAAAATTAATCACTGAAACTATACCTCACGAACAAGGTTACTTGGAAATTTGAGGTAAATGGATAAATTCGGCCTGTACTATACTAAAGTTACATGAGATTGAGATTGTACAAAAAAAGATCCGAGAGTATGTCAGAGCTATTTATTTTCCATTTCCTACGTTTCCCCTAATTACCTACAAATGAATGCACTACGATATTGAATTGAAACTCACCAGTCCCTTTTAAATTCTCGTTTCTATCACAGAAAATATTCTAAAAACGGAATCAAAAGTGAACCAGGACTATCAGCCAAAGCAATGGCTTGAGGAATTTAGTAATCGCACCCTCTCCAGTTTAGCAGGCCAAATTCACTAGGGGAGTGGAGGCACAGGACTTGCATAGCATGATAAAGTGACACTTCCGAATAACCGAGATTACTCTGCCGCAGCCTAGATTCTTGCCACGAAGTCTAGTTTAGTTTTTTAAATGCTTTTCCCAAGATCCTGAGGTCAATTTCAAACGCTGTTCCTCTCAAAAGTTCCAAAGGAGACTCGGTCACCCACCCCACCCTGCAAGCAGCGCACTTCCCGTTCGCTTTGGCCGGTCAAGAACTCTAACTTGACAGTGATAGACACTGAAAAAAAAAGAGGAAGTAGCTAAAATACCATTTTTCAAGACATTTATTTAATTTTTTTAAAGGGATATCAATGGCCCTGTCTCCCAGGAAAGCTTCAATGGGACATGTCCATCACACCTGCTTGAAAGTTGCAGCGAATGTCAATGTTGCAAAACCGAGGGCGACTCGCCTTTAAAAATAAACTTTTTAAAAATCCTCGAAATCCTCTTACTATCCAAAACGATCCCTCCCCCTTAGCGAACGCAACAAAGCGAACAACTCCCATTCTGGTGGGTCGGATCTCGAGAGCGGGGCTCGGGGCCGGCGACGTGCCTGGTCTGCCCAGCCAAGTGGCAGAAGGAGCGCAAGCCACTGAGACGGTCGGAGGATCCGGCGAGCACCTCCCTTACCTGGTTTGACCGGTTTGGGTGGCGGCTTCGACATCTCGCTTCCTGGAGCAGCTAATCCTAACGACCACGCACGGAAAGCCAACCGAACACCCCACCAGCCAGCACTCCCTGCGCCCCAGACTTTCTTTTTGTCTGTTTTGCAGCGGTGCGCCTCCAAGGACCTGCGCCCACCCTTGGCTGCGGAACCAGCGGACGCAGGCAGAGCGGCTCCGCGAAGTCCCCGCCCCGCCGCCCGAGTTGTCCCGAGCGCGCGGCGGGGCGGACGAGGAAGTGGCCGCCGCCTCGCCGAGCGCCAATTGGTTCCCGGGCTGGCAGCTGCGGCGCGGCGGGAGCGCGGGCGGGAGCGCGGGCGGCGCGCACGGCGACGGAACCAGGAGCCGGAACGCCGCCGGGTCGCGCCAGGGCCGGCCCAGCCGGGCGCGCCCCCGACGAGAAAGGGCCAGACCCTGCAGGGGCGCGCGCGGGCCTCGCTCTCTGGAGCTCCGCCCCGCTCAACCGGGACTGAAGTACAGCGCGGCCCACCGCCTGGGTGGACCTGATTTGGCAACTTCTACCTGGGACTCCTGCGGTCAGGAAGGGGCGCGGGGGAAGGGGCTATGGGCTCCTAGGTTAGCGAGCTGCGGGGTTGCGGCGGGCTAGTGACAGGCACACGCTTGGCGAGTGCCTCTAAGTGCTTGAGAGGACTCGAACTGGCTCCAGGTGAGTACCTGCCTACCCCACTGCACCGCCTGGTAGGGCCTGGAGGTGTTGCCAGAGCGTTCCTGCGCTGAACCTGGTTGCGTTTTACAAGCTGGGTTGGGACTCCTGCCGCCCAAAATGGGCTGATACATAGCCTGCCAAGGGGTACGCGTGCTGGTGATGATGGCTTAGTGCTTTAAGGTCCCGCAAGAATCCTTAAAATGAGAATCTGCCTCCAAGAGATCGTACAGGGTGTGGAGAGAAGTCGCCAAGGACAGAGTCAGGTGTCTATCCCCACAAAAAGACAAGGTCTTTCATTCCTCTAGTGTTGGGATTGACGGACTACGGCCCGCCCACTCCCTGCTGTTTATTATACAGCCTTCTACCCAAGAACGTTTTTAACATTTTTATATGGCTGACAGTAAATCAAAAGAATATGTTGTGGCATGTGCAAATTGTATTATATAAAATTCAAATTTCAGTGTCCATAAAATCTTATTGGAACACAGCCAAGCTCCTTTGTTTATATTCTCTACGGCGGCTTTCACTTCGCAACAGCAATGTCAAAAGCTGCTCGCAAAGTGGCAAACATTACGTCTCTTTACAGAGGTTTGCCGACCTCCGACATAACAGATTGAATCTCCAGTGGAAGGCAAGGGCTGGAGCATACTGTAAATTCAGCGTTCATAAATTCAAAATAGCACAGTCACCATAAATCAATTGTATGTTTGGAGAAGAAAAAATGAAAAGAAAAAAACTTTCTGTATGAGAGCCTACGTAAAATGAAGTTAGAAGTTTCTAGTAAATGTTAGTGAAAGATCGAGTGATTCCAAGGGAAAGGGGCGTGGTTTGCATATTCAGAAACTTTAGCCTTGGGAGAGTTCTGTTTGGGAGCAAAATTTAAACAATAAACCTCCCCCCTTTCACGTGGGGGGAGGTAATCAAAATATCTATTGAATAAAATAAATGAATGAGAAGTCCTGAAAACATTTCATTCTGAAAACTATCAGACTGCTCTTTCAATGTGTTGAAAAGCAGAACATTTCCTTAGCATGTTGTCTTCTATCTTTGAGACCATTTGTATTAGGGACTTGCTTTTTGTTATAATCTGCTAATTCTACACATGACACGTCTGACCATTTTGCAGTTTAGAGTCCAAAATGTACCAAGTTTAGTAGTGAAATAAATATAATAAACACTAGCTATGAAAAAAATGATTCAACAACATTTTACTTTGAGTAAAAGAAATATTAAAATAATTAAAATTACTCATTCTGGTTTGCTCTTGGATTTCGTAGTCTGTTCTCCCCCTATGCAAAGATTTGCAATATTTAGGAGAATAAAATACATAACTATCCTGAGAGATTGGGTGTGGTACATATTCCTAGTAATCAGGTGCCTTGGATTAATAAAGCTAGAAAGTCCAAATGGTTGTATCTCTGGAGACATTCAGCAGTTAATAATATGTAGTTTATCCGACTTGTGTTTGCTTAGTGGAGTCTGCTGCTGCATATATTTGGAGCCTGGCAACTCTTGATTTTAATATAGTTCTTAAAGAGGACAACAGGCAGTGAAATAGGAGAATGTGTGTGCAGGTAGACAGTGCAAGGCCTAAACTTAGAATTTACCTGAAGCTGCCTCCTGCATCCAACACTGTTCTTGAAATAAATGGCTCTGGAATTGCTACACCCACCCCCATCCCAGCCACTCATCCTAGCCACAGGTCTTACTTCTGTTTCTTCCAGTTACCCACCCCTCCCACCACATTGTCACCTGTTTGTTGTTTATGGACTCTGCCTAACATTTACCCAAACATTGTCTTGGACAGGCTAAGACTGCTAACTAATATAGAACTGTTCCTATAAAAAATCGTATTTGACTGTGGGAGTTCCTTCCTGCGCCCAAGGGTTTTATAAGTAGGTTCTTGACTCTCCTCACTCCTGTTTTCTGAATTGCTAGACTTTCCACCCAAATAATCCCCTCAAGCCTATTTCCAGTGCCACACTCGCTTGTTATTTCCATGCTGTGTCACTGATACAGTACCCTCAGGTGTTTGCACAGATGTGGCAAGAAGCCCAGAGGACCAGTAGTACCTGCCATTTGGTGCACACAACAAATACACACATCAGTAATCCATCAATGGAAAAGACGTCAATTATACATGAGAACCTCACCTTTGCTCTTAGTAGTAAAGTGCTTTTAGCAGCTTGGAAAGAGGAACGAGATTAACTTGCTTGGTCTAGTTTCATTTCTGGCTTTTCTGAAACTTACTAGCTGTGTGACCCTGGGTAATTTTCTGGGCCATTTTCATCTACAAAATGAAGGTGTGGACTAAGTGACCTCTAAGGCTGTACTTCTCTGGATTTGAGAGTTTAATATTCTGACTGAATTATCCAAAAATAAGCAAGGTGAGAGAGAGGAATGACAAAGTTTTATGTTTTTTTTGTTTGTTTGTTGCTGAGTGAGAACGGCAACCTGCTACTATGTACTGCTAACATAATTTCATAAGCTAGAGGACATTTATCACAAAAAAAATAAGAAAGATGCCATCTCATGATAAAGAGCGGTCTTTCTCATCACCCAAAAAAGATAGTTGGCACCCTTGCACTGACTTACTAAAAATAAGAATGGGATAAAATAAAATTTGAAAGCAGAAAAATTACAACATAAAAACTTATTTTACAATATTTATTTTATGTGATTGTTCCTGTCATACACTTTAGCAATTTGGGTGAAAATATATATTCAAAAATGCAACTCTGGGTGAAACTCAGATATCCAACTTTTTCTGTTCTTTTATTTTTATTACAGTGATTATTGAAGTCTTGTCTTTCTTAGACTTGTTAGTGAAAGTGGAACTGAACTTTAAGCAGTTGCACTTAATTTGGAATATTCTGGATAAACTGAGAAGAAGCCAAAGAACAAAAGCCCTCTCTCCACCAGGCTCCCTTCCCCACCACTTACACCAGGGGAGGAGCCTGGAAACTGATCAAAGATAGGAATTGGGAGGACTGCTGGCAGCCTTCAGCTCAGGGGCCACACAATCCAGACAGGCACACAATTTAGGTCCCTAAACACCCAACTAGAGCAGCATAGTCCAAGGCAGCTCTCAGGAATCACTATTCTAAAGTTCCCTCCGGCTGAGCTTCACCTTTTCACTTAAAGAAGTGAAAATGGTCCATTGGACTATACACAAGACCGATTTGGTAAACCTTAAAGGGCCATGTCTGAAACAGACTTCCACTCCCTAGACCAGGAGTCAACAGACGGTCCCTGTGGCCAAAACCTGGCCCCCTGCAGTAACACCAGGCAATCGATTTCCTAATAGGGAACACTAAGTTTGAAACACTAACTTTGAAATGTTATCCCAATAAAAAAGGAATTCCATTCTTATATATTACCAAAAAAAAACAAAAAAATACTCAATTATTATTATGGTTTAACTTTCATCAAAAAAAAATTGTGGAAATTTGTATATTTCTTGTTATATAAATTCCTGCATAATAACCTTGATTTTGCCTCTTGGCTCACAGAGCCTCCAATATTTACTACCTGTCCCATTTCTGAAAAAGTTTGTCTATACTGGCCCTAGACCTAGGCTTTCAGGCAGGAAATAGCAAACCTAAAAGGGGATTAACTTCCTTTTGCCTATGGACAGCAGTAACTTTCTCCCCATTTCAGCAGGGAAGAGAGAGAGGAGCTCTGCAGGTTTCCTCCTTCAGGGTAATGGATTTTCTCCTTGAATCGTGCTGGTGAAAGGCCAGCTGGCTGAGTGGGGTATGAAAGTCTGTAGTCTGCTCTGTGGCCCAGCGACTCTTCCACAGCCTTGAAAACAGACCATCAGGGGTATACGTTTTGCCATGGGTGCCCTTTCTGTTTACTTGATTTGGGCTTACAGGCCCTGAGCGCACACCATCTGTTGGCACTTAGCAGGAGAGTGTGGCAGAGAGAAGCCAGTACCGTCATACCTCGTTTCATTGCACTTCACAGATGTTGTGTTTTTTAGGAATCGTAGGCAAGACCCACGACCAGCAAAAGGATTACCACTCCCTTTATTGCGTGGTGGTCTGGAACCAAATCCACAATATCTCCGAGGTATGCCTTTATAATATGAAACTCTTCCACAGAATGTGGAAATTCCAGGGATAGGTAACCGAAAGATCACAGCCAGCTTTCTCCTTCAGCTGGCCCTCTTCATTCAGGGCTCTTTCTTTTACCTCCTTCGACATCTGAATGATAAGCATTCAATTTTTCTTTTTTAATTTTAGGAAATTTTAGGAAGACGCAATTTTCAAAGCTAACTATGAAAACATTTGTCATTGGAATCAGTGGGTGAGTAATTTTGCTACAAACAGCTGGTTAGGACACTCAGGATGTCCAAAGGGTGTTTTCATGTGAACATGGTGGTGTGAGGAGAAGCAGTGAGAAGGATTCCTGAGTCCTGGAAAAGAGAGCAGGCCACTATTAAATGTAAAACAGTGGAATGCTGGTTACATAAATGCCAAAGTAGATGGGAGAACTTCCTTATAAACAGAGAAACAGGAGAATCAATAAGCAAAGTTTGCCTACTTTATCTTTTTTTTTCTGGAGCCAACACCAGAGACAAGTCCTGATCATGTGCTACTTTCGGTTCAGGATTGTTCCATTCTCCATATGGCTACTCCTCCAGTGTGACATAGGAGAAAAATCTATTATTTCATTCCTGTTATGCCCATCTTTGGACATATGGAATATGGTACCACCTTACCCGACTGGTGCAATAAGCTCAGAAGGACCTACCATCTCTCCACAAAGAGGAGAGAGATTAGGGGAAAAGGAGACATCACAGAGGAGATATAAATTCATGATAGGTGGGCTTGTAATAAGCCATTCCTCCCTTTTTCTCCACTGTGCATTGAAACAAAAATCACAATGACCATATGCAGGTTTATATATTTGCACTAAAATGTCCTGCTCATATTCTGTGTTGCATGTGAACCCTATAAATGTTTCACCATAGACAAAACGTTCCTTTGTTTCCAACACAATAGCTGTATTACCCAGTTCACTTGCCCAGTAGTTACTTACCTTTCTCCTCAATCCCTCCCAGTTTATTTCTTATTATTTATTACATAAGATCTACTTATGCTTGTAGTTTTGCCAACAGAAAAAGCATTATCTATGAAAGAAATTTTTTCTTAGATAATCCATATTGTTTTAAATGTCTTTTTTTCTAAGATTACTTTTAAATGTTTTATGTTTTTTAGTGCATCTTTCTGTATTTTCAGTTTTATTTCAATTTTGTCTAATTTCTCTTTTTGGTTCAGTGTGACAAATGGTGGGAAGACAACACTGGCTAAGAATTTGCAGAAACACCTCCCAAACTGCTGTGTCATATCTCAGGATGATTTCTTTAAGGTACCTATAAAATTTCTTAAATCGTTTATTTAATACAAATAACTTCTAGTAGTAAAGTTAATTCAATTACATCCAAAAAGCCTCTGCTGAGTGATGAAGCTTTTGTAGTGAAGGTAAACTCAATGTAGTAGTGTGACTTATCCACTGGGTGGCACCACTTATTGGTTCACTCTGATTTTGTTATCATCATCAAAAGCGCTTATTGAAGGTTTATCACCACTTTGTTCTATAACTGTATTATCTCTGCACTGCACCATTTTGATGGGTACTTTATTATTTTTCAGCCAGAGTCTGAGATAGAGATAGATGAAAATGGATTTCTGCAGTATGATGGTAAGTAAATGAGCTTGTAAAACATTATGCACTAATGTTCTTTTTCTTTCCCAAACCCAAATAACTTTGCTATCTGTGAAGACAGTCTCAAAGTGTGTTTAAAAACATTACTATACTTTAAACCTGCTTTTGTAAAGGTTGCTGATTTATGTTAGTTGTTTTTTTAAAAAAAAATGAAATCTTTTCCTCAGTTTTATGTTTAAAACTGAAAATATTGGAATGATACAGATTTTTCTTCTGAAGCTGGGGCAAGGTGGGTTCACTGGTACTCTAGTCATCCCTGCCTGGAGAATACATAACTAAACTGTACTTCCCTTCTCACCCATCCCCCAATCTTGACCCCTACCCCCCAGTCTTACCTGGAGCAAACCTGAAGCACCCATCTTCTGTGCTTTCCTTCTCAGTGACCAAGGTGGTCTTGGGCAGATGTTTGTTTTTGTTTTTGTTTTTGTTTTCACTGCTCAAAAAGAGTAGTAAATATTTTTTAGATGGATTCACCTCACTCCCTTACCCAATCTAACACTGCTCTGAAGCCAAAGGGTTAAAGTCCATCAGAAAAAGTTTATTTTCCATTAAAGAATATCATGCTAATAAACTGAGTTTAATGGTATTACCAACTTTTATAATTAATAGAATGATCATTGAGTGCTTATGCAAACTAGCAACAAACAGAGTTCTCTTTAAAGAGTCATAAAATACGTTCTTTATTTTTAACTTTGATAACCTTGGAAGAAAAATGTTGTATAGTTAGTTCTTACAGACACATGATAGTTTTACGGGAGGCAGAGTACTTGACTCGCTGTCCTTATGTCTTGAGCTGCACCAGGATAGTCTTTTCTTCTCTTACTTTCCTCTAAAGATTAGTAAAGAAGATTATTATGTGCAAAGCACATACTCTATCACTGAGCTACATCCCCCAGCCAGGAAGATTATTACAAAGTAAGAATTAAACAAGGAAAAACTGTTTTCAGAATCGACGATGAATTATTCCTAATTTAAGAGTTCTTACAAACTGATTAAAAAAAAAATCAGTACCCCAACTGAAATGTGTAAGGATTTGAATCAGCTATTTACCGAATCAAAAGGTTATTCAATAACGTGCAATAAAAAGTCATCCTCAAAAGCAATTAAAGATTTATAACTTACTTTTTCTCCCACTTACCTAGTAAACAGATTTTTAAAGCAATGATAATTACCTAGTGATGCCAGTGGCTCAACAAAACAAAAACTTCACTGATAGGAGTATAATCAATTGGTACAACCTTTCTAGAAAGGAGATTGAGTGTATGTCCCAAAGACCTTAAATTATTCATACCATGTGTTCAAGTGTCCACTTCTAGGATTCTAAAGGAAAAATCTGAACTTTTTAGGTAAAGGTACAGATTTAAGGTAAGTGAAGGTAATGTTGAAATCTTTATGACAACCACCAAAAGAATAGTTTTAAAATGTATAGCTATGAAGTTTCCAAGTAGATAGAATCATTAAAATATAGTTGATAAATATAAAATAAGTCAAAAGAAGTAAAAAAGAGAACTTAAAAAATTAAAGTATGATGGAAAAATAAAAAAGATAGTAAACTGATAGATTTAAATCAAATATATCAGTAGCTACTTTAAATTAACTGAACTAATAATACTCCAAATATTGTCATACTGGATTTTTTTTTAAGCCAACTATAGGCTTCTTATAAGAGGTATATTTAAATATTAGGACATAGAAAAGTAGACAATAAAAGGCTAGGAAAAGATAGTATATTACACAAACACTTACCGAAAGAACACTGGTATAGCAATACTAATATCAAACCAAGAAAACTTTAAGGTAAAAAGTATTACTAGAGATAGATAAATGGATCAATTCAACAGGAAGATAAACAATCTACAATTTGTATGCACCTAATAATGTAACTTCAAAATACATTAAGCAAAAATTGATAACACTAAGAAGAGAAATAGACAAATCTATAATTATTGTGGGAAATTTTAATACAATTTCCTCAATAATTAGTGGAATGAACAGGCAAAAATTATAAAGGTATAATAGATTTGAACAACACAGCTAACAAAGTTGACTAAAGTAATACATATAGAACATGCTCCCAATAACAGCACAGTACATATTTTTTTTTCTTAAGAACACATGGAACATTAACCAAAATGGAAGGTCTATACGAGGGCATAGAACAAGTCCTAATACATTTCAGTGGGTTCAAGTAATACAGAAATATCCTCCAATCACAGAGAACTGAATTAGAAATCAACAACTAAAAAAGAAGTAGAAAAGTCCTAAGTGTTTGGAAAATAATCAGTACCTTTTATTCTGATTTTTAAAAACTTTTCCCTGTGGAAGGTTTTAAATATACAAAGTAGGCAGAAAAGTGTAATGAATTCTCATGAATTCACCATCCAACTTTAAAAATTGATGAACTCTTATATTTCATCTATGCCCTCACTCACTTTCTCCTTCTAAATTATTTTGAAGCAAATCCTAGACATCATCATATTTTATCTACAGCAAACACTTCTATATATCCCATGGGTCAAAGAATAAATCACAATGAAAATTAGGAAATATTTTTAAGTGAATGATATGAAAATATATTAAAACTAATGGTATTTCTGGTTCCAGCCAAATGGATTGGCCCCATTCCTTGCTATTCCTCCCTCTCACAACTAAAAACCCCGTTGGACTCCAGCAAACAAAGGAAGACTGAAAGATGAGAAGAGCAGATCAACTAGGGACATCAGGACTTGAAGAATAACATGGTTGTGAGTTCCCTGAGTTTTCTTTTTGCTTCATATATTCTGCAAGGGGTGCTGGTGAAGTGTGCAACATGGAACCATCAATAGGTATAGACAAAAAGAAAAGAAACCTGTCCTCTAGTCAAAGGATCAGAAAAAGGGTGGCCTCGCAGAACAGAAAATCATTTTGATAATATCCGCTGTACTCAATCCAAACACAAAAGAAAGCTATCTTTCATTCATGGTGTTAGCAGAGCCAAGTGGGGAGCAACACATCTGGACCCACCAACACTAGCAACATGGGGTGAGTTGGCCTTCCATGTCATGCAAAGGGGTCATCTCAGTGGAGCCAAACAGTGATCTGAGCTTCTACCCCTACCTAGCAACAGAGGCAGAATGAGGCAGTGTGAGATGGTGCTAGTTTGCACTCCACACTTTCCTCACCCACGTAGTGTCAGCTACTACTAGCAAGACTCAGTGGAGAGCTGAATTTCTCCCATCACTGTGCAGCATTGAAGCCACACCAGCACTAAGCTCTCCCTCTTTTCCTCCCATAACAAACCTCACTCAGTATCTGAACCTGGACCTGCACACACTACCTAAACAAGATGACTGCCTACAAGAAAGACTAAATAGGATTGAGAGCCTCACAAAATAATGCCCAAAATTTCCAGGACAAGACTGAAAATCACTTGTCATATCAAGAACCAGAAACTCTAAACTTGAGTAAGGAAAGACACTAACTCCGGGATGACATATAGGTTGGAATGACCTGACGAGAATTTTCAAGCAGCGTTCATTAAAAGGCTTCAATGAGCAATTGTGAATATTCTTGAGTCAAGTGAAAAATTAGAAAGCTTCAGTAAAGAAATAGAAACTTTATAACTGAAAACATACAATAACCTAAATTTTAAAACTCACTGGATGAGCTCAACAGAGTAAATATGACAGAGGAAAGAATCAGTGAACTTCAAGACAAAACAATAGAAATTACTCAATCTGAACCACAGAGAGAAAATAGACTGAAAAGAAATTAACAGAAATAAAGGACAATAACAAAAGATCTAACATATCATTGGATTCTCAGAAGGAGAAGAGAAAGAGTGTGGTGCTAAAAAAGTATTTAAAGAAGTAATGCTGTAAAACATCTCAAATTTGACATAGGACATAAACCTACAGATGCAAGAATCTGAATAGTCCCCAAACAAGTTAAACAAGACTGACCAAGAAAAAAATAGGAAAGGCTCATATTACAAATATCAAAAACAAATATCAAAAAAAGATAATAACATTACACATCCTACAGACATGCAAATAAATTAGAAAACAAATGAAATTGACAATTTCCCAGAAAAATGCAATTTACCAAGACTAACACCAGAACAAAGAGAAAATCCTGATAGCCCTTTATCTATGAAATAAATTAATCCATAATTTTAAAAACTTTCACTTAAAAACCTCTAAGCCCAGATGACTCAATTCAGTAGTTCTAGAGTGGGGCTCATAATTTGCATTTCTGGTATGTTCCCAGGTGATGCTGGTGCTGCCGGTCTAGGTGCCACATTTTGAGAATCACTGTTATAGGTTACTTTTCTAGAATTGTACGCTCAAGAAGTATGTACATTTTAGAGTTTGAAAATGACACATTTGTGTCCTTTGTAAAAATTTTTAATGATTTTTTAATTTATATGTAAGAGCTCTTTATATATTAGCTCTTTGCCAGATATGTTGCAGATATATTCCTCAGTGTGTTATATATCTTTCAAACTAATTTATAAGTATTTTGTCATCCAAAAATGTTAAACTTTTATGTAGTGGGAGGAGTAGAAGTTATAAATAAAGCAAGATTAACTATGAGTTTATGTTTGTCAAAGCTGGTAATGGGGACATAGGAGTTCATTGTACTCTACTCTCTACTTTCGTATATGTTTGAAATTTTGAAATTTCCTGTAATAAAAATATTTCAAACATACTAACTGATCAGTGTTAGAGTTTAAATTTATCTATAAGATTTGTTATTAGGTATTTTGAAAGGTAAATCATGTTACACATTTATAGAGCCCATCATAAAAAGTTACACCGTAAAACTTTTTTTTATTGATTTCACATTTTTGTATGTTTGTTTGCAGTGCTTGAAGCTCTTAACATGGAAAAAATGATGTCAACTATTTCTTCCTGGATAGAAAGCCCAAGTTGCTCTCTAGTATCAACAGACCAGGGAAATGCTGAGGAAATTTTCATATTAATCATTGAAGGTTTCCTTCTTTTTAACTATAAGTAAGCATCCTCACTCTAATATTGACTCTGAATTATTGGAGAGAAAAGCTTTGTGAACTAAATATGCTATTATTTTAGGCCCCTTGACACTATATGGAATAGAAGCTACTTTCTGACAATTCCGTATGAAGAATGTAAGAGGAGGAGGAGGTGAGTTTTGGAATTGCCTTTGTGGATTGTAATTCAAAAGACAAAATTTATGAAAAACAAGGAAAGCAACATTATTAAGCAATGTTTATATGTCATTTTTCAAACAAGAGAAACCTCAACTCTTAACAATGAGCACAACCTTTTTCCATAAACAATCATCCGCATGGAGTGATGCAAATTACTTTTCTAAGAAAAGGCCCTTATACCAGCTATTGGGCTCATTTCTTCTAAATCTTCAAATGAAGCAATTCTATGTTGATTGTGATTTTAAATTAGTTGGCCAATATTATGCTACAGCCACAAAGAACACCAATTAGTTTAAAGCTTAATCCAACATATCAGTAGTTCTATCATTATTTATGTTGATATTTGTCTCTTAATTCTTTTATAAAGCACCACAGAGGGAAAGATAATTACGAATAATAGTGAGTTACAAAGTTAATTCTTGTGTCAGCGAACTAATTCCATTTTGTTGTCTTTGTAACTAGCATTGAGTCTAAAAGGTATAGTCTTAATCCTATTTAGATTCAATCTGAGAAATTTTTGCATTATCCTGATCATTATTATTTTACTTTATCAACATGTGTTTCTATCAACATAAAGTTTTCTATATGTTTTGATAGTACAAGAGTCTACCAGCCTCCAGACCCCCCAGGGTACTTTGATGGCCATGTGTGGCCCATGTACCTAAAGCACAGACGAGAAATGGAGGACATCACATGGGAAATTGGTAAGTGCATTTTCTCCCTCCACAGAAAGCCTTGTACTTGTCATTGCCTCAAAGTACACAAAAGAGAGGACTTTAGGAGGCATTTTCCTCATGTATCACATTATAAAGGGACATTTTAGGCCAGGACACTCCAGATTCTCTCTCTTCCACAACTGCTTTCCTGGTTTCTGTTTCTTTCCTTATGGCTCTTGTCAAAAGCTCATCAACTTCTAGGTAGCCATTTATTCAATAAATATTTATTGAATGCTTTTCATGTACAAGGTACTGCCCTGGTGATATCAAGAGAAATAAGGCAAACCCAGTCTCTACTCTTATGAGCCAAGTTCTATTAGGGAAACAGAATTAAACACACTAGCTGCATGAGCATGTCCTTCCTAGATGTGCTTAGTACAGTGACACTGAGCACCTGGGGGGGACTGCCTGAGTCCCAGTGATCAGGAATGGCTTCCTTGATGAAGCCACATTTAAACCACACTCTGACAGGCTGAACCGGAAAAAGGGCAGAAGATTGAAGGGATGGAAGATCACCCCAGACAGCAGGTATAGTACATGAAAATACCAGGAGATGGGTAGGAATGATCATTACCTGAAAGAAGGTTGGTATATTTGTGGTAGAGAAAACCAAGGACTAGAGGTCATACTGGTGATACAGGAAAGGTCTAACATCTGCAAGGTCATAGGACAGTTAAAAACTGGGTCATTATCCCAAGAGAAGTAGGAAGCCTTCTACAGAGAGGCTTTGAACAAGGACATGATAGATGTCAAATTCTTGTTTTAGTAAGATTTCTCTAGCTATATGGAGGGTGGATGGATGTAGAGGGTGTGATATTGGATGTACTCTACAGAACTGGGTGATGGCATAGATATGGAAGATGAGGGAAATTGAGGTGTCAAGAATAAGGTCTCGGGAACTGGCAGGTGCTATTTCAGAGAACAAGAAAAAAGCAAAGAGCTGCAGATTCATAACGGAGGAATGCAAGTTTATTTTGTACATAATGAGGTCAAGATGCCTGAGAGGCATAAAGCAGCTGTTTAACCATGTGGATATATGGAGCCAGGCTGAGAACAGACCGCTGTTATACAAAGCTCAACACAGAGAGAGAAGGCTGTTCGATGGGGCAGAGGAACTGAAGTGTACTTTTCAAAGTCAAGGGTCATGAAGCTCATGACCTCCAGGGTGGCTATGTCAGGGCTGTGCAAAAGGCACATAGGGCTTCCTCACTGTCTAGAGGCCATTATCATCTCTTCTTCAGTCAAGTTCAACTCCACTTCCCCATCCCCAAAGCTGCTGTTCAGCTTCTGGCCGCACCACTTCCAATTTGGACTCTGGTTGCAGGGATGTCTTCATCTTACTGCCCCTCTCTTATCTAAAATGCAAATCTAACCATGCCTCTGCCTTACTAGATACCTTTAAAGAATTGGGACAAAACCCACACAGCCAGACATTAAGGTTTCTAAAACAAAGGCATGTCCTTGCTCTATAACCTCATCTCTACACTGTTCCTGCCTCCCCACATTCTGGCCTTTCCAAACTGTACATCTTTTTCTTAACAGGTAAAATTCTCTCCTACCTCTGCAGTTTTCTGACTAGAAGACCTTTTCCTTCCTTTAACATACATAACTTCTACTTTTTCTCCAAATCCAACTATGCCAGTTTTATTAAAAATCTTTTGGGCCTGGAGAATTTCGATTCAGTACATATGTAGCAGTTCCCAGACCCCCGAATGGTTTAAGAAGCTTCACAGGTAATCTTGATGCCTAAGTAAGTTGGAGAACTATTCCCTTGAATGATTCTTTTGGAGAGACACCTCTTCAATCTTCTTAAAGTGCCGTATTTACAATGCCACTTAATTCTCTTTTTCTTTCTTTCTTTCTTTTTTTTGTTTAATAATTATTGTATCAGCTAGTGTTCATTTCTCTGCAATAAACTAAAATTTTTCACCTGTTGTTTCTCGCTATAATCTATTTCTGTCTTTAATGGCTATTAATTTCTTTTTACGTTATGGTCCTGGGTTCTTTGGTTAAACTTATTGGTATTTTCAAGAGATACCAGCTGCAAAAGTAGGTATCTTGTATTAATAAGTTGTTAGCATTCAAATTGCTTTCTTTTTTCCTTTTCAGTTTACCTAGATGGAACAAAATCTGAAGAGGAACTCTTTTCACAAGTGTATGAAGATTTAAGACAAGAACTAGCAAAGCGAAAATATTAAGTATTGGCCTATCAAAGTGGATGGTAAAGGAACAGCTAGAAATACAGTTCATTACATACCCAAGAATAGCATACCAGAATGTTAATGTAGGAGTGATTGTATCCATTCATTCATTGCTTTGAAGATAATTCAGAATCAGAAACTTGGAATGAGTTTGGAGACTTGGTTATTTTTTTAAGGGAGAAAATATTCACCCTTTGTTATATCTCTTAATGATAATTATATTACTTAGTTTAAATGTTTTAGTATATGGTTGTTACTTCAGTGAGGCTGAAATTACCCTTTGGGCCTAATGAAGTTAAAATGCTGGTGGTCTTCTTTTAATATGTCTAGAGCTCCTCCTCCTTTATTCCTCTTAAAGATTTTCTATGAATTTCTTATTTCCCAAATTCCTCAAAAGTAAACAGAAGATTTAAAACATTATTTATTGAGTATTTCTTTAAGGTTTTAATATTAGATGACACATTTTTAAAGTGATGGAAATCCCTCTAAATCAGGCTTAAGTAGAAAGAAAGTACAGGGCAGCACTCACTGACAGAAATGATGTCTGTTGGAAGCACCATCCTTCTGTGTCCAGCAGCCTCAGTGATAAAAAACAGTTTATCCTTTTTCAAGATTCTCCATGAGTTGATAAACGTTGAAGCTGGGTATTGTGTACAAGGGGTTTATATATTATTATTACTATTTTTGCATATTTTAATTTTTTTTATTTTAAACAGTTTTTTAAAAAGTGGTTTTCCGTTTTAGCCCAAATGAAAAGTCCCAGGGAAGACTTTGATTGGTCCTTCTTGGGTCACATCACTTTTGCTAAACCAATCACTAGGGCCAGGGAGATGATATACTCTGACTGGGTAGGACTGGATCATATATTGATCTTGTAATTGAATACATCTCCTAAGCCCTCCTGACTTAAGGGGAGAAATTCCCCAAAGGGAAAGCAGGGAACGAGGTAGAAATGAGGACAAGAAGGATGACTGGAAGAATAAAACTATAGATCGAATTGCTGTTATATTTGAATTAAAAGGGTTTTCATGGCTAACACATGCAAAATGCAATAATCGACTGATTCAGAGAAGACAGTATAAATCACTCCAGCACTGAAGAATATTACATGTATTTTTGGTGTGACACAACTGCCCTAGTCCCAACATCATCATCTCTCAATAAAAATTAGATTACCTATGTCCTCAGTATATTCCTATCTAACTAGGAAACTGAGTGCAGCCAGGCAGCCCATTGATGCTACATACTCCTAATTTCAGGATCAGCCCTTCATGTAGACAAGAACCCATTTGAAGAAATTTCAGGACCATTTTTAAACTTCTTCTTAGAGGAACTTAATATCCTTGCCAGATATGCTGCCCACCCTTGCCATCTGTTACTCTGATGAAAAACAGACCCACAGTGAAGCTCAGGGCACCAGCATGAGTGAATGCAGAGTGAAGGGGGAAGGGAGGGGCTCAGCTTTCATATATCATAGCATTCGAGCCAGATCCACTTTTATAGGAGTTACGGGCTCCCTTCGGGCCCTAATGAGATACTTCCAGGGGTGTTGCAGCTGTTGGACACCTAGAATATTCCATTTTATCGATAATGGCCAGTGCTCAAGTCCAATTCTCTAGCGATTAAGTCATATACTGGAAGTTGACATTATAATCTCCCTGCTGATATGAAAGGAGCCTTGATCATGTAGCTCAGGCAAATTGCACCTAGTTCTGTACTAAATTCCAGCTTTGGCCATCTGGTCCATAGCTAGCATGTTTTGACAGGCACAGAAAACCCACAAAAAGGTACATGTCCATGTGTGTGACACCCTCCTCTTTCCTTGCCTATGTTCTAGAGGCTTGTAACGAAATATTCAACTGTACCTTTTAAGGCTACCTTGCTTGTGTTCTAGATATTGGATAAAGTTTAAAAATATATATGTAACAGATATGTTAGAAGAAACATAAAATCCAAAACAGATCAGCTTTTCCTACCTCCAAGATCTATGTTCTTTTTTTTTTTCCAGTTCATAAGTCACTGGGTTATATTACTCTACCATTTTTCCCATTTCTTCCAACCACAATGCCCTGGCAAAGCCAGCCTGAAGGGATCCTCAGTGTGGCCTGGTTTAACCCTCAGCTTGGGAATGAGGTAGTAACAGAAGCCTTTCAGAGGTTTCAGTTGACTACTCTTCAGGCTTCTCATAACATCTCATAAAACAGCTGAACTAATTTTTCACTCTAAGCACATAAAATCATGATTATGATAAAGTGACAATAAAAGGGAAACAGCAAAGATTGCATTTAATTATTAATGAAACAATAAATGACCTAGGAGAGTAAGGATATGAAGTTATATGTTTAATTCATTCCTTATTTAAATCCAGATTTTGAGGCAAAATTGAATCATTCCCTATTCTCACTATAACAAGACAGTCTAGCCACCAGGAACATTCAAACTTTCTTTAAAAATGTTTATTTTCATCTCATTATAAAAGTACCTTAATTACAAAAAGTTTTAATGAAAAAAAATCACCCGTATTTTCAGCAATCAGCAACGTTAACATTTTAATGAGTACGCATTCAATGTTTTTACCATTCACATCAGTCTCTTTTTATATAGTTACATACTTTACATGGTTAACTGCCATACTTATTTCTTTTTTAAAATTAATATCTAAGAAGCTTAACAGTGTTCATTGTATAATGAAACTGGATAAAACTAAATAGCTCTCCCAGTTAAAGAACCGAAGGCTGAGTTCTGTTTTGCTCATTGAAAGCAATTTATAAGACTTGACAGAGACATCTTAGTGCAGGAAATGCCACATATCTAGTTTCAAGTCATAGGAATAAGAAATTACAAAATAAAACTTTAATCAAATGTTTATATTTTTCTTTTTGGCATTTTTCTATATTGAATTTGTGAAAATGTGATTTCCAATTATAAAGTAATAGTATAATTACCTAGTATAATAGTCCAAATTGACATAAGATTATTGAGTCATTTCCCATTCGTTAGATATTTAGTATGGGTACAGTTTTTCACATTAGCAAATAACATGCTATAAAAATATCTGCACATATTTCTGGTTTTCTTCTTGAATTAAAAGTTTTCAAAAGTAGCACTTGCTTGGTCAAAGAGTATAATTATTTTTACATTTTACATACTTAAAGGATAAATACAGTACTAGAAAGTGTGTTTCTCCAACATGAGCTGTGTAATAAGAATATAGTAGGTTTATCATTAGATTTCTAAGCCAAAGTCACTTAGCAGTCAACTAGGCTTCCTTGATTTAAGAAAAGAAAAAAAAATTAACAACACTTTTCCCAAATCAAGGATAACACTCTAAAACAAGCCTTCTACTGCAGCCTTTGTAATATTCTAGTTCTCAAACTATTTCATTCCTTGAAATCAAGGATTATTATACCAATAGTAAATGATATTAGATATCTGATATCTTAAGATAGGCTTAAATTTAATGCAAGGATTAAGAGAATGAGACTTGGACACTATTTAATTCTTTGTGGAAAACCAGCATTTCTGGCTACAGAATCCCTGTAATCTTAACATCATTAGGATACTATTGTTAATGTGAAGGTTTAATAAAATGAGAACTGGAATTCTCCATTAATTTATTTTCTATTATATTTATTCTCAAGGTCTGCAAGGAATAGCACAAAGATGGAATCCACTAAATCCTTCCTGGGGTGAATTAGGAAACCTGAAGGAATGTATTCAAGAACCTTAACCAAAATATATAATATGTACTTTGATACAATGACAGCTGTTTATTCTATCACACGTGATTTTCCCAAGTAAATAGTTATCTATGACAGTGTGCAGGAATTTACGTTAATGAGTTGTTCTCACTCCCAAAAGTGTACAGATATAACACTGTAAGTCAGTTCTTCTAGACTAATGATTGTCAGATTTTCCTGAATGAGAAAGTTTTACATAACATTCCACTGTGCACGTAATCTATTATGTGTGTGTTTGTGTATATGTGCCTATGTGTATGTGTCTGTATGTGTGTACATGTATATATGTGTGTGTGTGTATGCACAGACATGTTAAGTATCATAAAACATTTACCTTATATACAATGTACTCTGGTATTTTTCTATTTTTAATATTTTTTAAATATTGGTTTACCATCCCATACCAATGCCCATTTTCTGCAAATAATGGCATTACCAGGAGTAGTAGTCACATAAAATAAATCAGCAGTTCCTTATAGTATCATTTGTGGGAGTGTTATGTCATTGTTGATTCTGTTACTGTTTTTTGCACGTATCTAAAAACCACTGAATCATTGTGTCACTTACATTGAGATGTTACAAACGGGGCTTTTTCCTGTGTTTTATTTTGTTTTTGTCAAACCAATAGTCTAAAATCACAGAAATAAGTTACAGTTACTTCAATTACATGTTATACAGGAGACCTTCATTGAAAAGTACAAAGTCTGAATTATGTGATTTTGTGAGGTCTCTGTTCGTGGTAGAACTTAATATTATCTACTGTACTGATCAACTTTTTGTTTATAAATAGGGAACAGATTTCTCACAACCTTCTTCATTCTTACAAATATAAAATATGTTCTAACATTAACTTTAAATGTTCTCTGAAGACTCATTTGATCAGCACTCATTATTTCTATATTTCTAACTAGCTTGCACTCAGTGATGATTGGGGGTTATTTGGTCACACATTCTACAAAAAAAACACACTATAAAAAACAAACAAAACAACCTGGGTTCCAATTACAATTCGTTATTTAATAGTTACATGACTTTGATCAAGCTAATTAGTCTTATTTTCTCATTTTAAAATGGGGATATCAACATTACTTATTAAGGTGTAGTATACAATAAGGATCGAGTTCAAAATCCTTAATAGGGCCTCCAAGACATCCCCTGATCTAGCCTCTGCATGCATAGCTCTCTACCCTCATTTCCCATCATTCAGGGGGACCTCCTCACCTCAAACTTCCAGAACCCTTCCTGCCTCACAGCTGGCAGACATGCTGCTCCCAATGCTTAGAGCAAACTCCTGCAACCCCTACCTTCAACCAGCTTGCTGACTCCTATTCCTTCAGATTGCCCCAAAAATCTCACTTCAGGGAGGCCTTCCTGATCCATGCCCCCCGCCAACATAGGTGCTCTTAAAGCCTCCCTACTTATTCCTCAAAGTACTAATTATAATTGTAATTATACAGCCACTTACAGAATCACTCATTTAGTGGTTGTCCCTTCATCTAGACTTCGAGCTCAATAAAGGCAGGACCTACCTCTGTGACTTAGTTATAAACACATTTCTACTAACTAGCACAGTGTCTGCCACATGTACTTTTTATAAATTACTATGATATCAGGACTGAGTTCACAAGTAACCAGTGTATTACTTAACTAATAGTACCTTAAACTCATTGGGGTTTATTTCTTTCATATAACAGAAAAATACAAGGCAGAGTCCAGGGTTTGTGCATAGAGTTGCCAGATTTACTGAAAAATCTGGAGGACACACAGTTAAATTTGAAATTCAGGTAAACTATAAATTAGTATATGTAAGTCCCAAATATTACATATCTAGGACTAGCTGTTTTTCTGAAATTCAAATTCAATTGAGTGTCTTGTATTTTATCTGGGACCTTTAACCACAACTCAGAAGTGTCATGAAAAAGCCAGGGTCTTTCATTCTTGGCATGTGGACCTATCACCAGCAGGTCATGAGAAGGCAGTGGTATCCTCCCTGAATAGCTATCAGCTATCAAGGTGGGAAGACAGGTGTGGGGAAGCACAGACAGCCACATGACTTCCAAAATCACCCAACAGTGTCTCCAGCAGACTTCCCTATATGTTTCTGGGCCAAGAGCTGACTCGCATAATCACTTTTCACTGCAAGGGAGGCTGAGAAGAGGATGTCATGATAGATTTGGACCAATTATTTGGACCAATTGCCTGGAATGGTACCACAGGAACAAAATCAAGCCTTTTCTAGCAGAGAGGAGGAGGAAATAGGTAAGGATCAGGAAGTTTTGGACATGATTTTATCAACCTTGGGATGCTGCAAATTCAAATTATTGTTATTAAAACAGTAGGATTTTTTTTTTAGAATAAATGTCTAGATATGATTTTTCAAACTTGATTTCCAAGAATTCCTGAAATACCTTCTCCCTCATATAGCGGGATATCCCTGCTGATTGAGAATTATTACACTTGACTTCTCACCATTTCAGCATGTGAAAATAGGTCAGAGAAAGACTATCTTGAAGAGAAACAAACGAAACCTTAACACACATTAAAAATGGAAATATTCAAACCATCTATTTCTTTTAGGAAGAAAGAAATATCTTTTTGCTTACTACTATCAGTGAAAAATAAATCAAGAATTTGAAATAAAGAATGCCAGTGCCTTATTTCTAGATGTGCGGTTTCAAGCAAATTACTCTTATCAATGTAGGTAATAAGATATTGTGTCTTTCAAAAGGCACATACTCTATTGACAGAGCAAATCTGCTGAAGTCTTCACTTTCTGTGCACAAATAACCTCAATTCCTTTAGATTAAATTTGCTGTTGGGAAGCTTCATTCTGCTTAGTATTAAACAGGAGGGAGTTTATAAGAGGACTACATGCAGAGAGACTTACGCTAAAGGGTGAGATGCAAGACCGGATTACCATTTAAGGATATGCTTGTGGTAGAACATAGAATCATAAACTGCTGGAGCAGCATCAACTGGTCTAATGCTGTATATTTCAGTATGGAAATTAAAACCAGAGCTGGTGACCTGTTCAACCCTATACAGCTAGTCAGTGACGGGACCAGGCCACAATCCCTCACCACTTAAACATACACTACACTACACTACACTACACTACACTACACTACACTACACTACACTACACTACACTACACTACACTACACTACACCACACTACACTACACACACACACGCACACACACAGTTTTAATTTTAAAGCAAAGAATAGGAGAAAAATCCCCTGCTAGAATACATCATCTCTCCCTCTCTCCTTTCAAGAGAACACATTGAGGAGCCTGGAAAGACAAGGGCTATATCAGGGGGAAAAAATGAAGCTTTCTGTTTTGAGCTGTTAAAGCCTACTCAAGGAGGCAAGCCCATTCATGAGGTCATCCATGGGGTTAGAAGCAGTGGTGAGCTAATGTGAGCTCCACGCTGTGCCGACCTTAGGTTTGTGGCTCCAGATGTTCTTTCAAGACTCTATCTACGGTGGAGAGTTAGGGAAAAACAAGTGTATGATTATATTAATTCTCAACTCCAAATTCTTCATTTTGCCTCACCGTAAAAACGAAGCTGAGCCCTTTAAATATTTTTCCTTTGCCAAGTGGAACGATGTTAAAGCTTTGTCAACAGAGGGCGCTGGAGACATTGAAGCGGGAAAGAATTTTGCTGCTTGGCTCCTGCGGGTCTACAATTGCAGCAAAGTTCCACTGATGAGACACCTCCTCATGAGCGGCTTTCCTATAGCACCCCGGGGTGGGGGCGGGTTCCGAAAATTACAGAGGATGGATTTCCAGCTAGTTTGGCTGGCGTGGCACCACAGCTACTTCTGAACCATTCAATGAGCCATGGCAGTGCCTTCTCCAACAAGCTCTGGCTCTCATTACTCATTCATCTCTCCTTGGGTGTTCCATCTCAGTCATAGAAGATGTGTCTATTCCTTAAGAGTTCTCTTTATTTCTCAGCCAATCCCTTGTGTGTATTCTATTTATATAATTAAAAAATCATTATAATTATTAAATTATTTATGTCTTTATTATTTATGAATAATATATAACATGTTATAATACATTTCATACTTTTACACTTTGATATATTCATATAAATAAATATATTTAAAATATAGCTTATAAATTTATATAGCTATTGTATACCTATTTATCATTTACTAAATTTATATAATAAAATTATTAAATTTTAAGAATAATTATATTTTTTTAAGTACAGATTTTATAAAATTTTTTATATTACGCTTTTCTTGTTTACATCACTTTGTGGTTTCTCTCTCCTGATTGGACTCAGATTGATACAACTATTGGATATACTATTCAATTGATTTATAGAAGATGAATTTGGGCAACTGCATGGCTCCTTTTTTTTTTTTAACTTTGGCCATCCCTTATCTCTAGGATACCATGCTCACATAATAAAAACATTTTTGCCCCTCAAAAGGGCCAGAGCCTACAATCCTCTGATCTTTATAATGCCATACCTCTTTTAATAGCAGACATTAAATGAATTTCCTAAGGATAACTTGGATATTCTCAATTTGACAGTAAAGTTTCTCAGGTAGGAAGAGAGGCTTGTTTTTTTGAGTGAAGATTTCAGGAAAAATTGTTAACATGACTTATTTTTTTATTGAAAGATTTCCTTAAAACCTCAAAGCAACTACGATGAAATAATTTGACAGGAAAATAATTTCCAACAGTGATAATACTTCTGTAATGTTCTCCAAAGACTTAAATTCTGGTACTGTGTTCATTTTACTGTATGAGCATTTGAACTTCTATCTAGTGGCCTATGAATTTATAACTAACCTTTACTGAGCACTGAGCATGTGCTAGATATGGTATAAAATGCTGTTAAGAAAATTTTCCAAAGCTTGGAAATAAGCAAAAGAGGTTACTGCATATCCTTTTCAGGTGACCTAAGCATTGTCTAGCCAATACACCCAAGGATTAGCCAGTTCTCTAGGAGTATGTATGTTTGTTGACTTGCTGTTTTCTCTTTTTTTTTTTAATATTTTTTTATTTAGTTTCAAGTATACAGTACATTGGTTAGACATCTATATAGTTCATAAAACGATCTCCCCAATTGCACCCTCCCTACCTGACCCTCCACCTAGCCAACGTATTAATGCTAACTGCATTCCCTATGCCATGCTCCCTATCCCCGTGACCATCCATCAGCTACTAATTTGTACTCCTTTAGCCCTTCACCCCATTCTCCCGGTCTCCCAAATTCTCCTCCCCTCTGTCCGACACCAAATTGTCCACTATATTTGTGAGTCTGTTTTTGATTCTCTGTCTGACTTAAATACCTACTAGGTCTATCAAAGCAATGTCTTTTTCCATCCCCTTTTCATATGTATGGGTCTTGTTTTCTTACCCTTTCAGCCACTCTATCTTTTGGTTGGAACACTTAATTCTTTTCCATTTAAGTTGGAGCACTTATTGATAGGAATGTAGTTGTTACCATTCTTTATTCCTGTTTTTGATACATATTTTTTCTTCTTTAAGAAGTCCCTCCAACATTTCTTGTAGTACTGGTTTGGTGGTTATAAATTCCTTTACCTTATTTTTGTCTGGGAAGCTCTTTATCTGTCCTTCAACTCTAAATGATAGCTTTGCTGGATAAATTATTCTTGGTTATATATCCTGGGTCTTCATCCTGTCAAATATTTTGTGCCAAGCCCTTCTGTCCTGCATAGTTTCTTTTGAGAAATCAGCTGCCAGTCTTATGGGTATTCCCTTATATTTAATTATTTGTTTTTCTCTTTCTGCTTTTAATATTCTTTCTTTGTATTTAAACTTTGGCATTTTAATTATGATGGGTCTTGGTGTGGGCCTCTTTGGATCCCTGATTTTTGGAATTCTCTGAGCTTCCTGGGTTTTATGTCCATTTCCTTTACCATGTTGGGGAAGTTTCTCACCATTATTTCTTCAAACAGCTGTTCAACATCCTGATTTTCTTTAGTTATGCCGATCAGACAAATATTTGGAGCCTTAATTGTGTCCCATATCCTCCTTAAATTATTTTTATAGTCTTGGCATCTTTTTTCTTGCCATTCCGATTAAGTGTCCTGATTGGCTTTCCTGTCCTCTAGATAGGGCATTTGATCCTCTTTTTTATTCACTTTGTTCATTCCTTTGTTTATTCCATTTAATATAGTTCTTATCTCAGATAATGTGTTCTTCATTTCAGACTGATTACCTTTTATAATTTCCAATTTCATTTTATGTTTTTTATCTCTTTGTTGAAGTTCTCACTGAATTTATCGACACTTCCCAAAAGTTCATTGAACACCTTTATAACCAGTGTTTTGAACTCTGCATCTGTTAGATTACTTGACTCTATTATATCTGGATCTATGTTCTGTTCTCTCATATGGTTTCTGCTTCTTTGTCTTCCATTTTGGCTGCCTTTCTGTGTCTATTTCTATGTACTAAGCAAAGCTCCTAAGTCTCCTGGTCTTATTAGTGTGAATTTGTGAAGTAGGTGTCCAATGTCATAGTCCTGAGAGGAGTTCAGCTTCAGGCCAAACTTAACCCAAGCCTCTACCCCTTCGTGGCCACCTGTTAAGATTCAGCAAACAATCTACAGATGTTGTGCATATAGTTGCCTCAAAAGGCCGCACCAGAACCCGCGGCTGCCTCTAGTGTCTCAGCAAGGAGCACCTGACTCGCTAAGGATACACCAGGATGTGGCTTGGGTGGGGCCAAGAGTTGGAGGAGGCAAGGTTTCAGGGACTCCTCTGGGCCAAACAACCTCTGGTATCCAGTTTGATGACATCTCAGCTTTGGCAGCACTGTGTCTGGAGGACTGGTCCCGGGGAGGGCTCAACAGGGAACAATGGATACCACCAGCACTTCTGTACCCAGCAAGTCTTGCCTCAGCCCTCATCCCAGCAATGTCTCCCTGTAAGTCCCTGGTGCCCACTGCGTGCAGCCAAATAGGCACTGGTGCTCAGAGCAAGTTGGACTGTTATCGTGAAAATTCGCTCCTGGACACGGCCCCTTTAAGAAGCTTCTTCCACTGCCGCAGCCTCCCTCTCAGCCTCTTGGGACTGGGCAGCCCCGTGTCCTCACTCTGTCCTACCTTCTGTTGCGAAAGGGTGTTTTCTTGGATTTCTCCCTAGTTGTATGGCTTGTTCCTCTAAATCCCAGGCGATTTTTCCTTGCTGCTGCTCCTTGTTTCCGTCACAACTTTGATTTGGTCACCAGAGGGATGAACAGAACCTCTATCATCTATGCCATTTTTTTTTGTCTCTCTCTATTTTCTCTTGATTGGGATATTTTAATTCTTGTAAGGGTAGATATTATCTTGTAGAATATCACATGGTTTCTCTATTTGGTGGGAGAGTTGACATCTATATTGAATAATCACAGGTATTATTCGTATTGCCCTTAGTAAAACATAAACAACATAGAGAAGTAACGTTTACTTCTTACAATCAGAAACTCTGTCTCAATTCATATTTAGGTATATTTTTAAGTTATAACAGCAATTAGGAAGTTTGAAGTCATTAGTAATAGAGATAATATTTATCACTTGAAAATCATTTATTTCACTCAAACACATATAGGAACACAAAGTGCTTCCCATCTTTCATGCTATCCATCCTTCCACATTCGTGAAAATTAGGCTAATACTTAAGTAGTATTACCCTACTTGACAACAAAGGAAAATGAGGTGCCAACGGATTGTTTGTGGTCGCTCAAGTAGTCTGCATTGGGGCCAGTTTTTTAATAAAAATTAAACAAAAGTAGATGTTTCTAGAAAATTAGATTTATTTAAGTATAAATTGTAGACTAGGTCTCTTTTCCAATCCAGTATACTTTTCTTTCTTCTTTTTTTTTTTTTTTAATTTTCCCAATAGACTCGTAATGAGGCTTGTAATGAGGTGCTCACAAAACAAAAAACAAAAACAAAATTCTTAAGTCTGGGCCTGCAATTATAGGGTCTTTTGTTTTGAGGAGTGTCCCAGACTGCCAGAGGCGATATTGAATCAAGGTGGCAGCAATGGCCAGTCATGCTGAAAAGTGAAGTAGCCAAGTGGAAAGCATGTGGGACTGCAGAGCAGGAAAACCTGGGCTCTCATTCCAGCTCTGATAGTTGCATGGACGTGTCATTTAACTTCTCTGAGCTCAAGGAATCTAAGCCCCCCTCAAAACTGAAATTATTAATATCAACCTAATAGTATTTGGTTAAAAGGGAATATAAAGCACTCAAATGCCTGGTGGGTGTTCACTATTATTAGCTCTCTCTTTCAATCCCAACCCTGTTAATTCCATCCTACAAACCTAAGATTGTTCTTAAGATCAAATAAAATGTTATGAAATCATTTCATCTTTAACATACAAATGTTAAAGATGTTAAAGGGTTATTAAGACAGATCTAAGCCTATTACCACAGCTAGAGGTGAGTCACACATAACCCTTGTTTTTTTTTTTTAAGTCTTCTTTCTCTTTCAAGCCTTCCCTTGATACTGATTTTAATCATTTGCACCTTATTAAAAAAATGAATGGGTATAATTGAACACATTGGCTCTAGGACTTAAAATTCTGTGAAAGGATGGTCCTTAGCCTTTGCAACAATAAATCATCTGACCTATGAATACCATCCCCCTATTCCTACTCAAAGACACTTTAATCCCAGCCATAAATTGTATCAAGCTGCTTCTCTGCCTTCCTCTCTTGGATTACTCCATCTGGAGAAAACGGGCCAATACATTGTGAGAATACTCCAGCAGCCCTGTGCAAATTAATAGGGTCACCTGCCAATAGCTAGCGCCAATTTGTCATCCATATAACTGAGCCACTTCAAAAACAGATCCTCCAACCCCAGACAAGCCTTTAGATGACTGAAGCCTAGTTAACACCTTGATTTCAATTTCATGAGAGACCCTGAGGAAGAATCACCAGATAAATCACTCCCAAAATTCTGATTCACAGAAACTGTACAAAATAACTTTGTTTTAAGCTGCTAAATTTTGGGTAATTAGGTAGTTCGTTATATAGTAGTTGATAACTAATACACAACCCACTCCAAGTTGTTGGCTGAGAATGATTTTAGTTGTATTTCTGTCACCTCCAACCAAAGAAATTCTGAATAATACACCTGCTATATCAGAATCACTTGGAATGGGTCCTGGACATATCTATTTTTTATTTTTTAAAAGCTCTATAGATGATTCTGATGTGCGGCACGGTTTTTTTAACCTTTGTTTTATTGTGGAATATTGATATTAAACATATAATTATAACACTAAGGCTTAAAATCAGCTGAACTTCCTTCTTCCCTCCATGATACATTGTGATAGTATCAGCTTTTAGGTCAATGGAAGCTCAAATAGGCTCCTTCAACATTAGGAAAATCTGAGGATTTTTCTCCTCAGAGAAATAAGAAAGATTAATTTTCATTCCTTTTCTCTTGAAATTTATCTTGGCTTCACTGTTCCAAGTTAAGACTGGAGCCAGTTTGTATGAAATACTCCTGATCATGGAACAATTTGCAATGGCTCCCATCACACTCTGTTTGCCCACTCTCCCTTGCCCCTGTAGCTTAGTTAATGCTACTATACTAACTTCTTAGTTTTGATCATTGTACTAATATTATGCAAAATGTTAACATTAGAGGAAGCTGGGTGAAGAGAATATGGAAACTCCATACTACTCTTACAACTTTCTAAATTCTAAAATTATTTCAAAAAGTAAATGGAAAAGAGACCAGGAAAAAAAATCCATATGCTATTGCATCACATTCCCAATCAACAATATAGGGTTGAGAGAAAGAGAGAGAGAGAGAGAGAGAGAATGAATATAAATGTATGCCTGGCACATAACATGAGAGAAAGCGTAAATTTACAAGATCTCCCACAAGCCCTCCAAATACACAATAGTATAAGCATTACACAATAGTAAATGTGGTTTGACTCTAAAAAATACAACCTCTAAAGGCAAGTAAGTCAGTTACTTTATCTGGTGCTCAGCTGAAAAAACAGTAATCTGTTCCAACACTAAAGAGAAAACTGACTGTTAATTTATTGAATGTGGCAGAGAATGCCTCCCAATTTCCATCTGTCCCTTCTTCTTTAGCAATAAAAATCCTGGTTTTCTGGTTGAAACATTGTCATCTACCGAAAAGAAATTTAAGAGTTTATTTATTGGGAAAAGAGTATGATGTGGTTATGAAAACCAGAGCTTTGGTGTTTGTTATACAGAACAGAATTATTCAGCTGTGTGACCTCAAGCAAGTTATTGTCTATATTAAAGCTTAGTCGCCTTTCTTGTCTGTAAATTGAGATAATGATAAACTTACTTTACAAAGTTGCTGTGAGTGTTAAGTTTTTAACTCATGGAAATGCTTTACATTTCGTATAGTAATCTGGCACAGATTTAAAATTAGCTCATTAAAAATTAGCTCTTATTTAAAGAGAGGAAAAGTCTAAAATTTGTAGAAGTGGAAGATTAGTAACAAGACATTCAAGTATAACTCGAATTGTGTGCGTGATTAATCCAGTAGTCAACAGTTTTGAAATTCTGAGCTGGTGTTCAGCTTTCTTTTTTCCACTAGACTTTATTCCTTTGAGTATTCTTACATTCTCTATATTCTATCTACCAAATCATTGAATCTCACCAGTTTCCTAAAATAAAAAAGAATTCATCCTGTGATATAGTGACCAGAGAAGGGAAACTGGAAAGGGAAGATCAATCTCTTTTGAGTGCTAATATCAGTCTTCTCCCCAACCAAAAGATAGCTTTACCTGATGTACTTTTCATCTTTCCTCTTCCTTCTGCCAATATAAAACTGGTACCCCCATCAAATGGTTCTGATTTCTATGGTTAGATACATAAGCTATTATTTTTTAAAAAAGATGGAAGTTATAAAAAAATTCAGATTTTTAATTTATATGCATAATATCCCATCTTCTTTATCCATCATCTACTGATGGACACTTAGGTTGTTTCCAGGTCTTGCTTATTGTGAATAATTGTATAATGAGCATGAGAATGCAGCTATCCCTTTGATACCCTGTTTTTATTTCCTTTGCGGGGGGGGGGGGGGAGTTTTTTTCAGAGAATTAGGATGTCATTTAAAAGTTGCCTTAAAAAAAAAAAGATCACCTATAGTCTAAAAATACGTTTTCAGCCTAAGGGTGAAAAATAAGGATACTATTACTAACAAGTAGTGCTGGATTATAGAAATTAAACATGAATTAGGGTTTCAGCAAGTAAATTTCTAATGAGAAAAAATATTAAAAACTTAATATTTGTGATTGTAAACAAAGCATCACAGTAGCATAATGGCTGTTGGACTTCTTAGGTTTATTTTACCATTTAATATTTTTACTTGGAATCACATATGATGGAAGGAGGTAGGGTATCATTATCTTTCAGTACTTAGAATTTCTAGCTATCTTTATCCAGCCTAGCAATGGATATCATAGGATAAGAGAAATCATAGGGTAAGTGAGCAGGCTTGTGGGGCAGGGGCATCAGAAGAAGGAGAAGCCCATTTTCCTTATAATTTCTGTTAATAACACCTTTGTAACTCTGGCTACAACCTTTTCCTACTGATTATTTTCTTTATTCACCCCCTATATTCAACTCTGTCTTTTTCCCCTTTGAAATTATTATCTGGGTTTACCTTAATCTCTTCCCTCCACTAGCATAAATCTTTATCATGCCATTTCAGGATTATTAGAACATCTCATTTGTCTTCTTCTATTTCTTCCCGTTACTGGAGAGTGGGATCCTCTCCCAAAGCGTTATCCAGGTTCTTGATGTCTCAAACAAAGAATTGAGCAAGACACCAAAAAAAACGGTAGAAACAAAAAGTTTTGTTAAAAGGAAAAAGTACACTTCCAGACGTGGAAGCAGGACTGAGCAAGAGAAGTATGGCTCAAAAGGCCTGGTAACAAAGACTTCAGGTTTTTATCCCTTTTTTTTGCTGTGAGTGGTTACTTTTCTTAGAGGAGTGGACTTCCTTGATTGACAACTAAGATTGACAGGACTCAGTGATTAATCATTTTGCTTTCTGTGCATGTTTGTTCCCAGAATTCAGTCTGTTATAATAATACTAATGAACTTCCTGGCACATGCATTATATTATAATGATGGTATAATGAGACTCAGGTGAGTTGAAGGTTTTTGGGGGTCTTCATTGCGCAGGTGCAAGTGACTGGCTTAAACTGATACCTAAATCTCTGCCTACTGGTTTCTTTGTGTGAGTTAAAAAAATGCCTCTGACTTGCTTAATTGTGGGGAGATTAGGGTGGACCCCTTCTAAGATAGAATGACTTCAATGTCTTTGCAGGCAAACCCGAAACCCCCCTAACTTTCCTGCCTATCTCTTTTCTAAGCCACGAACCCCCTTATTATTATTAGCATGGATATTGAGGGACAGGAGGTCTCTTCTTCGCTATCTGCTTCCTGCTGAGAATGGCCATAGTCCTTGCTTACAGGAGTGTCATAGAGCTCTTTCCCTTTCTGCCTCAGTCAGGGTGGGATCCTGGGTTTCCTGCTGAAGTGCCACCTCAGTCCCTAGACAAGAAAAAGAAAATACAAACTCATTATGTAAATTACACATCTATTAATTTCTGTTATTGATTTGCCTAAGTGAGTAAAGCGAAACAGGCTTGGTTAGTAGTAAAAAGAAAGACCTTTGGCTTAAAGTCCCCTCCCCCCTCACACTCTAAGGGCTCTGCCTGGTTTAACACCATTTCTGTTTAACAATGGGCTGATGATCCTTATCAATAGCCAGAGGATCGAAGTCGCCAGGGCAATTATCAGGATTTGAGGGAGAGGGCCTTTTTCCAAAGAAAGGAGGAAAGCAAACTTAACCAGGTTTACTAAAAAGATTAACTCTGCGAGAGATGTCCTATTTTATATCCTGCTAAAAGATTAAGAATTTTTCAAGTGATGTCCCTTCTCATTCCTATGGATTATAATCAGACTGGTCTTTGCCTCTTCTTCCACCTTGGTCATGTTATTATTTCTCCACTATACTTAAAATTGTTGTGATTTCCTGTCCAGAATCAATGGTGCCTTTGGTAACATCACTCAGAATTTCCTTTGGAAACCATCAAACCTTTACCTTCAGTCCGCAATTTTGGATGTGACCGACTCCACAGCCAGCTCTAAGGTGGACATGTCACCACATCTGGCTAATCAGAGAACCATAGCCCCTTAGTCACAACAGTCAGTTCAAGGAAGAGCACATGACCCAAGCCGGCCCAATGAGAGCCTAGCCCAGACCTTCTGTTGGAACTTATACAAAAGAATAGTGTTCTTTTAGCACTGCTAGAAATAGCAACCGACAGATTCCAGATGCTATAACTTGAGTTTCTAGATCTAGGTATGCCTGATCTTTTCAGTAATAAGAACCATTAAATCCACCACCCCCCCCCCCCCGCCACACACACACTTTTGGCTTAAATCAATTTGAATTGGTTTGAAAAAGGTATTTCCACATCTTTGCCTCTTCAAGGTAAAGTTATCCTTTGAGATTTAGCTCTCATGCCACTTTTAAACTCTTCTTCTCTTTCCTTAACTCCTATTACACCTTACTTAATCCATACTGCTTTAAAACTAAATCATCTCAATTGTTTAATATTTTCTAGTTTTGCTTCCCCACTGTACCATAAGCTTCTTGAAAGTTTGGACCATGAATTACATTTCTCTTGTCAGAACACTTAAGAATTTTTCACACTTAAGATTTAAATTGATAAATTCTCAGATAAACTACTTTTCTTTAGTAAGTCAGTGGTTAGAATCTCAAGAATAAATGAAAACTGGGCAAATTGTTCCTAATCAGAGCCTCACTCTTTGGGTAGTTCAGTTCCTATCCTCCTGATTTAAGAACAAAGATAGCAGGAAAGAAGGGGAAATGAGGTCAGTGACTTCAAATGCCCCTGATATCAAATGTCCCAGAAAAGATATGTTGGGGAATTTGGAGGGGCCCAAGAACCTGTTTTAAAATGTAGGTTTTAAAACCTGTTTTAAAATGTAGGTTTTATTATTATTCAGGCATGATGAGACCAAGAGATCAAGAGACAGCTGTCATTGACAAGATAGTTTGTTACTTATCATTCTTAAGAGAAGGGGGCATGCCACACCATGTGGTGCTGCAAGGGAAGAACCAAGTTCAACCAGGCGGCAGAAGGAGAAAGGAGAAAGCATGGGCGCAAGCCTTTATCATGGTTTCCATAGGAAATGCAAGGAAAAGCAGAATAAGCAGGTTTGGGATTGGCTGATTGTTGTAACTTCAGCAAGCTCTGGGGTATAGGGACTGTTCCTGATTGTTGTTTAGCCCTGGGTTGATTAGGGAAAAGGAATGGTGGCTTAGGGTGTGAGTTTGATAAAGGAGATGGTTGGGGGATGTGGGTTCTTGATTGGCTAGTTTGCATATGAAAGGCTCAGGGGACTTGTTTGCTATCTGTAGGAATTAGCTAGCCCTAAAAGGGGAAGTTTCTCTCTAGTCACTGAGGCCCCAGATAACAGAGCATCAAGAATACAGAATACAAGACAATGTAGTTAATACACTCCTCTCTTTTTCAACTAAATTCAGAACAGATTGAGCAATAAAATGAGGAGAGGCAGATGGTGGCCAAAATATTCCTGTTAGTGATAAAGCCTACGTTAGAGAATGTATTTTAATGTCAGGGTCAATTAGGCCTGCTAACTCCATCCAGAATTAGTCAGACTTACTCATATAATGATTGGCAGAATTGGACCAGGACAACTTTTCCAACTGAGGATTTTATGGCATAAGTAACAAAGAAGAAATCGTGCTTACTGCAAGTCAAGTTTACTCTCAAAGGGGAGGTTTGAGGGAGAGGGAAATAAGGTCAGGAACGGAGTCAAGCATGCCCAGTTTATTCTCCCCAAATGTACCAGTCAAATGGGACACTCCACCCCATCTTTTCCAGGCAGAGTGAATAAGTAGAGACTGAAATCCTTTTTCATGGATGGAAACATCAAGAGTGGGAAAGAAACATTACCTCCTACCAAAAAACATTGATTTATTTTTTCTGGAGATTTTAGAAAGATAGTGAAATTCTGGCTCTTCACTAGACATGATTCCAGCTTCAAGTTTTATATTTTAAATCCAGATATTCAGTTAATTAATACTCAGAAGAATTAACTGAAGAATAAGGAAATAAAATGGAGTGCGCATTTCAGCAGGACAAGTGCTAAAACTGGAACAATATAGAGATTACATGGATACTGTGCAAAGGTGACACACAAACTCATGAAATATTCCATATTTTTATTATCCTTTAGATATAAAGGAGAAATATAGGCATTTCCAGACAAAAGCTGAGGGAATTTGCCACCATAAGACCTGTATTACAAGAAATGTTGAAAGGAGCTCATCTACCTGAAACAAAAAGATAAAAGTTATTAAAACTATGAGGAAGAGAACAGAAGCAGGGAATGAAACTCTGTTTCAGAATAGGGTATTAAATACTTAATTGTAACACAGACATTAGAGGTGGGAAAAAGCCCTTTGTGCTCTCCCCACTGGCTCCAGGATTCCAGTGGTGAGTACTCTCAGTTCCTTCCACGTACATGAAAAGTGTTTCTTGCTAACAGTTAATATTATGAGAATTTTATATAACTTCCAAACACCAGTCTCAAAGAAAGCTAAGCACTGGTTAGAAAATCTGCAGGAATAAGCAAGGAATTGATATCTTGTGTCTAAAGAGGGGACATGGGTCCTTAGGGACAGGTGTGAAGAAACTTTATATTTTTAACACTTTTACTTCCCTTTTGAATTTTGAACCATGTATTAATGTATTACTATTCAAAAAATAAACTTTAAAATGTTATAGAAATTATGTATAAAAATGTACATTAACAAAGAATAACCACAGTAACTTGTTTTAACAGTACCTTTATTTCGATTATAAATTTAAATGATGAAAAGACAAAGTCATTTCATTGTCAATATGATTATCTTTTTAACAGAATTTGTGGTCTCTGGGCATGTTTAAAACTTCTGAATAAAATAATCTTTCCCTTTTACCATTATTTTGAAAGACTGCTTTGCTGAGTGGTAGATTAAGTTAAATGGAATGAGTTATTTCCTAACGATAACATTAAATGTAGGTAGGGCAGCCATTTAGCCATTAACTAGGGAGAAATGGGGCAAAAAGTGAATGTAGGTGAAGAAAAGAAAGAGGTTAGGTCTGGCATTGACAAGGGCCAGCTTTAGATGCTAGTGCTGCACCCATGCTGAGACATTACTGCTACTTGCCCTTTTGCTCTATCCAGTACTCTACCCAGTACTGGATAGAGTTAGGTGCCTGCATTCCTCGTCTGTTGCTACCACCAGGTAGGGCTGGATTAGGATTTTCGCAGGCCTCTAAACACTAAAAGGATAATGGTGCCCTCTTCCCTTATGTCATTAAAAATAGAAATTAATTTAGGAAATGAATTAAGACTTGAGTGAATGCAAAACCTTCCTTCTAAACTTCGAAAATTAAAAATTCCGAATAAATTCACCAGTATTGAACTTTTTTTTTGCATTTTCCTCCACTGCTAGTACTTTAGTCTTAGTTCAGCTGCCTGTTCACAATTCAGCACTTTCCGGCCCTTGAACCCCACCCACCTGGCGGCTCACAGGTGTCAACCCCACCCAACCAGGGATCTCCTCCTTCGCTCCTCCCACCTGGCCCTTAGCCCCGCCCACTGTACGCGTCGTCGTGACGTTAGCTCGCAGTCGCCAAAGGCAGGCAGCAAATGAGCGCAGGCGGCCGTGGCCCACAGTCGTACCATCTCCTGCGCTTGCGCGCTCGTTCTGGGCCCTGCGAAGACCTGGCGGAGCCCAGCGCGGATGGAGGCCTAAGGGCGGCGGGGGCGGAGCGCGCCGCGAGCTGGGGGCGTGTCCGTGGCGGGCGCTGTCTTGAGGAAGGCCGAGCAGCCGCCACCACGCTTTCAGTCGCGGCGAGACGCAAGCGAGTCAGGCTGAGGGCCGCGGCGGCGATGCAGCGACGGCGGCGCCCTTCGCTGCCCGCCTCTCAGCTGCCCGAGGGCTGCGGGGGAGGTGGTGGCGGCCGCGGAGGCTGCGGTGGCGGCGGCGGGAGCGGGGAGGTGGAAGTGCAGTTCTCCGCCGGGCGTTTGGGCTCGGTCGCGGTCGATTCGGCGGCGGCGGCGGCGGCGGTCGCGCGCAGCACCGAGGAGGAGGAGGAGAGACTGGAGCGCGAGCACTTCTGGAAGATCATTAATGCCTTCCGCTACTACGGGTAAGGAGCCCGTGGCGGATCCCAGCTTAACTCGTCGGGGGCGTCCGCTGGTGCGGCTGACCTGCGGGAGCGGTGGCGCCGCCCGCGCTCGCCCCCCGACCGCCACGCCTACGGGGCTCCCGGACCGGGTCGCCTAAGCTGACCTCGGAGTCCCCGAGTCACCTCGCATCCCCATAGCCCTCTTGGCCCTGTACACCCACGTGTCTGCTGCTCAGCCTCGTGTCTTCTGATCTCAGGATCAGATTAGCTCTCTAGCCTTCCAAGCCTCGTGTAAGGTTTGTCTTTGAGGATGATGGAGGTGACGAGAAAAGTGCTGTAACAGTTTCAGGCAGAAGGTAGTGGTGGTAAGTCGTCCAGTGCTGGGCATGATTTATTTGTATGTGTTGTTGATGTCATCCAGTCCATGGAGAGTCCAAGTTCACCTCCACGTGGGATGCGGTAGGACGCATTTTCCCAAACGGTTGCCAGTTCTTTTGAGAGCAGCGTAAGATTGCGATCTCACCCGCCCTGTTGCGGTGAACGTGCGGGCACATTTGTGGTGAGCGAATGATGCCGCTCAGTGTCTTTAACTGGTGAGTGACATTAAGATCAGAAGTGGTTTGGATGTTCTAACATTTTCTAATTATTAAGGAGAGACTTGAGTGAAGGCACAAGAGCCATCTTTGTGATCTTATTATTTTGCAAATATGTATCGAATTCTCATCGTGGTCTGGACACGGTGATAAGACTTTAAAACTTCCTAATTTCTACTTTTCTCCTAAGTGTTAAAATAGGTTAGTCAAAAATTTTAATTCCAAGATCTAAAAGGGACTTAAGTCAACTGGATTTTCAGGTAAAGGTAGTATTTTTATTCGTGTAAGAGATGAGTCCACGGAGGGACGTGTTCTAAGTCTGCAGTTGTAATCACACAGGCATGACCTCCTACATTAGTAAAACTATTCCCTGTGTTTTATGCAAACTTCTTTTTTTATATTGCTTGACTGTGATCTCCTCAAGGACAGGGACTGAGCTTTATTTATTTTATGTCATCAGTGCCTGCCATATATTATTAAAGCTCTATTTTTAACATGTAAGACAAGTAGTAGTAAAGAAATACATTTGTAATTCCCAAATAGACTGTCAATTTGTGACCAGTTGGTTACTAGTTTGTTACTGTTCTGAATTTAGAAACTTGCTAAATAAAAGCTTAAAGTTACTTAGAATTGGGTTACATTTGTGACATGAAGCTTTGAAGTTCAGAGAGCTTGATAATTTACTAAATAAATACAGGAATAGGAGCTGTGGACTGCATTACTTACGGAGCCCTAAACGGTATTAGTAGTGTGGAGATTTCATTTGGTATCAACAGAGGGAGGAAGACAGACCAGCGAATTGAATTTGATGTATTATGCCTGGAAGAACCATACAGGGAGAAGAAACAGCTGACAGATAGCTAAGAATGGTGCAGAAAAGTCTGGTACGTTTTACTACTGAAAAATCTAGAAAGAATATTGAAAAATGTTTTGGGAATATACTGGACCTAATTAGTTAAAATGTATGTTTGTACCCATTTCTAAAATATTAGGACTAATTTTGAATTGATATTTATGACTAGGTATTAGATGGACCTTTTTGTTGTGCGAGCAGGGAGACTTTGACCTGGATCTAGGACCCAAGTGTGACAATGTTGAAAAAGGCACTTGTGTGCATGTTCTAGTGGTTGTGATACAGTCTTCTATACTCTCATCCCTTTTCTTTATCAGTTGAATGTGGGATTGAGAAAAAATTTCATTTTTAAAAAATAGTCTTTATTTGTATTTGTACTCTCTTGATGAAACACTTCAGATATCTTGACTGAAAATAAAATACAATTAAAAATATACTTTTAAAAATATCATTTAAAAGGATTAGGAGTACAGAAAGCATTGTGTTACAGAAAACACTAGATTGTTACATTCCAACATTTTATGATCTTCTAGACCTGCACCGACCAGTACCTTAGCCATTAATCACATCTGGCTAAATTCAAGCCTGAATTAATTAAAGCTTAATAAAATTAAAAATTTATTTCTTTAGTCTCAGTAGCCACATTTCAAGTGCTCAATTCAGTAGCCACGTCTGGCTAGTGTCTACTGTATTGGACAGTGCAAATGTAAGGCTTTGCATCATTGCAATAAATTCTGATAGACAGTTTTGTTCTAGACCTTTAACAAGTACTTCCAAATTTTAGAGTTTGCCTTTACTCTAAATGTCTTTTAGTCAATATGTAGGAGATTTAGATTAAAGGTCATTGGCACGAAATGCCTTTTGATTAATGTTTTGTCTTTCCAATGGCTTCCAATTTTGTGCTTCCTACAGATTTTGCTTAGATAACATTCTGACTAAAGTAAAAATGATTATAGCATTGTACTGAATTGTAAAAAATGTTGTTAGCCTTAAAATACCCCTCTTGTTATGAATGAAGATAGCTAGTCACATAGAAAATACTGAAGTTGAAAAGTTGAAGGTGTTGTCTGAAACATCCTACTTTTAGAAATAGTGGTTAGATGAGATTTTAAAAATTGAGCCGTAGAGCTCATTTTTACAAGTGAGAGGATAGGCATATAAAGACATGAGTAACTTGCCCGGGGTTACACAACCAAGTCGTGGTATAGTCTGGCTTGAAATCCAAAGTTACTCACTAAAATTTTATCCTGCATTAGTAAGCCATGATGCTCTTAAGACAATTTTAACCTTGGGTATTAAATAAATATTTTAAATGGATTGAGACAGACTTCCCTTCTGAAAAGATATGCTTTCCTGTTTAGAATTCAAGAGTAGTTCAACAGATCAGGTGCAAAGGAATGGGTCAATGACCTTTGGTTCAGAGTCAGCATCGGACACACCCTGATGATAGGTGACTAAATCAGAGTTGGGATCACTGCCCAGACCAGCCTTCCAAAAAGAGCTGGAGGTAGATACTGAAGGAAAGTTCGCTTCTGAGTCTCTTTACTCCGCTTAGCTGCCAGAGGATGTGGCCTCATGATGCTGACTGAGGAGAGTCTGAAGGTTGTAAAACATTCTTTTAAAGCGTAGTTGGCGTACTTTTTTCAAGGACCAGGCAATGAATATTTTAAACTCTCAGGGCTAAGTGGTCTCCCTTACAACTATTCAACTCTATTGTGTAGAAGCAACCATAGGCAATATGTGAACAAATGGGCATGGCTGTATTCCAGTAAAAGTCTTTTTACAAAAATAGACAAAGTAGCCAGGGGCCATAGTTTGCCCACCCCTGTCTTAAGGCACATAGTTTTTGTACAAACTCAAAAAGAGCTTGGAGATTTTGGCTAGAAATAAATGATAAAGATTTATTCTAGGGTCGTAGGGTTTGGAAACTGGAAATATAACTAGGCAAAAACACAGATGTGTTCTGAAGAAGAAAAAGTTAGGAGCTCTTATAGTAAAATGTGCATTCTTGAGAATAATCAGTCCTGTATTTTTAGTCCTAGGGTTAGTCCACGGTGATTATCAGTCACATGTTAGGCAGTCTAGATGGATGTCAGATGATCTGGATACTTGAGTACTTCAGGGGGATGATTAGAGGATTATCTGGAGGTCTCATGTATATCTAGGCATTGTCACAAAACTGGAAAGTTCAGAAATTTAAGTTTCCAAACTAATTAAAACAAGAATAGAATCATTTCCTCATACATCCACCTACTTGATTTTAGTAATTTAGCAGCTTGACTGTAGTGACTCCATTTTATTTCTTCACTCTATATCTTAAAGTATAAGCATTTCCAGAATACTGAAGGTAGCCCCAATTATAATAGTATTAAAAAGATTGGACTCTTCCTAACTTTTATAAGACCTTAATTATTTTAAGAGAGTCACTGTGGATGTGTTGTAAACAGCTTTGCACACCATTAAGTAACCAAGTTTAAGGGATATGCTACCTCTCATCCTGCTCTGTGTAGTTACATCACTTCTGTAGCAGGAACTGACAGCAAGTATGTGTGTGGGCTCATCTGACCAATCCATAACTTCAACGTCCTTGCTATCCTGGAAATAAGTAGTCTCCATGGAGAACCAAAAATGGCACCTAGGTACAGTAACTGAACATGTATTCATATGCTGAAATGTGGAGATTAAATAGTGATAAAGATGACACTTGTATTTTGAAGAATTCATCTGATGGTGGGAGGGAGTTAGGTTGGGGACAGCATCCCTAGGCAGCAAGCCTTTCAGTAATTTTTGGAAGACATAATAAGGGTCTGAGGTAAAACATTGGAGGGGAGTATAATTGGCAGATAGTTTTATGAAATAGAATCAAAAAGATCTTGGGCTTATTGATTGTGTGGGCTATGAGAAGAGACATTTTAGAATGACTTGTTAATTTATTACTTGAGTGGATGTATGGTGTACCATTCATCACTATCAGCCATAAAGGAAGAAGTGCAAGTTTTTTTGTTGAGACACGTGCTAAGTTCAGTTTGGATATGTTAAGTTTTGAATATGGTCAGAGGGAGATTGTGGGGGCACCAGTGCCCAAGAATACTAGGAATATAGTACTAAAAGACTATTTAAACTTGTTGACAGTGAATTATAAACTTGCAATGCTGCTGTTTGCCTAACATTATGGCCACTTTAGTGTTTTCAGAGTCATAATGTACTGCTAGGAATGTAAATTGATACAATCTTTTTGAAAATCAGTTTGTATCAAGCGTCTTAAAAATATTTACACTTTCTGGCCTAGTAACTCTTCTTTGGAGAATTTGTGGTAATTAAAAAAAAAAAAGATTTCAACCCACAGTTTATCACATAGACAAGTGAAATATCTAGATGCCCAATGTTTGAGAAAATTTTGCTTGCAGAAGATGAAATGATGAACAGTCATTATAGTCATTTGTCATATAATCATTTGAAAACTTTTTTCAGGCCTAGGAAAACTCCTTATTAAGGATGAAGAATTACAAGTGCTTTTAAGACTTTAATGTGCATGTCAATCATTTGGAGGTCTTGCAAAAAAACAGATTACATTTTAGTAGGTCTTGGGTAAGACCTGAGATTTTCTATTCCAAACCACTTCCAATTGATCTGCTGCTATTCTACATCCTACTATGTTTTGGCTAGAAAGGTGCTAGATGACTGTTTTAAACAACAAAACAAAGAAATATCCAAAAAAGCTAGAAATAGTTGCTTTTAGAGGAGGGATTATTAGTAACTTTTTTCCCTTGAATACTTTTTTGCATTTTTCATATTTTCACTGTACACATACTAATTTTACAAATCAGATATAACTACTATATTTGACTGGTTCCTTTGTATTCAGGCACTGGACTAAGTGTTTTGTATGCATTATTTTGTTACATTTTTAGTGAAACCCCATTGAATACAAAGAGGAGTATAATGGTACCTATCTAATGGGGTTTTATGGAGATTTTTTTTTAAATAATTTTTTTATTTTTTCAATTATAGTTGGTATACAATATTATATTAGTTTCAGGTATACAGCGTAGTGATAAATATTTATATAATTTACAAAGTGATCACCCTGATAACCCTATCTGACACCATACATAGTTATTACAATATTATTGACTCTATTCCTTATGCTATACTTTACATCCCAATGATTATTTTGTAACTACCGATTTGTACTTCTTAGTCCCTTCACCTTTTTCACCACCCCCACCACCACTCCCATCTGGCAGCCATCAAAATGTTCTCTGTATCTATGAGTTTTTTTCTGTCGTTTTTATTAATTTTGTTCTTTAGATTCCACATGTGAGTGAAATCTTATGGCTTTTTTCTTTCTCTGTCTGACTGACTCCACTCAAGCACAGTATCCTCTAGATCCATCCATGTTGTTGCAGGTGACAAGATTTCATTCTTTTTTATGGCCAAGTAATAGTTCATTGTATATATGTACCACCTCTTCATTATCCATTTATCCACTGATAGACATCCAGGTTTCTTTCCTATCTTGGCTATTGTAAATAATGCTACCATGAATATATGGGTTGACATATCCCTTCAAGGTAGTGTTTTGGGTTTCTTTGGATAAATACCCAGAAGTGGGATTACTGGATCCTTTGTCTTTTGTTATAGCCTTTGTTTTAAAGTCTGTTTTGTCTGGTATAAGTATTGCCACCTCAGCCTTTTTTGTTTGTTTTTTTTTCCATCTTCATGAAATATCTTTTTTCATCCTTTTGTATGCGTCTTTCAATCTGAAGTGAATCTCTTGTAGGCAGCATGTGTAAGTGTCTTGTTTTCTTAACCATTTATTCACCCTGTCTTTTGATAGGAGCATTTAATCTATTCGCATTCAAAGCAATTATTGACAGATATGTAGTTATTGCCATTTTATTCATATTTTTAAATCTTTTTTCTTCTTCCTAAGTCCCTCTGACATTTCTTGTAATACTGGTTTGGTGTTGAACTTTTGCTTTTCCTTGTCTGAGAAGCTCTTTATCTGTCCTTGGATTCTAAATGATAGCTTTGGTGGGTACAGTCATCTTTGTTGTAGGTCTTTGCTTTTAATCACTTTGATTATTTTGTGCCAATCCCTTCTGGCCTGCAAAGTTTCTGTTGAGAAATCAGCTGACAGCTTTATGGGAGCTCCCTTATAGGTAACTACTTTTCTCTTGCTGCATTTAAGATTCTCTCTTTGTCTTTATCCTCTGGAATTTTAATTATGATGTGTCTTTGTGTGGGCCTGTTTGGGACTCTGTGCTTCCTGGGCTTGTATGTCTGTTTCCTTAGCCAGGTTAGGGAAGTTAATTCTTTAAATAAGTTTTCAGTTCTTTGCACTCTCTCTTCTCCTTCTGGTCCCTGTGATGCAATTGATGGTACGCTTGATGTTGTCACAGAGGCCCCTTAAATTGTCCTTGATTTTTTGTGTTCTTTTTTCTTATTGCTGTTCTGATTGTTTTCTACTACTTTCTAAATCACCGATTTAATCCTCTGCTTTATATAATCTATTGTTGATTCCCTCTAATGTATTCTTCATTTCTGCTTGGTTCTTTTTTCTATCTCCATTTTTATGTTTTTTATCTCTTCGTTAAAGTTCTCACTGAGTTCATCTACCCTTCTGCTAAGTTCATTGAGTATCCTTATAACTAATGTTTTGAATTCTGCATCTGGTTGATTGCTTGTCTCCTTTTTGTTTATTCTTTTTCTGGAACCTTGTTCTTGTCTTTCATGGGGGGCATGATTCTTTGCCTCTCCATGTTGGCTGCCTGCCTGTGTTTGTTTCTATATATTAGGTAGAGCTGCTATCTTTCCCAGTCTTAGGAGAGTGACCTTAACTGGTCACCTGAGCCAGGTGCTCCAAGTATGTCCCTTGTATGGGTTGTATTGCCCTCCTGTTGTTGAGACTTGGTTGCTGTTTGCATGTCAACAGGAAGGATTGACTGTTGGGCTGATTGGTTGTTAGGACTGGCCAGTGAGAGGCTGACCCTACAGAGCAGGATTTGTTTTAGTAGGGCTCCAGTGCCTGCCCAGTCTGCCTTTTGGGAGAGGCCCCACTGCAGGCCAAGTTCAGCTGTAGCCTGTGCCTTTCTCAGTGCTACCTGGCAAGAGTCACCAAGCATCAGCAGATGGCCAGCACCCATGCTGGGCTTAGAGATGCCTTGAGAGGCCAAGCTGTGAACCAAGGTCAGCTGCCACTGGTGCTGGCCTTGGGGCTGCTCTGCAAGAGGTACAAGGCATGCTACAGCCAGATGCTACTTGTCTGGGTTTTATGAACCTTTGAGAGATTTTAGGAAAGCCCACAGTATGAGCCAAGTGTCTGGAAAAAACGCTGGAGGTGGCTTGGGTGCACCCAAAAGTTGGGTGGGGTGGGGTCTTGGAATTACCAGGGTAGGGCAACCAGTGTTAGCCAGGTTGATGGAGACAGATATGGTGGCCTCCTGTGTCTGCAGGCCAGGAGTTGGGAGGTTTCAACAAAGAGACAATGGATTCTTCCCACACTTCTGTCTGGGAGAAAGCTACCCCTCCCCCAGCCCTCACCCTGAAGCCAGAGAACTCAGTTTCTCTTCATATGTACCTGGTGCCTTTCAGTCTGTTGCCCAAGTGCTAGAGCTCAGAGCAAGTGAACTGTCAGCGCTTAAGTTTGCATGCAGGTCCCTTAAGAGAAATGTCTGTGACTTCAGCCCCCCGCCCTTTCCGTCTCTCTCAGCCACAATCTCTGCTGGTTTTCACAGGCAGAAGTTGTGGGAACTTTTCTTCCCAGCACTGGAACCCTGGTTTGGGGACCCTGGTCAGGGACTGGGACCCTTCTCTTTTTGCAGGGAACTTCATAGCCAAGATATCCCTCCCAACTCTCAACCAGCCCATCCAGGTGTGGGACCAGCCCGTTCCTTGTCTCTGCCCCTAATACCAGTTGCCCCTCCTACCAGTCTTCTTGAGGTGGCCTCCTCTGTGTCCCCAGTTATAGCACCTTTGTTCAGCTAGACTTTGGTAATTTCCAGTGGTGGTTTTTCTGTAGTGTAGTTGTAATTTTGATGTGGTTGTAAGAGGAAACAAGCACAGTGTTTACTTACTTTGCCATTTTGACTGGAACTGGAGATTTTTCAGAATAATCTATATTATGTGACTTTTAAATTTTGCCCATCTGATTGAAATAAAATGACATTTCATTGTGAATGTAATAGTTAACTTTTAAAAATGATGTTCTTTTGAAATTTATAAATAGGTAGTCCCCAATGTGACCTTTAGAATTATTTGATAACTTTGGAATGCAAAGTGTGAATATTGTCATGTAAAATGGTATAGAATTTACATTTTTCATTTTTTACTACCTTCACAGTATATAAAATTATGATATTTTGGAAAGTTCAACTTATGTTGGATCTTAGTTAATTTTAAAACACATTTTATATATATTCTAAAGTAATTTCAGAGCAGCATTCTGTTACTTGATGAACTCTATCACATTCAGCTGGTTTTGCTGAAAATTTTAAGTTTGGAAATTGAAATAATTAAAATAACATTGTATACCAATTCTGTTTATCTTTCCCCTTTCTCCTCTTCTAATTGGTGCTGATGTTTACTTTTACTGGTTATAAACAGTTTATCTTTTGATTGCTTAGAGAACTTGTAATAAGGTAGAAACAAAATTTCCCTAAGTAGGTGTCTTTTAAGAAACAAAAAGGTTGTGACAGGACAGTATCCAACATTATAAGGAAATAATTGTACAGAAAGACAACCTTAAAATAAGATTGGCCTCTTCTGAGAAATTTTGCCAATTTAAAAAACTCCTTTTATGTTTTAGCACCAGTATGCATGAGCGAGTGAACCGAACAGAAAGACAATTTCGATCACTTCCAGCTAATCAACAGAAACTACTTCCTCAATTTCTTCTTCATTTGGACAAGATCCGGAAATGCATTGATCATAATCAAGAAATACTACTGACCATTGTGAATGATTGCATACATATGTTTGAAAATAAAGAATATGGAGAAGACGTATGTAAAAGTTCTATTCTTTTTTATTTTAGGGCTTAACCTTCATATTGTAATGTCTGTATCTTTCTCGATTTCATTTTTATAAGTTTGCATGGGTCATTTGTGCTACTCAGAGCATGTTTTCACTTATGCGTTCAGTCATTTGATTGGACTTAGTAGAATAGTATACCAGAAACTGAATTTGTTCACTCTTTTTTTTTTTTCCTAAGACTACTAAAATAATCTTTGGCATTTTGATACACTTTCAAATACTGTTCTGGCATATAGAGTTTGTGGTTTAATTTTTGCAACAATTTTACTAGCTACATAAAATTAATTTCCCTTGCTAAACTCAGTATCTGGTATCTGTTGATAGTCATCTTTTATTTTAAGAAATTATTTTCACTTATGAATCTCAAGGGACTGGCAGTAATAGAAACTGAAGTCCTCTTTTTGTATCCACAGGATAGATACAGTTGGGCCACTCCAGTGTGAGCCTCTCCATGCTGCCTCATCAATGACCTGGAGGGACTTTCCTTTCTCTCTTAGAGAGAGAATGTTCGGTCTCCATAGCAGCTCAGTGCTGGTCCTCTCCTGAGTAAAGAGTGTTTAATTATATGGTAGTTTCATGATTAATGGACCATAATCTATTGAGGGTAGAAGTGAGACCACCACACTCTTTTCATTTAGGATCTCAAGCTGCACTCGAACCCCGGTTGAGGTGAGAGGCCAGTGATTTATCCACTAACCCATCTCTATAGCCCCTTAGTAGCATGTCTATTTAGCCATATTCAATATTGATTTCTCAGGAACTAATTGATTTCTCTTTTATAAACAGGGCAATGGAAAGATTATGCCAGCATCTACATTCGATATGGATAAATTAAAATCCACATTGAAACAGTTTGTGAGAGACTGGTGTGAAACTGGGAAAGCAGAAAGGGATGCCTGCTACCAGCCAATCATTAAAGAAATTTTAAAAAATTTTCCAAAAGAGAGATGGTAAATAGTATCTTGTTTTTAACCAGTTTATTTAAGATACCTGAGACATTTCATAGTCTTGATTCATTTTTATAGTTGCTGTGTGCCTTTATTCTTTTCATGTGTGAGAGTGTGGTGTTGTATTTGTTTTGGGGTGCTTTGTCTGTGTGAGGTTGCAGTTAATGTTTTGAATAATTTTTGCTCTAGCACTTACAGGAAATTATCTAGAAATTACATAATGTGGTTCGATTGGATGTTCATTATCAGTGATGTCTTACCTTTTTATAATTTGCTTTATGGCAAAGCAAAAACTGCAAACTTAATTTTCCTCATGACATATTTGTAAGCAAATGAAGGATTGATAGCTTAGAGCAGAGATTCTTCACTTTTTTATGTCATGAAAACCTTGAGTAGTCTAAAGCCCATAATCTTTTTAGAATAACATTTGTAAATATCTAAGATAAAATACATAAGATTACAAAGAAACCAGTCATTTTGAAATATAGTTATCAGAATACTTAAAAAGCAAATTTGTGATATAATCTGCTTTTTATTATGTATCATATTAAATAAAATCTAGCAGCAAGTGTTATTGTGTTTTCAAAATACTGAATGGGATGTATATTATTTTGAGAATCTCGACAGCTAATAAGTTAAAATATATGTGGTTTCTATTGGTAATGAAGTCATAAGTACTTCTAAAACTACTATTGTTTGTTGCCCACATTTATAATTGAAGACAAAATATCAGTTAAAGGTTAATGAAATTAAAATGTAATTTTGTTTTTCTTATCACCTTCTTAGATCCAGTGATTTCTCTCCATAGACCCCTTGGGTTCATGGATCTCAGGTTAGGAACCCCTGACTTAGAGACTGTATGTTTAAAGAGAACCACTGAATGGAGTGCAGTCTGTCATTTAAAAGTCTTTGTAGGGAGGCTCCTTTTCCTCATCTCTTTCCCCTCCTTGATGGTTAACATCTTTAAGTTTGGTATATACTTCCAGAAATTTCAATACTTGTGTGTGTGTATTCTTCCTCTCTTAAAACAACAACAACAACAATAAACTATTTTGAAATAACTTCAAAATTACAAGTAAGTTGTATGAATTATACAGATAGCTCCCATATACTAAATTCGTCAATTCTTAACATTTCACATTTGCTTTATTATTTCCTTTTCCTGCTTCCCTCTCTACTACCTTCTCTCACTTCATGTGTATGGTCTAGTATATACATATATATTCAATATATATGCACAATTATTATACCATTTAAAAGTAGTTTATATATATCTCGTTTTTTGCTGCTAAATACTTCAGAATAATGATATTCTCTTACATAACAATATTTTCTTACATAAACACCAAATTAAAGAAATTTACCTGAATACTGTTTTCTAATTTATAGTCTATATTCAAGTTTTATAAATTATCTTGAAAATGTCCTTTGTAACACTCATTTTATTGTCTAGTCTGGAATCCAATCCAGGGTACTGTATTGCATTTGATCGTAATGTCTTAGTCTTTAATCTAGAATAGTTCCCAGGCCTTTTTTTGACTTTATGACTTCACAGTTTTGAAGAATGTAAGGTAAAGTTATTTTATAGACTATTTCACAGTTTGACATTGTCTGACGTTTCTTCATGATTAGATTCAGACTATATGACCCCTGTCAAAATAATATATAATTGATGTTTCCTTTTCAGGATACCACATTCAGTGACATACAATGTCTGTCAGCCCATCATTGATTTTAATTTTGATCACCCAGTCAAGATGTTATTTGGTTTCCCCAAAGTTTAGTTCTCTTCTTGAAACTAATGAGTAATTTCTGGGGAGACACTTTGAGACCATGCAGTTAATATCCTGCTACTTCTCACACCTTTTCCCCCTTAGAATTATTGCTCTTTGATGATTCTTGCATGAACTAACTTATGCTATGATGATTGTGGAATGGTGATTTTCTAACACTACAATTATCAGTCAGCATTCTACTATGTCAATATATCTGTTATTGGAATGGACTCATGGTTCCCATTTTATTCAATTATATTCAACAGTTATAATTCATTATCTTTTTTTAAATTTTGTTTTCACTTTGCCTCCGATTTGGCCAACAGGAATTGGCTCCTATGTCCTTCTGGCAAAGCGTGCCCCAGTCATTTTTTTTTTTTTTTTTTTTTTGAGCACCTCCTTACTTTCTGGCACAGTCAGATGTTTCAGTCACATCTTGTATCTTCCCTAGTTCAGTCCTAGAATTGGGTATACTTTTTAAAGACCTGGTTCCTTTTAATGCAGAATTGTATATAGAAACCAAGATCTGGCACTAGGCATGTTCATTGTTAATAAGATGTCATTGCTTCTGGGCCTTTCTGTGGACAGAACACACACACACAAAATCATGAGGTTACACTGATACCTCCAATTCATCCAACCCCATTGGGTTCTTTTTTGGCTTCCTTCATTCTCTATATCTGTCTGCTTTTTTCCACAGTGAGGACCCTGGCTTCTGACAACGTCAGTACATTTACTCATTCACTCAATCCTATAATAAAAATAAAATGGTTTCAGAATTGCTATATCCATACCATTATGAAAAACAAAACTACCCAAAGGAGTTCAGGATTTGGTAGCCATTATTTTTCTTCCTGAACCAGAAGTATTTGATAAAAATATTCTTTACAATTTATATTAGCTCCCCTTCAACCCTCCCACCCTCAATGTGGTTGTCTTTTATTGGAAATTCAGTACATTGAGGTTTATTTGTTTCTGTTTGCTTTCAGTTCTAGGGTCTTGTAATCCTGGTCCCCACCTCTTCCTTGTCGATGTATTTTTATTTTTTGATTTGTGGACGACTATTAAGTAGGCAAAACTAGACAAAAAGTGGTGTTCAGGAAAGGTGTAATTTCTTCCCCTATTCCTTCTGTACCCCATCTTACTCTCCACCCCCAATCCCACACCACGTGTAGGTAATCAGTATCATTGATTTCTTGTTTATCCTTTTTGTTTTTTATGAAAGTAAATAGATACATGTTTTTAAGTACCCCCCCTTTTTTGTACACAAAATGTAGCATACTGTATATTTTATTTTGCACTTTGTTTTTTTCACTTAACAGTACATACTAGAAATAGCTACATATCAGTTCTCAATTCATGGAGATATTCTTCCTTTTTTTTTTTTTTTTATTACAGCTTCAGTGTATTTCAACCAGTCTCCTATATTTGGTTATTTAAGTAGTTGGCAGTATCTTATGATGGTAAATAATGCTATAGATTAATAATCTTAAGCCTATGTATCTTTATATTGTTGGAAGTATATCTTTAGTGAAAATTCTTAGATGTGGGATTGCTGCATTTGGATAGCAAATGTGTGTGTCGCATGGTTTCTGTACTAGTTATCCATTGCTGCATAACAAATTACCACAAATTTAATTGCTTAAAACAACACACATTTCACGGATTCTGTGGGTCAGAAGTCTGGGCAAGGCTTAACTAAGTTCTCTGTGTGTAGTCTTATAAGTCTGCAATCAAGATGTCTGCTGGACTGTGTTCTCATCTACAGGCTTGACTGTGGAAGTGTTTACTTCCAAGCTCATTCATGTTGGCAGAATTTATTTCATTGTTGTTTCAGGCCCTGGCTTCTGGTGGACTGTGGGCTTTCACAAAGGGCCCCTTCATCAAGCCAGCAAGGAAAGTCTAGAGCAAGTAGGCGCCAAATGGAGTCTTACATAATGTAACATAATCGTAGGCATGACGTCCGTGCGTTAGAAGCAGCTCATAGGTTCTGCACGTACTCAAAGGGAGGAAATTATAAAAAGATGTGACAGCAGAAGTTGGGGGTCACTTTAGTGTCTGCCACAATTTTTGCCACATACCCTACTATGAGGGTTGTACTGTTTTACCTTCCTACTAGCAATGTGTGAAAGTGCCTTTTTACTCACAGCACAGCCTTGCCAAACATATTATATTATCAAGTATTTGAACTTTTGTCAGTTTAATTGGTGGGAAATTATATCTTGGAATAATTTTAATTTGCATTTCTCTCATTATGAGTGAAGTTGATTGAATATCTTTGTATGTTTAAGGGCCATTTTGTATCTTGTTTTTAGAAGTATACATGTCTTTTTCCCCCTCATTTTTAAAACTTAAGATGATGAAATGCACATATAAAGGTGACCATTTTAAAGTCAACAATTTAGTGGCGTTAAGTACATTCACCATGTTGTGCATCCATCACCTACCTCTTCGTAGTTCTAAAACATTTTCATCGACCCAAAAAATAAACCCCATACTCATTAAATAGGTACTCCTTATTCCCTTCACCCCACTCCCCACCTTTGTTTGTCAGCAGTTTGAATATGAAGTACTTAGACATGGTTTTCTTTGTATTTATCCTGCTTGGGGTTTGCTTTGCTTTTGGGGGTTTGAGTAGATATATAACACCAAATCAAATATTCATTGCTCTTCTCTTTCCAGATGTATCTCCTACCCTTTTCTCTATTTCTTTCTCTTTTGGGACTTCAGTTACATGTACATATATTAAACTGTTTGATATTGTCTCAGGTTTCAGATAACTCCTTTTCCATATTGTCCCTGACCCCTAACCCTTTTTATATTTTAGTTTGGATAATTTTTATTGACCTTGCTTGAACTTCACTGATAATTTATTATGCTGGTCTGTTGATAAACCCATTGAAACTTCTTTATTTCTGATATCACATTAAAAAAAAATTCGAACACTTCCTCATATACATATACATATACATACATTTTCATGTGTGTGTGTTCTCGCTGCTGAAGTTTCCTATTCGTACATGCGATTTGCCTTTTCTCCTTGATTCTTTAACATATTTTTAATGTTTATTCACAAATTGCTGTCTCATGATCCTGTCTAACATATGTGCTGTTTGTGGGCCACCTCTGTTGAAGGCTTTCTCTCATGGGTTACATTTTTTGCTTCTTCGCATATCTCATGATTTTTTTTATTGAATGCTCAGACAGTGTATGTAATGGAACAGAAACTGAATTAAATAATACATAATATCAATAACCAGAAAAAAGGCCTTCCTTGTTTTCTGGCAGGCCTCTACTATGGGGAGTTGAGTGAATCTCTTAAGTGTTTTTAATATCTAATGTTCTTCTTATGTGTTAATACAATCACTTAATCAAACAATCACTTAAGAAAAATTTGTCAATAAACCTGTATCTAGAAATGTGGCAGTGTAAAATTTTCCTCTGCATCTCACCTTTCACTTCATGCACATTGATTTTAGCAGCTCTACTACAATAGATTAATAGGAAATCGTTGCAATATTAAGAAATACTCAGACTCTCAAGGCACAGATATATAGTTACTTCTTCAGCAGTAAATGAACTACTGTGTATACAGGAAACCATTGGTATATTGGTATTGTCATCTACAAGAATTAATGATTGAGGTTTTTTTGTTTAGCTAGCCTTTAGACATGCAATGGTTGCTAATCTACCTTGTTTGAATACCTGTATGTGTGTATGCCATGTAGATGGTTTTTAGTTGAATAAGAGTTACTCACTGTATTTCTTTCTGCTTGTGGATAGTAATTTTTGGTATTCTGTGATATAATTACCTTCTGAAAACACTGTTTTGAAGGGGTAAGAGATTCATTATATACTTGTGATTACTTAAAGCTTTCACTATTTTTATTCCATTGTTGAGGACACTTTACTGACATAAATATTTCTTGATTAGACTTAACAGTGTTCTTGAGTGTGAGACCCAGAAATAGCTTGGTAAGGAGTAATGTTGGAAGCACAGTTGAATTTATTGTTATTTAAGCCATGTTATCAAATGTAAAAAAAAAAAAAAAAAAGACCCTCGCTTATTTCTGCATGTTCAAATATCTAATGTACAAGATTCGGGAGTAGTATAAGTAATAATTCAGTCCCTTTTTTTCCTTATACTCTGCAGATACAATTTAGGAAGTTTTTTAGTGACGTGTTTTTCTATGTCACTAAAGTTTATTCATAGGCTTCAGGGCTAGACAGATTTCAAATATTTCAACTACTGGAACTGCTTGACATGTATAGTACTCATCTTACAAGCATTTAATTTACATTTTTAGTGTCCATGGACTTGTTAATGCATTTTGTATTCGTTCATTAGTGAGGACACAGTGTGGTTGGGGCTTCTAATTTTTTATAAAATACTGTCTCTTTACTTCATGCTTTTGATACTCTTTATTATGTCTTGATCGAAGATGGTTTGTCATAGATGAGACTGTAAGATCTTCGACTCTTTTTTTTTTGCATGTAATAATCCCTTGTCAGATACATGATTAGTAAATATTTTCTCTCATTCTGTAGGTTGTCTTTTTAATTTCTTGAGACTGTCCTTTGATGTACAAAATTTTTTAATTTTGGTGAAATCCAGTTTATTTTTTTGTTATTGTCTGTACTTTTCATGTCATATCTATGAAACCATTGCCAAATTCAATGTCATGAAGATTTTCCCCAATATTTTCTTCTGATAGTTTTAGTTTTAGTTCTTAAGTTTAGGTCTTTGATTAATTTTGAGTTAATTTTTGTGTATGGTGTAAAAGTAAGGTCTAACTTCATTCTTTAAAATAGGGATAGCCAGTTTTCCCAGCACCATCTGTTAAAAAGACTGTCCTGTCCCATTGAATTGTCTTGGTGCTTTTGTTGAAAATCAGTTGACCATATAGGTGAGGGTTTATTTTCAGGCTCTGTATTCTATTCCATTGGTCTATACATCTGCCCTTATGCTAGTACTATACTATTTAAAGATCTGTAGCTTTGTAAATTTAGAAGTCAGGAAGTGTGAGTCCTACAGTTTATTCTTTTTCAAGATTATTTTGGCTATTTGGGGCCCCTTGCAATTCCATATCAATTTTAGTATCAGCTTTTCCTTTCTGTGAAAAAGGCTGTTGGAATGTTGTTAGGGATTGTGTTGAATGTGTAGATTGTTTTGGACAGTGTGACATCTTAATGTTAAATCTTTCTATCCATGAATACAGGATGTGCTTCCATTTATTTAACTTTTCTTCAATATCTTTCAGCAGTGTTTTCTAGTTTATAGTGTACAAGTTTTTCACCTCTTTGGTTAGATTTATTCTTAAGTATTTAATTCTTTTAGATGCTATTGTAAATGGAATTGCTTTCTTAATTTCCTTTTCGGAGTGCTCATTGCTGATGTGTAGAAATACAACTGATTTTTATATGTTGATCTCATATCCTGCAACTTTGCTTAATTTGTTTATTGGCTCTAGTAGCCTTCTTGTGGATTCTTTGGGATTTTCTACATATGAGATACGTTATCTGCGAATAGAGATAGTTTTTACCTCCTACCCCCCCCCACCCGCTCCCATTAGAGGAATGGCTCTGGCTAGAAGTTGTAGTACACTGTTGAATGGCAGTGGTGAAAGGGGGCATCCTTATCTTGATTTTGGTCTCAAAGGGAAAGCTTTCAGTCTTTCACCATTGAGTATGAAGTTAGCTGTGGGTTTTCCATAAACACCCTTTATCATATTGAGGAGTTTTCCCTTTATTCCTACTGTCCTGAGGGTTTTTATCATGAAAGATGTTGCATTTTTGTCAAATGCTTTTTATGTGCCAAACAAATGATTTTTTTTATTACATTGATTGATTTCCTTATGTTGAAGCACCCTTGCATTACTAAGGTAAATCCCACTTCATCATGGCGAATAATCCTTTTAATATATTCTTGGGTTCAATTCGATAATATTTTGTTGAGGATTTTTACTTTTATATCTATAAAGGATATACATCTTTTGTAGAAATTTTTGTGAATTTTTTTTTCTTCTGATGCCTTTGTCTGTCTTTGGTATCAGGATAATCCTGACCTCATAGAATGAATTAGGAAGTCTTCCCGCCTCTTCAGTTTTTTCTGAAAGTTTAAGAAGAATTGGTGTTTATTATTCTTTAAATGTTTAGTAGAATTCACCAGTGAAACAATCTGGTCCAGGACTTTTCTTTGTTAGAAGGGATCTTTACCTTTTTTGCCCATGGAATATTGAGGTAGCAACATCAAAATCTGCTTTTACTTCTTCTTTATAAAATATGAAATCTTCCTCAGTAAGACTTGTTTTGAGGACTCATGTCTTAAGTTGGAATAAATAACTAAAAATTATACAGTTCTTAAAGGCTACCTGTGTTTACCTTAATAAGTGTTATAGTTAATTTTGTTATTTACCAATGGCCTTAAAATAACTGTTCTACAACTGTTAGAATTATGATCTAATCTCTTATATTTCCTTATTTTTCACAAATTTTAAAAATGTTTTAAGTTTTTTTAACTTTTAAAAACATTGTTGCTCAAAGGGTATGATATCCTTAAAGTTTCTAGCTGGTGGTCACTCTGAATGTGTCTATTCAGTAATCTGTTCCATAAAATAGTTGGTAATAGTAGAAAAATAAACTTCTGGAAACATGAAGTTCAGGTATTTTTCAAAATTCAAAAAGTTTCTGAAAAGTAAGACGTAAGAGAAAAATTAAATGTTTTTTCTTGTGAACAGATAAAAACATTACACAGGGTTCAGAATTTCAAAGGATAAAGTCTCCTTCCCATACGTGTTACCCAGCTACCCATTTTCCTTCTCTGAAAGTAATCAGTGTTATAAAAGTGGACAGGGACATCTAAACTTTAAATGAAGTGTGTCAGAATATCAAACTCTTGTTTTGCTATTCTTGAACCCATGGAAAAGTTACACATTTCTTCACATGTCACTTGTTTTGCCTGTTGAATTTAGATTGGTTTCCTTATAGTAGATAAGATGAGCCATCAAAAAACCTTAAAAAATAAAGTTAATAAAACACAGTAAAGTCCGTGTCCATATTAAAGTGATAATTTTGCCATAAAAAGTAAACTCCAAGTCCTAGAAAAGGGACAGAATTATAGCCCTTCAGAATCCAGGTTGATTCCAGGTAAATCCTGATCAAGTTTGGATCTCAGGTAAATTTCCAGGATCCTGTCTGTGCCATAGCAAACATTTGATGTCTTTACACTCGGGCTGTATTGACTCAAAATTTATGTCAGCTAGCCTTTTGTGTTCTTTTCTTTCTGAAATTTCAATAAAGGCCTTTTCTAATTGAGCTGTCTATAAAAGATAGTTTCCTTAAATATGTATAGAATTAACTATACTTGTAATTATTAAAATATTTTTCCTATGAAAACACATTTGTCTTATTAATTTGTCCAATTTGTTCTTGTTTAGAATTTTTAAATGCCTGATCTGCAAGCACAAGCAGCTTTGAAGTCACAGATTAATGTTTGTATTGGGGTCTATTTGTTATATAAGCAAATGCTTTTTTAATTGCACTGAATGCAAAACACTTCAGTAGTTATTAGCTTAAGAATTTAGTGCTATAAAGTTAATAGTTGTTAATGAAAGAGAGAGTCTTAAGTTTGAGTCCTAACTGAAATGACAAATCAGAACCATGTAGAATCATTCTCATGAATCCTGAAAATTGCTAGATAGAAATCCTGAAAACTCCTGAAAATCTTAATTTCATTAACTTTCTATTTTGGAAGAATTTGAAGTGATATTTTGTTTGTGGGATGAAAATCTGTTTTCTTGGTCTAACATTCAATTTATGTCTTAGCACTCCAAGAAGATCCTGGTATACTACTGACTATATTGAGTATATTTTTTCTTATATATAATTGGGCGTAAGACAAAAAATATGCAGAGCTCTAAAGAAGCATTTTTCCACTTAAAATAAGGAATATAAGCTATAATTTATGAAAGAATTATTGTAGCTAAATAAACCATTTTAAAAAAGAAAATGGAGGAAATGTAGACTGCCAAAATGTAAGAGTAGCATAGAGACTGAAAATAGATTTCTCCCTCATCCTGAAAGCCCTCTTAGACCAAAGACACACATATTTCAGGTTTCTTTCAAAGCAAGACTTCAAAGCTCGTACAATCCAAGATTTCAAGTGTTTACAAATTCAGAGTGGAAAAACAATTCAAGACTAATAACTCAGTAGAAAAAATAATAAAAGTATACAGTTCACAGAAAAAGAAATGCAAGATGCTCAATCTCCTTAGAAAATTCAAATGTAAAAACCACACTCATGCTATTTTTCACTTATTTCATTGCAAAGATTTAGAAGTTATATAACTATTACTGAAAATGTGAGGAAACGTTGCTGGAGGAAGAAAAAATTAGTAAAATTTTATGGAGGCAACTTGGTAATATTTAAGAACAATGAAATATATTTTTTGACTCTTGTAATTCAATTTTGGAGAAGCTTTCTACAGATACACTCCTGCCTATGCAAAATTATTTATGCTAAGGGTGTAGTGTTAACATACTAATGAAAGATAGGAAACAATCTAAATGCCCTTAATTAGTGGATTTTGATATAATATTATACAATCATGCAATGGTATACTTATTCAATCATAAAACAGATTAAGAAAGTTCTGTGCACTGATAGGGAAAGGGGTTCAAGATGTCTTAGATCAGCGTTGCTAAACTTTTACTTGCAGGGCCAGCTAGTAAATATTTTAGGCTTTGCAGGCACTGATCTCTGGAAACTGCTCAGTTCTATTGTCACTGGAATGCTGCCATAAATAGTAGGTAAATGAATAGGCATGACTGTGTTCCAATACTAATTTACAAAAGCCAGTGACTGACCTGTGGGTCACAGTTGCTGACTCCTGTATTAAATGAAAGAAGCAAAGTGAAGAACTTGGCATAAACTGTAACACATGTAAATGAAGTACTGAAAGCATTGAGAAATGAGTTCAAGCTTTGCTTGGGATATTTGAGAAAGACTTTCCAGATAAGGTGATAATTTAAACTACATTTCTATGGGTGCGTAGGAGCTCTTAAAAAGTAAGGTGAGAAAATGTTTTATGGAATTGGTGAGAAGTTGTTAGGCTGATATGTGGAGTTCTGTGTTGGGAGTAAGGTAAGTTGGGATCATATTTTTGAAAGGGCAAAATACTAATTCTGATTCCTAAGCGTTTTCTACTTTGAAAAGATTTTTTAACACCTAGTTATATTAAACTTTAAAATTTTATTAAGATTTTTTTTTTGTATTTTTTAAAGAAACATTTCAGATACAGTTGAAACTGCCCAGCAAACTATGTACAGAACACATTCTTCTCTCCAGAGAAAACAATTAACATGAATTTGTTTGTTACTCTAATCTTACCTTTCTGCATTAACAGTATGCTCATATAGCCGTGAATGTACATATATTGTGTTGTTGTTCAGTATATTTTAAAAGTTCATCTAATGGCTTGTGATGTCATTTCACAACTTTTTTTTTTTACCCATATCTCTGTATGGACCAACTCTGATCAATAGAAATGTAATGCAAGCCATATATATATGTTAAGTTTTCTAGTAGCTACATAAAGAGGTAAACAATCAGATGAAGTTAAAAATCTCTAATAACCCAGTATACATTTCTTTTTTTATACTAAGTCTTTGAAATCTGGTATTATTTTACACTTCTAGAGCATCTCAATTAGAATTGCCACAGTTTAAGTATTCAGTAGCTATCCACAAGTGGTTAGTGGCTTTTACTAATTGGACAGTGAATTGCTATGATCAAAACTGAACCCCTTTGATGCTTGAAGGTAGTGCATACTCCTACCACCAGGGGTCAGCTAAGTGTCATCATGCTGACACAACAAGAGAAAGTACTTTGTTTTGGAATTTGCTAATCTGTGGCTGCAATGTAAAAATCATTCTGTGTCCAATAAAGGAAACCTCTCAAGGATATTTACTATTGGTAAGATAGGTGTAATGCAAAGGATGGTGCAAACGTGATCCATAGCCTCTTTAGACACACTGTGTGACACAGTGGCTCTCTCTTCTGTCCTTATAGATGTACCCTTTCTTCTCTATTCTTGCTTGTCTGGAATAAACTATTGAGCCTTTTCCCACTATTATCCAGGAGTGTTACATTTGTAGTAAATACACTGCTTCTCCATAATAACACCATAAAAACTAGGTAAACGTTATTTTTGCTAATAATCTCCAGCAGACAATAACCAATTATTGAGCCACATATTAATTATATGCCTCTCTTCCTGGTTTTCTAAGTTTTAGCTGGGTTTAAAATCAGCTCACCTTCTAGGTCTATACTTAGATTTATATTTCTCTCTTTCTCCACAGAAATACTTTCATAGAAATGTCCTAGACTTTATAAAGATCCATAGCAGAAACTTTTTAGATTGCCTTAGTTTCACATACATTATAATTAGATGGATTTTCTGTTACTCTGTTAATATGCTTTATATAAAGACCCAAGTGAAAAAAAAAATCTAGCTAAGAACAAAGATTTAGGGAAAAATTCTCTCCATCTTGCCTATTTGTTGTTAATTCTTGATCATTTTTTTCAATTCTGGAGAGTTTTGATGTCTCCTTTTATATGCTCACTGAAATCCTTTTTGTCATAATACAAATAATCGGAAGATCTAAAATAATCTCTACTAACTCTGAAAATAGGGCCTTGATGTATTCTGCATTCCGTGGTTCCATGACGTTTTGATAGCAGGTTTATCCAGAAACTTTCTACCACAAGGTGGGGGTATAGGGTTCTATGGCCCTGGATAGTAAGAATTTGATAATAGCAGTAATAAAGTTAACTTTCCTCAGGTTAACAAAATAATAGTTGGTACCATTCTTAACAAAACTTTACCTTAAGGTTAACATGGTTCCTAATGTCTGCATGATATTTTTTGTTTTAGTTAACATACAGTAAAATTTACCTTTTTTTAGTGTATATAGTTCTGTGAAATTTTTAACACGTGGAGTTTTGTAACTACCAACAGGATAACAGCAGTTTCATCACCCCTCCAAAAATATTCGTGTTTCCCTTTGTGGTGACACACTCTCCCTACCCTTTACCTATGGTAACTGCTGATCTATCACTATAGTATTATGTTCTCAAGACTGCCATAAATGGAATCATATAATGTCACCTTTTGAAATGAGCTTTTCGACTCAGAATAATGCCACCATGATTTCATTTAGGTGGTTTGCCACAGTAATTTTTTACTCAGATTATTAGCCATTCAGAAATTGATTATTAGTGGTTATTTTTTTGTAAAGATTTAAGTACTCTGGATTTACTCGCAAATCCTTCTACTTTTTTGGTTGCATTACTTTGATTTTTAGAAAAATTCTAAGCTGACAACAGGCACATGGGAAAAATGCATGTTTGGATTGGGCAAATGGGAACTAAAAAAGGAAAAAGGTAATTCTGGAGAGAAGGGGTTTTTTGTTTGTCTGCTGGGAATGGAAAATGAGAAAGGGAGAGACCTGGGTTGGGTACCATACCCCTTTATACAAGGGGTAGCACAGAGTTCTACACTAGAAGTTTTTCAAATTCTACTACTAAACTTTTATATATTTTTGTTAGATAACCGATATAGGTAGGCCTGAACAAGGTGAGAGGATGTACCCATTCTCTTCATTAAAAAAGCGCTTGCACATGCACACACATACACATGCATACACACGTTATGTATAATCTAGAATGAGAAGAAAGCATTTTACTTCAGTGAAAACTATTATATGGCACCTTGACATTAGTTTGCCCTTATCAAGCATTATAGGATGCCCTACTAATCATAATAAGCCTATTTGTTAGAAATCATTTTTAAAAATTTTGGTTTACGCCTTATTGTATATATACAATTCAACAGTGAAACAAACTAAACTGTTAAGGTTCTTATTCAGATACACGTTTCATATGTTAAGACTGAATAACCCTGGGCAAATTCCCATGTTACTATATTTGTAGACTGAATTTTCAAAAGCCCCATAATTTTATTTTTCATTTCAGACTAGGAAATGCAAAGAGTATCAAGGCTGCTAGTAAAGAGCCTTGCTATTAGGAACACGCCAAACTTAAAAGACTATGTGGTTTAAAGATAAAGAATTACACATGGGAGTAGATTTGGAAATTGGATTTGGTTTATGAACTAAATTTGGTGGATACAGACAGACAGTATTGAAATTCAGTTTTAATTGTCATGACAGTTGATACATTTTTTTCTTTGATTTTCTGTAGGAATACTATTTTAGTTTCCTTAGGGTTATATTGATTTGCCAGAAGTCCAGAGAAAGGTCTTTGATTTGCTAAGGCTTATTTTTAGCAGTTTGAAAGTGGAATAGATTTTATAGCAAAGGGAATTTGTGATGGTAGAGTGATGCTTATAAGTGGAGAACAGTTTGGTTGTGTTCTGGTTGTGATATATATCGTATATGCTCAAGTAGAAGGCAGTTCCTCATTTTCCCCATGAGATTATCCCCTCTCCACATTTTTTTGCCAACTGAAATATAAGCTTTTAAAGATATACCTGACACATTAAAATGTATATATGTTTAATCTATTTACATAAACTGTTGTATTAGATATAGAATTTAGAAATTAAGTTATATTTTGTTTTACTGTCTCAGATGATAAAATAATTTTGTTCAGTCTCTTCATAATTATTGGGATCCCTTTGGGATAATTTGTCTTCTTAAGACAGTTGTTCAGGTGACAGCTACTAGGAATATGAGTGTCTTCGTAAGTCTTCAGATCTAAGGTGACTACATTTTTTCTGAAAAATAATCCTTTGGGGATAAAACCCTCACCCAATATCTGAACATATGATAATTCCTTATACTTTTATTTTTCATTGATATTTTAGAAGTACTTCTCAGTTTTAAGTAGTCAGAGCCTCAACTGAGCTTATTATTAAATATCTAAGTTTTTAGTTGTTAATGTGGATTTCATTTTTTTTTGTTTTTTGTTTTTTTGTTTTGTTTTGTTTTTCCTTTAAGGGGTTGGACATAATTGCCTTATTTCATTTCAGGGATCCATCTAAAGTAAATATTCTGGTACCTGGTGCTGGACTAGGAAGACTGGCCTGGGAAATAGCTATGCTAGGTTATGCTTGTCAAGGAAATGAATGGAGTTTTTTTATGCTCTTTTCTTCCAACTTTGTACTCAACAGGTATTTAATTTACTTTTTGCTAGAAATAGTAATTTCTCAGAATCAGATTGACTTACCTGTTTTTGAACAATTCTGAATTTGAAGATAAGTACATAGTGTTTAATTATGATATATATCATAAATATATCTTATATTAAAATTGATTTGCTTATACAATCCTCACTTTAATCAATTGCCTAGTTAACTTAATTTTGAATAGGATGGGTGACTTTAGAAAGTGATTTGGCATTCCATGAAACTGAAATGATTTCTGTGTAGAATTTTAGGTCTAAATAGGATCCAAGAAGGAGTATTTTCTCATTGTTCCTTAGACTTCTTCACTCTTGTTTCTTCAGTGACGTAAAAGTGCAGTGCAGCAGACATAACTTTTTTACCATAATCAAATTCCTATAAAATGGCCAAGTAAGTTCACATGACTGAGTTGGAAAGATCTCTCAGAACTTCTGTGGCCTCTTTTAGTAAATTGTGGACAAGAATTATTATTTTTAAAGCTAGAAGAGATGTGTTAGAGAAAAAATAAATAGCTGCCTGTTTAAATATGTTGTCTTGGTGGCTGTATGAGTTAGGGGATGATGAGAAGATAAAAAAGATAGGTAGCAAGCAACACTCATACCATTTTTGAAAAACTACTTGGACTGTTTTTAACTTGAGTTTGAAGTTTGGAAATATATTTTTAAAACTTCGAATGAACAGCACATTTATATCTCTGAATTTACTTCAATTTTTTTTTTCTGTCTTTTAATTCATGATTAGTTACTCATCTGCATGTGTATGTGCATTTTCAGATAATTGGGTGGGATGTAGTGGTAACATTTAAAATATTAATTATATAAGTAAACCTTTAAACAGATTGTATTTTAGTGTTGAAAGTAGATTTTCTTGATAAAATATTTAGTTAACACTGAATTTTATGCTCATATTTTGCAGATGTTCTGAAATTAATAAATATAAGCTTTATCCCTGGATCCATCAGTTTAGCAATAACCGGAGGTCAGCTGATCAGATTCGACCCATCTTTTTTCCTGATGTTGACCCCCACAGTCTTCCTCCTGGTTCTAACTTTTCTATGACAGCAGGAGATTTTCAGGAGATATACTCAGAATGCAGTAAGTCCAAAGCAAGCATTTTAAAGGTCTTGTCCTTTATTGTAAATTTAATAGCTAATTTTATTCTAAGCCAGACTTATGGTCATTCAGTTTGATGGTACACTACAAGGTATACATCAGTGACAGTTTATAATATTTTAAAGGTCGTATATAAGGCAGCAATAGGAAATATAAAGAAATAGAAGATCCCGTAATTAAGGAATTTAGACTCTACTGGGTCTTTTAATATAAGACAACATGTAAACAAAGTTCAAATGATTAATGAATGTAATAAAGTTGAAAGTAAGTTAGTGCGAGAAGGGAGTTAATTTGTGGAGGAGCTGTAACTTGGAGGATAAGGAGGAATGGCATTCCAGGCAGATAGAGGTACAGAGATACAAATGAATAAGGTGATTGGGACTGGTAGAACAACCTGACTGGAAGGGAAAGAGAGGTTTATCTGTGGATTTAATGAGAAATATGATGAGAGAAGTAGGTTGGTTCCAGATTGTGGAGGACCTTTATAATCAAGTGATGAAGTTTAGACTTCAACCTTGCAAACTAGTGAAGAAATTTGACTGGGCATTGGAGAAAGGGAGATAGTAATGAGGTCAGCAAATCATTCATTTAACAGATATTTGTTGAGCACCTGGTAAGTAGCAAGTATGTTCTAGGCACTGGAAAGAGCAATAAGCAAAACAAATCCCTGTACACAGGGAACCTTATGTATTCTCGTAGGGAGAGAAAGGCAATAACAAATTAATATTGTGAGGAAGAGAACTAAGGCAGGGTAAAGGGGGTAATGGACTGTGGGGAAGGGCTGCTGTTTTATATAGCTATCAGGGAAGGCCTTTGTAAGAGCAGAACTTAAAAAATGCTGAGCATAGAACCTCAAAAAAGTGAACAGACAAGCCATTTAGATATTCGGGGGAAAATGTTGCAGACAGAGGGAAAGGCAAGTGAAGGAGGATTAGGGGGTTAGAAGGGCACTTGTTCTGCTGAAGGAAGAGAGTAGGTTGAGCTCTTGTTTGGCTGGGATGTAGTTAGTGGTGGGCACAGTGGTGGGAGATTGGGTTGGAGAGGGTTTGGTGTAGGCAAGGACTTTGAATTGTACTTTTAGAGAGGTGGAAAGCCTTGGAGGGATTGGAGCAGGAAAGTAACAAGATGTAAAGGTTTTGTTTATTTTTCTCTGAACTCTGACATTTGGGGAACCTGTACTATGAAAGTACCTTTATTGTACCAGCATATACAGATACCCACCTTCAGTTCAGTCTCCTTGTGCCAGCCCACAATCTCCAAGAGACAGTGTTCTCCACTGGGTTCCTACCCATTTTTTCTGATTGCCGCCATCTCCCATTTTCACTAGCAAGTCTCCAAAGAACTGGTGGATGTTTAAGTATTTTGATGCCATTTGTTTTCAGTTGCCAACAAGTCTAGTCTTTCTGAAACCTTTCATAATTGGTAGTTAACACTGGTTGAAATCACAATTTAAAATTCAAATGACTATTATTTCATTTTCACTGATTTTAAGTGAAGGCTAGAAGTTGAATCAGTCATAAAATGTATATCATTTGGTAAAGAAATATAGTAAGATAGGTTATCAAAATGATTTCTAAATTGATTATCAAATTATTAATAAAAACATTTATGCATTGCAAAGTATCTCATAAAGGATTATTTGGCTACCTTGATTATAGTAGTTGATTAGAAAAGTTTAGCTTCTATATCCCTGCAGTTAGATATTAATATTCTATAAGCATATTTATGCAATTAAAAGTCAAAATAACATTACAAATGTAGTAATTTGATTTTCCTTGAATAGATACCTGGGACTGTATTGCTACCTGTTTCTTCATAGACACAGCCCACAATGTAATTGATTACATTGACACAATATGGAAAATACTCAAGCCAGGTGGAATTTGGATAAATCTAGGTAAGTTCCTCAGTATTTATTAGGATTTTACACATTAATGTGAATACTTACAGATATCCTACATTTGGTAACTTCACAGTACCAAATCTTTATGAAAGTTATGTCATACAAATTTTAAAGCCTCTGCAGTTTCCTTTGGACTGCATACTAATTAATGACGAAGTTCCTCCAATCCTAGCTAGTTCTTCCAAAAGCAGTGGACTCCCCAAAAGTTGTATATTCATACTAGGTCAGTCTCACAGCAGTAATAATTTCAAAGAGTACTAATTATTAATCTGATGATAATCGTTACCTGATTTTCCCTAACCCCCACTTTATGACAACCTTGTTAAGAAGAAAGTGTTCTTTTGTCTTTCAGTAATGAAAGATTTGAGGGAAAGCACTTATCTTTCCTATGGAAACTCCTCCCAGTATGTATGATAACTTTTTTGTGACTCTCTTGAGTTTAAGAAAGAATAGAAATATTTCGTATATGCAAAAAACTTTACTACATCCTACTGCTAGGTGCTGGAAATTAAATGATGAATATGACATGGTCTTTCCCGTCAAGACTCAGGGAAATTGCCAGTTTTATCTTCTTTCTTTAAAGGGAGAATAATGATAACATCAAGATAAAACATGCTTGTCTTAAAAAAGTGAGATATATAATTCACGTTAAGAAAGATATGAGGGTTAATATACTATATAAAAGTCAGATATACATTGAGTATCTGGCCTTCAGGATTGGTTTTGTTTTGTTGGTGGGTTCAGTCACCTGCTCTTTTTTTTAATGATTCGAATTTACCAGAGATTTTGCCAGTAGGAGTAAACCTGTGGGTAGTAGTAGGCCTTTTCCAAACTTCCTTTAGAACTCCATAGGACAGATGAGAGAGCAGCTAGCTGTAAAATGTAATCAAAATGGAAACAATTATCTCAAACTTTGGGTCTTCTTTAACAGAAAAGTGTTTATTTCTTTTCCTAAGGAATGATTGAAAGATAGCATTACCTACTGGCTGTTTGCTCACTGTGGGTTAGGCCACTTATAAATACCTCGTGAAATCTCAAAACAATTCTATGTTGAAATGACATTATTACTATTTTATTGTTTAAGAAACTGAGTCTTGGTTAAGTAGCCAGCAGAAAGGCCCTGGACCTTACATATGGCAGAGTCAGACTTACAGCCCAAATTCAACCCCTTGAATGCCTAACCAGTCTGTAGGCTTGCACTGAATCAGTTTATACTTAGCATTAATCTGACTGTATTTATGTGATTAAAATTTTTGATCCCAGTTACTCAGTTATGGTGAGGTTTTGTATATTTCCAAGCTGTTTGACTAACTTTCCTTTTAAACATTTATTAGTTCATTAATATTTTACTGAGTTGTGTAATAACCGTAATGATAACTGCCTGGAAAAAATAAAATCAGCCCTTGGTAAGCATACTATTTGATAAGAGTAGACGTGCTGGGGCAAGGCCTGTGCCCATCAGAGATAATGGGGCATGTTGGTTAAGGGGGGATCAGTTAGGAGAGCTTCCGCTCTTCTTACCACAGTTTCTAAAACGATTTTGAGAATTGGAACAATGGAGAAATACAGTCCTTAAGAGTTATTTGGAAGGTTAATACTTACCAATAAGTCCTTTCCATGTATAAGTTAAAGAATTTAAAATATAATAATCTGAGTCGATTTTTCCTTAAATATTGGTATCTATTTAGTATTAAATATAGTATTAAATATAGGTATCTATTTAGTATTCGTCACTTTTTATGCCATGTACTCATCCCTTATTTCATATTACTTCTGCCCAATCCCATGGCTTCTTTTACTCTTTCAATTCCCAGTCTGAATCTCTGGTCCAGTTATCTCTCTTATGCTTCAAATCATTATGTCCAAATTGGATGTAGCACAGATACTTCTAATCCATGTTTCTTAAGAAAATGATACTTATGCTTCCCCCGTGCTTTGTCTGTTCCATCTCAAATTCTCACAATCAGAAGAGCTTTAGGAAGGAGATTTACTTCACTCCTCTTTATACTTATCATCTGTACCAAGTCAGTCTGCAAGTTGTATCTCCTAAAGCTCCTTAATAGCCCTTGATTCTCTTTCTATCTCAGAGTTTCTCAGTTGTGGCACTGTTGACATTTGAGACTGGATCAT
>CM053509.1:124538439-124670052 GCA_028627145.1 Eidolon dupreanum | reverse complement strand
CCCCCCCCCCCCCCCCCGGCAACCACTAATATGTTCTTTGTCTGTGAGCTTATTTTTTTGTTTGTTTTTGTTTTTTAAGATTCTACATTTAAGCAACATCATATAGTATTTGTCTTTCTCTGACTTATTTCATTTAGCACAATACTCACAAAGTCCATCCATGTTGTCACAGGTCACAATTTCATTCTCTTTTATGGTAGAATAATATTCTATTGTATTATAGTATATGCCACAACTTTTCTTATCCATTCTCTGTCAATGAACATTTAGGTTGTTTCCATATATTAGTTATTGTAAATGCTGCAGTGAACATTGGGGTGTATATATCTTTTCAAGGTAGTGTTTTTGTTTTTTTCGGTTAAATACCCAGAAGCGGGATTGCTGGGTCATATGGTAGTTTTATTTTTAATTTTTTCAGGAAACTTCATACCGTTTTCCATAGTGGCTGCACCAATAATACCACCAACAGTACACTAGGCTTCCCTTTTCTTCACATCCTCGCCAACATTTGTTATTTCTTGTCTTTTTGATAATAACCATTCTAACAGGTATGGGGCGATTTCTCATTGTGGTTTTGATTTGCATTACTCTGACGATTAGTGATGTTAAGCATCTTTTCATGTATCAGCTTTGTTTTTATTTAGCACCCCATTGCTGACCTCAAGTGCCAGTCCTTAGACCTAGAAAGCCCTTTCTCATTCTCCTGTTTTCATCTGGTTCTTTCCTATGTGCTCTTTAACACTTAGCTCAGGTGATCCTTTTAGGTTGAGTTAAGTATTCTGCATTCCACTTTTACATTCTAACAGAATCTTTCAGTAACATTTAACACATTGTGGTGGTGTCACCCATATATTTTTGTTTCCCCTACTATTTTCTAATCTTGACGAAGGCAGTAATCTAATGCCTGCTGCCTTACCTTGTACAGAGTCTGACAACTAGTAGATATTTAGTGACTTATGTGTATAAATGAATGTATTGTTTTGAAATTTGAAAGAGAGAACAAAGAAATGTTAAGCTGCCACAGAGGATTGACTGGCTTCCAAGAGACATGATAAAGTGGCATTTATATTGGTAAATTAATAACATTCTCATGGTTTTGGCTTTAATCTTGTCAACTTGGAAAATTAGTTTTATCTGTAAAGTAAGAGAGCATCAGCCCCTTGAGAATGATTTCATCCTAACCATGATTATGTAGACAAGAAAGTCAGTGTATTCATATATAATGAGAAATTGCCATCCATTCTGGTATACCAAATAAAAATTTACACTGGAAGTTAAGTAATAATGAAAATATTGCCCAGATTTTATGAAATCAGAGTTTGCAATATTATTAATGTATAAAATCTTTTAAGGAAAATTTGAGGTACTCTTTTTAACTTTCCCAGGTTAGAGAAAACTAATGAGCTTTTTAAAGGAGCTAGTATGCGTAAGTTCTTTGGGAAAGGCTATGATTTGGCAAAATGCAGACTACCTGTGCATCCTTTTTTTTTAGTTTTTCATGAGGGCCAATACCCATTAGATGCATTTATATATAATCTATTTTAAAAAGTGAGATATGGGGTAGTAGAAGGCAGGCGGTTAGCAAAATGCATCTAACTTCATCTGGAAGAATAAACAGATTAAAGTACCAAGGGAGATCTTTGTAAAGTATAATGAGAGATGGATTTTAAAGGAATATTTTAAAGCTACAGAATATTTTAAAATGTGAGAGATTTCCTATAGAAGGTGGATGATTGAATACATATATTACCTCCTCAATGAGCTAGTTGAAATATAAAAATGTATAAAACACATGGACAGAGAATAGTATAGATGCCCATTTCCAGTCCATGCTCAGGCAGAAGACCAATAGTTTAATTCACTGGGAAAAGTGAATGTGGGAAATGAACAGAATTTATGAAAGTTTGACATAGTAGAGAGTGAGGGTGAAATGTAGGACAAAAAAAGAAGGGGATTAATTAAGTCTGCTTTAGAAAATGATCAATCAGTGACCACAAGGCCCTCTCACTCTTATCCCTACCACCTCCCTACCCTGCCTATAAAACTTTTTGCTGGGGTTTGAGTGGCATCTGTCTGTTTTGCACAGATGCAAACCATGTTTCTTATCTTTGGGCATTTCAGTATAGTTACATCCGCTTTTTTTTAGTTAATAATTGTATGGTGTATCTTTTTCTATCTCTTAAACCCCTTCTGTATCTTTATGTTTTAGATGTCTCATATACAGCATAGGGTTAAACTCTGTTATATCCAGTCTAACGATCTGTGTCTGTTAACTGGAACTTTTAGAACCTTAAGGTTATAAATGGTTTAAATCAACTTGTTCCAAATTTGGTAAATAGGACCCCCTTCAAGCTGGTCTCTGTGTCCTTTTGAAATATTCCTGTCATTGTGTGAACACCTCTTTTCTGGCATAACCAGGTATTCCATGCTTATCTTGTACTTTATCTGCCTAGCCCTAGATAAGCCTTTTACCCCAAAGATTCTTGGTTCTTTTAGTGGGGAATAGTTTGTAGAAATGAAAATCTGGATTCTTCCACTGCAATAGTATTGCTTCTAGGCCTTTTCAGAAGCCAGGGGTAGGAAATATATATGTGTATCTATCTATGTCTATAAAGATCATGAGTTCATACTGATACCTTTAGTTCCAAAACAATGCTAAGTATAGAGTACAAAGTTGGCAGATAGCTTTCAACACATGGAAAAGATCATTCCAGTGGCTTTAGCTTCTGTTTTCACTGTTGACAATTCATCTATCTTAACTGCTGCTTCTTTAGAGGTAATCAGTTTTGTTTTTTTAAGATTTTTTTATAGTTTTTTCAGATTCAATGTTATATCTAGGTCTGAATTTTTCTTTTTCAAACCTGGGTACAGTTTGTTATTCTAACTGAATCTGTTAATTGACTTCTTTAATCAATTTTGAAAAATTCTCAGCTTAAAACAGCCAATGTGAGGCAAGGTTAGCATCAAAATAAGTAACAGTACTATTTCTTCATATACTTACTCTGCCTCATTCTTTTTCTCCTTCTTTTGGAAATGAAATTAAGTGTATTTTAGTCCTTCTTATTCTAGCTTCCGTATATCTTAACCACTTCTCTTAACTTGCTGTTTTTACTTTGCACTGCATTCTAGATAGTTTATTCGGATTTGTCTTCCTATTCACAAATTCTTTCTTTAACTATGTCTAATATCTTTATAACCACTGAGTTTTTAATTTTAGTTATTGTATATTTTATTTCTATATGTTTTGTATTTTACTCATTTAAAAATTTTAAATTTTCTGTATATATTTTCAAGAGTCTTTTATTTCTTTGAAAATGTTGAATATATTGTGACTGATAATTCTAATATCTCAAATTTTTCCAGGTTGTTTTCTTCTTTCTCCTATTTTTGCTCATTCTTGCTCATGGTTTTGTTTCCCTGGGCTGTTGACCTTAACCATTTGTTGCCCATTGCCCTTGAGAAATCACTTTTGGGGATATCCCGAGGTCTAGATTGAAGGTGTTTTTCTCCAAGGGAATTTGCATTTGCTTCTGCCAGAAGACTGGAACATTGTCAGATCAGAATAAAAGAATATTAAATTCTAAATAAAGTTAAATTAAATATTAAACTAAAATCCAAGGCTTATGGGACCACCCATAGCTGCAAATCTACCCTGGGGTTAAAGCATGATTTACAACTTCTCTTGAATAATTCTCTTTTAGTTTTTATTTTTTCTCCTTGATTAGTAAGCACTAGGCCAGCTTTTCCTGTAGCCCTCTTGTGTTAAAGGATAGAAGTAAGTTTACCTGTTTCTGACTCTGACCTTAAAGATAACCCTTAAGAGTTCAATCATAACTAGCCCTTAAGAGTTAAATCATAACGTTTGGTGATCTGTTAGTTAGACTCCCTACCCTGGGCAGGCTAAAGACTTTGTCTTTTGTTCTCTTGGCCCAAAGAGTTTGTCAAATTGCAGGCCAGTTCTATCTGGATAGTCAGATACCCTCAGGCTAAAAATGGGTATAGATTTACCTCTGGTTAATCCTCTGGATTCCTGGCAATTTCTTACTAACTTACCAGGTATTCTTTGTTTTTAAGATTTTAAAATACATTTTATATACCAATTGTAGTTGTTTCAATAGGAGTATTCTTCTGAATAACCTAAACTGCCTTTGCAGGAAACAAAAGTTTCTTTATATATATTTGAACTTTTATTTATTTTTTTATAATGAACTCTATTTTTTTAATTAAAAAAAAAAATTGGAAAGAGGAAAAAAGCAAAAGGCTACCCAGAAACAAAATAGACAACATAAATGTACAAGTTATAAAATAGTCAATATAAATGACATATATAGGAGAAAAATTGTTCATCTTCATTTCTGGTCAAGTAAATATAAATGAGATACCAATTTTCACTTATTGTATTTGGGTAGGTTTTAAAATTTTTATTTAAAATTTAAATAAGGTACTGTGAGATTGGGTATGCTTATATATACCACTAGTGGGACTGCAGTAAAAAAGCTTGCTGCAGGAAAAACAATTTATGGAAAAATCTTAGTTCATACATTTGGTCAGGGTTTGCCAAACTACAGCCCACAGACCAAATGTGGCCTGCAGCCTATTTTTGTATGGCCTACGAGCTAAGAATTTTTTTTACATTTTAAAAGGATGAGGGAGAGGCAGAGACAAAAATAAGAATATGTGATTAAGACTGTGGCTCACAAAGCCTGCGGTATTTGCCATCCAGCCCATTACATAATTGCATTCACTATTACATACCTTTGTTAGATTAATTATACTTGTAGAAGTCTGCCAGAAGAAAATAAGATATGAGCAAAGACTAAAGGCTAATTAATGGACAAACATACTCAGCAAAAACTTAGACTGAACCTACATTTCTAACAGTAATGAAATGAATAGATAGTCATAGGATAGCCATACAGTAAAATCATTCTTCAGAAATAATTAATGAAATAGGGAACTGTTCCTAATGAAGTGTAAGATGCAAAACTATACATGTAATATTTCATACTCATGCAGTAGGAAAGACTACAAGGAGATACAATATATTTTCAAGTGGTTATCTATGAGGGTTAAGATTATAGATGGGTTTGATTTTATTTTTATGCTTTTTTTCATATTATCTCAGCTTTCTATTATGAGCTTATTTATAGTCAAAGAAAAAAATTTTTTTGCTCCTTCTGTTAGTTCTACTAAAAGAATATGAAGAGACATGAGAGTTGAGAAAATAAAGAACTCCGTTAGGAGTGTGTCCATGTTTTATTCATCTTTATATATCCAGTGCCAGGCATTTGCTAAGTGCATGATAAACATTCATTTAAAGAGTGGGTGACTAGGTAATAAATACGAAAATTGCTCAGCCTTAAGGAAATGCAGATGAAACTATATATGGCCTATCATTTTATCCTTGATAGATTAGCAAATATTTTGTTCAGTAAAAATGCTTATTGTCTTTTTTCAAGTCAGATTTTTTGGGAGGTATACTTGACATAATAATATTCACCATTTTTTAAAAGTGTACAATTTAATGTATTGTAAAAACTAGGTCATGTAACCATTACTCTATCAAGACAGGGAACATTTCTACAACCCGCCCCCTCCAAAAAAACCCTATGCCCCTTTATAGTCAGTTCCCTCCTCTCACCCCCGATACTATTCTGCTTTCTGTTACTATAATTTTCCCTTTTACAGAATATCATATAAATAGAATTATACAGCACATTATTTTTTTGTGTCTGGCTTCCTTTACTTAGCATAATGCTTTTAAAATTCATCCATTTTGTTTCATGTACGAGCAGCTTGTTTCTTTTTACTGCTGAGTAATATTCCACTGTATGGATGCACTACATTTTATTTATTCATTCACTGATTGATGGACATTTGGGTTGTACCCAAATTATAATTTTGAGTAAGTTCTCTAAACACTTGAGTGCTTTATGTGGCCACAAGTTTTTATTTGTCTTGGATAAGTACCTAGTGGTAGAATTGCTGGGTCAGATCTGGTTCATGTATTTAAAATTTTACAAGAAACTGTCAACCTGTTATCCAAAGTGTCTGTACCATTGCATTCCCACCACTTGCTAAGGTGTTGAAGCAAGTGCTCAGCATTGCAATTGTGAGTGAAAACTGTTTTATCACTTGGAAGGCATTTTGGCAGTTTGAATCAAGTCAGTAAAAGTGTTTATTCCCTTCAACTTGGAAATTCCACCTCAAGAAATGTCTTTGTAAAGAAAAATCTGAAATATGCACAAAGATATTAAAGTACAATTTGTAATAGGAGGCTATATGCGTAACTGTATATTCACTGTTAAGCTGGGCATTATGGTGGATTCAAAAGAAACTTAAGACATGGTCATGTAGCTTGTAATTTAAAAAACAGTGCTAATTACATGAAAAATAATCAGTGAGGAGTGCAACATTGTGTTAAATTGAGTTTTAAAGTATGCTATATCAAGGGAATAAGCAGTAGGGCTGGAAACTTGGATGAATTATTTTAAAACTTGATTTTAGCAAGGTTTTGGAACATGGCTAAAGTTTGAATTGGAGAATTGGAGCTTTCTAGGTGGAACACAACATGAGTAGAAATAAAATATGGCCTAAGTATGTAAGAATTACAAGAATATTTTCATGTAGAGATAATAAAACAATATTGGAGGCTTTTAAAATAACAGAAAAAGCAGCATACACTTTAGAGTTGGAAAGACTGCTATGAGGCTCTACATTCTTATAAAAAGGCTTCAGAGTCTTCAGTGTGGTCTGACACAGCAGGTACTCAGTAAATGGTAGCTACTGTCATTTTTACTAGTACTAATAAAACTAACAGGAAGTTAAGCTTGATAGGGTATTTAGATAGGAAAACATTTTGAAAAGAGCACTAATATATCAAATATATTTATAATCATTTTTTCCTAGTGGTTTATGTAGAATAAAAAAGAGGGAATAAGAATAAAAAAATTTTAACCCTAAGTAATTATATTCCACAGATCATGAGCCTTTTGGGAGCAGAAACCTTGTCCTATTTGTTACGTTTATCTTCTGTGATTAGTACATTGTATGAGGAGTGGAGATGGGGTTGGGGTGGTGGGTTGGTCACGGATTTATTAACCCAATGAAAGGTAAAGAGAAGATTGTCTAGATTAGCCCCGAAATATAACTATGGAATGATAATGTTGCCTGGGTGAGGCTGATGGATTGGAAAATATGTGAGAGAGTAAGGGACTGGCAAATCGGGTTTCAGGCAGATGATAATTTCTTGGATTTATGGAATGAGAGAATAGAAAAGAGGAAATGTTATTTTTAAAAAGTTGTAATAGCTATCATTTAGTGCCTTCTGTTTGCAAATTATCTTACATTAGAGTCATGTTACAGGTGGTGCAGAATTAGTGACTTGCCAATAGGAGCACAATTAATAGGTGTTAGAGCTAGGATATGAGCTGTGGATTTAAAAACAACTTACTGTCATAGCTTCCTTCCAGGAAGTCTTGCTTATCACTCTCTGCTCCCTTACTCCCACTTGCTAGCTTGAGGACCTGTCTCAGTTTTCATGTTTGTAGCCATAGTTTTCCGTTTACTTCTGGAATTATAATTGCAGTGTACCTTCGGAATTTGGGCATTTAGCATTCTCTGCTTCAGCTGATCTTCAGTAACTTAAGAGTTACAGGTGTAACACCCGTGATACAGAGAATCAGTACAAGACTGGTGTACCAGAGGCACCTCACTCCTGTGAAAGTAGGCGCAGCACTGGAATGTCAATTACTGGCCAGAGTTTCAGGGTTCTGGATACAGTCCTTGGCAAATGTAAATGTTCTTTATTTCACCTTTTTATATTTGTTCATCCACTACCCAACTTAATTACTTGATTTGGAGTTCAGTGTAACAGAGCTACGAGTGCATGTTTATATTCAAGTAATTCATAGTATCTTTAAACCATAGGTCCTCTGCTGTATCACTTTGAAAATTTGGCAAATGAACTTTCCATAGAATTGAGCTATGAGGATCTAAAAAACGTTGTTCTGCAGTATGGATTCCAGCTAGAGGTAAGGATGGAATGAAGTATTACCAAAGCTTAACTTATAAAGCACTTAAACAGGAGTGGTGATATTATGACATTTACTGGCTTTACCTCTTAACCTCTCTGTTTTCTCATCAATAAAGTGAAAAAAATAATACTTAATTTTTAGAATTATAAGTATTTAGGATTATGTGTATGTAAATGGAAAACTATATCTCTGGTGTAATCATGTTTCAATAAATGTTAGCTGACCATCATCATAGTACTGGCCTTTGTAGACTGATAGATATCAAGTAAATTAGGCTCTGGGGAAGCAGATGGGAGTGGGAGGGTAGGTGTAAGAAGGATATGGTTCACTATATGTGCTTTTGCACTATTCAATCTTTTTTCATTGTGTGCATTATTATAAAGTTTTACGATACTTTGACTATTGTGTTTTAGTTGTGTGCTTATTTAGAAACATTCCATTCATTTAAAAAATTAACTAAATATCTTTGGTTCTTAAAGATAAAGAGAAGTAGTATATTATAGTAGCTTAGAGTTCAAGCTCTGGATTTAGACTGCCTGAGTGTGATCTCCAGTTCCACCACTTATTAGTGGTGTGACCTTGAGCAACCTGTTCTTTGTAAAGTGGGATTACTAATAGTACCAACCTTGTAGGGCTACTTGTATGTAATAAATGAATTAACATCCAGAATATATGTAAAGCAGCACCTGCCGCTTACAAGTGCTCAGTATATTTTAGTGTTATCATCATAGTCATCATCATTATTATGATCGTTTGCATTGCAGGTGGAAAAAGAATCTGTCTTGTCAACATATACTGTGAATGATCTCTCCATGATGAAATACTACTATGAATGTGTCTTGTTTGTGGTGCGTAAACCACAATAATGGTCTCAAGTGAAACCACCAGGAAAAAAGCTTAATAAGAGCAAATCCTGAAATAAACAACTCGAATCAACTATCACAATGACAGGACACAACCTCAAATCAGTGGTGCCTTTTTATTCCTAAAAAAATTTAGAAATAGCGTCTATTTTCTTAATATGTCTATCGCTTTTTCAGAAATATACTATGCCATGCATATTTGTACTACACAAGTAAAAACGGAGGAAATGTCTTCAAGTATACTTTTTTCTTGAAGCTCAGAATTGTCTTTTAGTAGGAAGAACATTTTCTCCAGTGTCTTCATGAAGCTGTCTGTTCCAAGTCTGCCATGCTAATAACTAATAGTATTGAAGTCCATAATAATCTTTTATTTGTTTTGTAAACATTGCACATGTTATGTTTAGAAGAGTCTAAGGATCTTCTGTCATACTCAGCATCTGGACCTGAGACTTTTGTTCACTTTGGACCTAAGCAATCTATACATAAAATGTGTCTGTTCTTTTATTATTCAAATTCTTTTATTTTTTTCTAGCTCAGCTGAACTTAGAGAAGCATCAAACCTTTCATTTTTATGAAGTGCTACATTTAATAGGATCACAGGCCAGTAATGCATTCTAGTAACTGAGAAATTGGTAAGTCTTTTGACAACACTAAACTCAACATGTTTTGAAAGCATACTTATCATGGATCACTCTGAAATGTATGAAGATCTCAACATGCTAAGTGAGGCACAAAAGCCTTTATTAAAGGTACTGCTAGGAAACAGGGGAAGTAAAAATAAAATCTGCCCATTTGAAATGTATGATTTCAAACTGTAAGTGAATACAGAGTCGGTCAGTGAAATGTTTGCAATAATTTCTTTAGATTACCTGTATTATAAAAGCAAGCACTTTTTTTTCATTAAAACAATTATATACTAGTAAAAACTGTCGTGATGGTATTAATGTGGAGAAATTTTGAATATGAAATTCAGGGATAAATTACTGCCTGTGGTATGTGTCTTTAATATTGTAAGCAGCAGCCATTAATTTCAGATTAGCACCACTTTTGTTCCCTGATAGCTGGGATTAAAACAGTATATGCTGCTTTAAATTTCTACCTCTAGCAAATCTTTATTGGATGGGGTTTTCCTTTGTATTTTTTTTATGTTGTTTATTCTGTTTTCAGGAGCTTGGAAGGTATAGGTGACAAATTTAACCTTTTCTTGGAGAAAAGGAAGTACTCTTGAGTACTTGTGATGGCATTAAATGACCTCTGTGGCCATTTGGATTAAGCGCTTAATCTCAATAATGTGCTGGTAGCATAAATGTCATGGTTTGATAGGAAAACTTGTAAATCTTTAAACCTTTACGTCATTTAGGTTGGGGGAGTCACTACATGATTTTGCCATCTTAGTAGTAGGAGCTTTTCTGCATTCAGTAATGGAGCTCTTGTGGCCTTTACACCCATTATGCAGTAGAGGATTCCATGAAATTAATTTGACTTGTCAATTTATGGAAGCCTGTTGAGTTGCTTTTTTTTTTTAACTATCTTGTTTGTGTCCCTTTATACTCGGCAGCTTATTTAGTGGGAATTCTCATTACCTACCACATGAATGAACTTGAAACAAATTGCCAGGGGAAAAATATTATTATTATTATTTTTAAGAAAGAAAAGAGACTTAAAAGGAGCCTCGGTATTTTTTAAAAATCTATTGAAAGGAAAGGAATGCATGCTGTTTATGGGTAATTTAGAAAGGCTTTTTATCACTGACTAGTATTCACTTTTTTACAGCTCATATCAAAACAAATGATCTTTATCTCAGAGAGGCAAAAACAGGTTGACACCGATGGGTTCGCTCTGTTACTTAAAATTTCTGCTATCAGGTTTTATTCTTTAGTAGTGTTACTTGTATTTCTAAATTATAGCTTACATTTTTGTTAATTCTGAAATCAGTTATTTCATTTGTTTTTAATGTTTCCCACATATCATGAATACATTTTTTTAATATTCTACACAAATTTGCATTGCTTTTTTTCTCTTATAGTTTTTGTAGTTAATATATTCTAAACTTGAAAATTGTGGTATTAATAATAGAAGTGTCACTGGAGGATTTAATTTTGTATTTCTCAAATGTAGTCCTACTAAAGTGTGTAAGCCTTAAAGTTTTTTACTTTTTTCTTAAATTAGCTCTACACACGTTTTCATTCATTTTAATAAAGTAGAAGAAGATAGGTCATTGTGCTTGCTGGGGTTCTTTTTTTCCCTCCATAATCTGAAGTGCAGGTTAGGGTATGTCAATCAGGTGAGCAAGGTGGAATATGTAAAATATAAAGAGAAGCTGTATAAATCACAGTATAAAATTATGAAGTTTGGGAACTGTAAAATGTACTGTATTTATATGTAATTTTCATTCTAAAAGTTGCCACAATGGCTGAATTGGAAGCTTCATGTCTGCATGAAATTTCCTGTATTTTTAATGTGTATAATGGACTTAATTTTTCTTGACTATTAAAGTCTGCCAATTGCTATGAAATAATATTTGCTTGGTTTTTGCATCTAAATTAGTGATAACCACAGATATGGGAATTTTAATTAATTGAGCACACATATTATACTAATTTATTCTGATCTTTGATTTTGTTAAATAATAGAAAAAGAACTGTAAAGGAAACCAGTAGAAGAAAGTTCCAGGACCTGCCATTAGTAGAACGAGCACTGACCTTGACACTTAGATACTGTGGGTTCGTTTTCTTGAACTACTATTTGTGATCTTGGGTAAGGTGTTCTGAGTTTGTTTCCTGATCTGTAAGAGAGGATTGATACCACCTATTTCAAAGGATTTTTAAGAAGTCACATGAGTTATATGTAAAATATTATATGTGACTATATGAAAGCACATGGTAGATAATTAAATGTAATTCGATATGTGTTGACTGCTATATAGTGACAGAAAAAGATGCAGATCAGTAATACGGCATTAATTTTTGTACTGTTATCGTGACACTTTGAAAGCAGTTTTAGTGGAATCCTAGGGGCAAAAGTTGGTGGGAATTATAAAGAAATATAATAGTAGGTAATGGGAGAAAGAACACAAGTAAAATTCAGTGGAGGGTTACTCTAACTTTACAAACATGCTAATACATGCCTCTTACATTTGTTCGAGTATTTCTCTTCAGTGGCTATTTAGAAGTAGAATCATTCAGTCAGTGTGTATGTGCATTTTCAGTCAAGTTGCCTTTCAAAAAGACAACCAGTTTACATGCTATCAGCAGTGCTTGAGAATAACCATCCATTCCCTAGACAATACTGGATGTTGCTAATCTTTTCATTTTTGTCTATATGATAGGAAAACATAATATCTAATGTTAATATTCATTTCTTTACCAGTCAGTGAAGTTGAACAATTTGTGTAAATTTAATGGCCACAGAGAGGTGTCCTTAATATACGTTTGTCAGCTTTCACCTGGCAGACCACACAGGCCATTGACAACAATCTAAAAGTTAATAAAAATGTAGCAAGGTTGTCAAGGGGAAGAGTGACCAGAGTCATGAGGACAACTTGAAGTTCTATCCACTGAGAGGAGTGATCACATCTGCTTTTGGTTTTACATAGCCGGCAATGAGGCTGAACAGTGGCAGCAGCCCATTGGACCCTGCTCCCTCCATTAGGTTTCAACTTAGCCAATCTGTGATTGATGCCCAGGAGTTTATGAGAGTGTCTGTGAATCAAGAGCCCCGTTGAGCTAGCAGCTATAAAGTTTACCTTCAAAGGATTAGCTGCCACTTTTTCATGGCACCAAAAAGCTGTTAGGGTCAGGCCAGCTACACTCTTGAATTTGCTATTTCTGTTTGACTTGCAAGGCTTGTTGGCTTCTTTTCACCTTGTTAGGCATCAAGTCCAAGTTGATCTACCCCCAGTTGGGGACATCAAACCAGTCACAAGGCCTCCATGAGTCATGCATTCAGTTTCAGCAAAAACTTAGTAACAGATTAATTGCTGCCTTCTTTTGTACAAAGATGTATTTGGCAACAGTGAAAAGAAGTTGGTGCTATTCTGGTACCTGGCCATGGCCTCTCTATTTCGGCAGTCTTAAGGCTTTGAAGCTGTGGTTTCTCTTTCTCCTTTCAGCATTCTATGTTATTTCTGCTGGACCACCCAGGAGGGGAGAGTCCATGTAGTAGTCCTTGAATGTTACACTCATGGAAAGGAGAAGTACAGGCATATATCAATTCCAATATACATATCTAATTTATAATTTCTGGTGTGTGGTGCTTTAAAAATATGTCCACAGATTTTTTGATACTCTTCCCTTTGGGAGAGCCCAATTCCCCTCCTCTTGAAGTGCAGGTGATAGTGTCTCCCTTCAAATGAAGAGATAGTGGTGGAAGTGTGATTACTAAGGCTCTGTCATAAAGACGTTATAGCTTATATTTTTCTCTCAGAACACATACATTAGGGGAAGCCAAATGACATGTCATGAGGTCATTCAAATAGCCCTTTGGAGAATCCCACATGAAGAAGTACAATTCAAACAGCCATATGAATTGGATGAGCTTGGAAATGGATCCTTCAGTCCCAGTCAGGCTGTGAGATGATAACCCCAGCCAACATCTTGACTGCAACCACATGAGCAACACTGAACCACGGAGCTAAACTGATGTTGAACTGATTTCTAATTCACAGACTCTGAGAAAATGTTTGTTGTTTTAAGCCACTAGGTTTGGGGGTAGTTTGTCACATAACACTCTTCATTTCTTTACATGCATCCAAGTTGCTATCTGGCATTATACTTGCATCTGAAGAACTTTCTCTAACATTTCTTAATTATAGGTCTTCTGGCATTGAATTCTCTCAGCTTTTGTCTGTCTAAAAGTTTATTTTTCCTTTGTTCTGAAAGATTTATTTATTGAGTATAGAATCCTGGATTGACTTTTTAAAAATTTCTTTAAAGATGTCACTCTATTTTCATGAGTACTCTGCTATAATTCTTATCTTTGTCCCTCTGGATGAATTTTTTTCTCTGGCTGCTTTTAATATTTCCTCTTTCAGTAGTTTGACCGTGATGTGTTTAGGTTTTTATGGTTTGTTTATGGAATTTATCCTGTTTCCTGGATCTATCATTTGATATTTTGTTACTATTTCTAAAAAGTTTATTGCCATTACTTATTTAAAATTTATTCTGCCCTGTTCTCTCTTTTTTCTCCTTCTGGGATTTCTACTACATATGCATTAGGTTACTCATTATTGTCCCACAACTCCCAAACACTCTGTTCTGGTGATTTCTAGTTGCTTAGTTTTGTATGTGTTGAATTTTACTCATTTTTTTTCCATCTTTGTGTTTCAAGCTTACGAAGAGTTCCTCTTTATCCATCTTCATTTTTGATATCATGCTTTTTACTTCTAGCATTTCCATTTATCTTTTATGTTATTCATCTCTCTGCTGAGATTACCAATATGTCAATGCATGTTATCCACTTTTTCTATTATATCCTTTAATATATTATAGGATTTTTAGTCCCTGACAGGAAATTCCAATATCTGAACCACCTCATTTCTTGACATTTTTTTCCCTCTTGTTTTTTTCCTGAGTCTTATTTAATTCTACGTACTTCGTTAAAAAAAAAAAACAAAAGGAGGAGGAGGTGGAGGGAGGGAGGGAGGGAGGGAGGAAGGAAGGAAGGAAGAAGGAAGGAAGGAAGGAAGGAAAGTAAACAGTATTTTACCTAGGTATAAATATATTCCTTAACTTAAGCTGGTATGAGAGGTTGAATCAATCTTGCAAAGAACTCAACTCGAGTTCATTTTGTTATTATTTGCAGAGCACCACAGGCTTCAAATTCCACTGTGAGCTGTGGTGACCTTGTGCTCAGAGTAGAGGACAGGATGCCAGTGGTTTTTTTTCCTGATATTCCTGCTCCATCTCCTGTATTCAGCTGTCTCTGCGTGTCTGTGCCAGAGTTCTCCCTCCATGCTCCTGCCTCTTCCCCAGAGGAAGACTGCTGTTTCTCCTTAGTCTGTGCTAGGTTCGTGGTAAGGGATAGTGAAGTTGTCTTAGTCCAGCCTCTCTGTGCCCCTGGGCCTCATCAGTGGGCCTTTTGCATTCCTATCCTTTTCCACATGTATTTGTGGTTCTAAAGCAGTAATTTCCTGCTCTTCCAGTACAAGTATCAGTGGAAGATATTAGTAGCCAAATTATCTTTTGCTTCCATTCCCCAAATGCATATTTTTCCTTCTAATTTTCCTCTAAGGATCTTGTCCTTGTTCTGAGGTTGAGAGGGTTTCCTACCTCAGCCCTGAGGCAGGTGGATTTGCTTTTATTCCTCCCCCACAAGCAACGTCTCCCTGGGAGAATGTTTGCTGACCCTCTCTCAAGGACTTATGGATTTGCTTACAGTAGAGAATGTTCCAGGGAAACAGATGGGCTTTTATGCCTGCCCTACCTCAGCAGCAGCTATAATTTATATATATGCCTTCCAGGGGGGCTCTTTCCAGTCTCCCACCCTGCCCCAAATCTTTCTCCCAATGGAAAGATCATGGAAAAAGCTTATGAGTGAGTGCAAACATGTCTTGTGTCTGAGACTCCCAGCTATTCCGAACTAAGATGCTAATTCACAATTACCAAGAATGTAAACTTATTTCAGATTTCTTCTTTGCACCTATAAAGCAGCCACTTCCCTGTGCTCTGCCAAATGTGAAAAAGTGTGTCCCATCTCTCCTTGGAGAGGCTTGTCCCTCTTTATAATTCAATATAGTTAATTGCCTTGCAATATCAGTTCTGATAGGCTTAAGAAAAATTATGGTTTTTAGAATATAAAGGAGCACAGAATGAGGAAGAAAATATAAAGTATTTGTTACCAAGCCAACTACTGCTTTCACAAAAGAGATATAGTCACTTGGCCACATGGGGATATTTCTGGATAGTCTGGAAAGAAAAACTAAGAACAGTTCACCAGAAGGAGAGAATGAGAGTTTCTCTACTTGTCACAGTTTGCTCCAGGAGAGACAACTCTGTTAAAAGACTGTGCCATCTGGCTCAAGCTGTTGGTGAGGCCAGGTCTCATGCCTTTCTGTGTGGTACTTCACCTGAGGAATTGGTCTGTGAGTTTCAGGAATGGTAGCAGAAGACACAGAACTACAGCAAAGTCAAAGAAGTTTATTACAGCAATAGCAGTAGCTAGAGTATTAATTTTGTTCCAGTTCCCTGAGGCCCATCTCTCACAGAGTGACACACAGAGTGCTAGTGATGCCTAAACAAGCACTGGATTATGTTACAGAAGATCCTTGAGTTTAGGAAACCTTAATCTTTTATGATGGGCAAACAGTAAATGTGCCTGACTTTTTGCCCTACTAGAAGATAGACTGGACAGTGAGCAAACCTATCCTTAGCTCCAGAGGGAAACACTGTAATCTTCTAAGCCTGTCCACTGCATACATATCCTTGAAAAGGTAATCCGGAATAATGGCAGTTGGTGTTTGCTTACAAAATATGCTGAAATGCGAAAGACCCATGGAAAATTGTCTCCCAACAGAAGATAATGGAAGCCAGAAATTCTAAGTGTTGGCCTGTAGTAAAGAAGCTTCTAACCCACACGAGACATCAGTGACACCAAGATAATCTGAAGTAGTCCAAAATTGTGTTCCATATGCTCTCTGCCCACATTCCTCAGTATCCTACCCTATTGTTAACAGTATCCTCCCAGGAACATCTGTGCAATACCAAAAATAATGTACATACGCACACAAACATGTATCCTCTGCTTTTTAATATATTTGTGGCCTAGAAATATTGTGTACCTTGATTTTTTGACTTATATTTTGCTAATTGTTCTATATCCATACACGTAAATTTACTTCATTTAATAAAAGCTGCACAGCATTTAATTATATAGTTTACATTGTTTTCAATCTTTTGCTATGTAGCATTAAATTTAAATAATTCTCTACATACCTCTGTGTCCATTGTCAGTACTATATGTGGAGTATGCATTCCAAGAACTGCTAGGAATGTATACTTTATGTAGAACTGCTGAATATGCCATGTGCATTTTTAAAATTGTGTGGATGGTGCCAGAAGCCTCTTAAAAGGTTACACTTTAAAACACTAAAACAAGAAGAGTATCTGTTTCTCCAGATCTTCACCAACACAACCTATTATTAAACATTCTAATGATGGCTAATCTATTTTGTTGAAAATTATACTAAAATCTTTTGAAAAATGCAGGTTTGTTTTTTTGTTTGTTTGTTTGCTTTTTTTGGTGGGAGGCTATTTACCATCACAGACAGCCTGGGATTGAGGATGAAATAAAATGGAGGAAGATAGACCTGGCCAGTACCCCAGCCTCACTATTTACTGTGTGCTCTTTACTTATTTATTCCACAAGTATTTATTGAGACTCTGCACTGTGTCAGGCAGCAGACTTGGTCTTGGCGATGCAGAGGTTGACTACACAGACACTGTTTCCCCCATCACAGAACTTATATAGCAGAGGAAAGGTATCAAGCAAGTAATTACATAATTATTAAGAATTAAGGTAACTATTGTAAAGGACAGGTACACAGTACTCTGAGCATATATAAGTGAGTAGGAGAATGTCAGAAAAAGCAAGACCCAATTATACTGTATATGTTGTCTTCAAGAAACTAAACATAAAGACAGTTAGATAGAAAGTAAACAAATGGAAAAAGACATACTGTGCAAATGGTAAGCATAAGAGGGCTGGAATGGCTCTTTATATATCAAATTAGGATGATTTCAAAATGAACGGCATTACCAAAGGTAGAGGTATTAAAGAGTTAATAGAGGTGTAACAATCATAATATTTGTAAACCTAATAATGGAGCTTCAGAATATATAAACAAAAATTGATGGAACTAAAAAGAGAAAGAGAACTTCACCATTACAAATTGGAGATGTTAACTGCTTTCTCAGCAATTAATAGATCAGAAAAAAAAATAAGTAATGACATATAAGACCTGAAAAAGTCAACCGTCTTAGTCTGAGACATTTACATAGCACTGTTTCTAACACCTGCAGAAAACTTCTTTTTAACTACATGCACCATGATAATTCACATGCTGGATCATAAAACAAGTCTCAATATTGAAAGGATTAAAATGACAGAGTATGAATTAAATGAAGATGGAATTAAATTAGAAATCAATAAGATATCTAGGAAAACCCTATATTGGGGAAAATTAACAAATTTAAATGATCCAAAGTCAAAAAAGAATCACCAGGGAAATTAGAAAGTATTTCAAACTGAAAGATAATGACACACAACGTAATAAAATTGGTGGGTTGCATCTAAAGCAGTGCTACACAGAAATTTATAGCTTTAAATGTTTATATATGAAGACTAAAATCAATGGCCTTTAGGGTCTACCAGAAGAAACGAGAAGGGCAGAGTAAACCCAAATGAAGTAGAAATCAATGAAGCAGAAAATCAACAAAATCAGAAAATATGCCAACAAATTTGATGTGAATGAAATGGACAAATTCCTTGAAAAAGTATATCTGGTACTATTTACAACTTGAGGTAAACTAATTTCAAGTTCTAACAGGACTTTTTAAAGAGCCCAAGATCTGCAACAATAACTCAGAAAATGTAAAAAAAAGGGGGGGGGTGCGCGCTATTTACAAAAACTGAAGTGCCTAAGAATAAACTTAACCAAAGATATGTAAATTCCTTAACACTAATATACTGAATGTCAATGGTAACTGAAAATTTTAATTATAAAAATAAAAAATAAACTCTGGTAAGAGTTATAAGACTTTATTGAAAGACATTTTAAAATATCTAAATAGCTATATAATATTGTTTAATAGTAAGTATGTTCTATATTGGGAAGATGACAAATCTCCCCAAATTGGTCTGTAGTTTCAATGCAGTTACAATCAAAATTCCAAAAGGATAACATGTTATACAAGAGGACTCTTATGTGGAAAAGCAAAGGGCCAAAGAGAGTCAACACCCTCCTGAAGAATAACTAAGATGTGGGGGATTGCTCTACAGATATCTAAGACTCATTACAATGCTACAGTAATTAAAACACTTGTATTGGCCCAAGATATCAAACAAACCAAACTTAACAGAGAGCTGCCAAACAATTGGTATATTTTTTAAAACCTGACTTAAGACAGGTACTGCACTGCAGTGAGAAATGGACAACTATTCAATATATGGTGCTGAGAAAACTAGTTATTCCATATGGGGAAGAAAAATGAACCCGAGTCCATTCACACCACATATACACACAAATCAGTTCCACATGGATGAAATATTTAAATGTGGAAGCAAAAATATAAAACTATAAAATATCTAGAACTTGGGACAGGAAAAGGTTTTTTTTTGAGAAAGGATTTCTTAAACATCTTAAAAGATGTTAAGATGTGCAAACCAGAAAAGACTGATAACTACATTAAAATTAAGATACCATAGAGAAAATAAAAACCGGGAGACAGTATTTATAATAGAGCTATGATTACTACTCCAGGAATGTCCATAAACAAAAAGATGTCCAACTTCATTGAGGAAATATAGACCACAATGAGATACCATTTCACACAGCTTGTGTCAGGCCATACAAAGTTTAATGGTAAGAATATGGCAAAAAAGGCATCTCTCATCTATTGCTAGAAGGAACATAAAATGGTAAAAAGCATTTTAGAAAACTCTGGCACTACTTAGTCCAGGTGAAGATAAACATGCTATGATTCAGTAATTCCAGTCTACATAGATTTTCTTGCACACAATTTGTACTGCACAAACCTGAAAAACTCAAATATCAAATGTTTATTGACAATGGAGTAGATTCATATGATAGAATATTATATTCAATATAAATATATACTATTACATGCATAAAAATATAGAATGTAAAATAAGGGAAAGAAGAAAGCAAACCCAATTTTTTAAATGGGCAAAAGATTTGAACATTTTACTGAATATATACAGATCGCAAATAAGCACTTAAAAGATGCACAACATCATGAATAATTAAGGAAATAAAAATTAAAATTAAAACTACAATGAAATACGTATTTTAAAAGACAAAAATTAAAGTCTGACAATACCAGGTGTTGGAAAGAATGTGTAGGAACTGGAACTCATATACTGCTGGTGGGAACTTAAAATGTTAAAACCACTTTGGAGACCAGTTTGGCAGTTTGTTGAAAAGTTAAATGTACACCCACTATATGATCCAGCAATTCTAGATATTTACCCAAAAGAAAAGTAAATATGGACATGTTTACCCTATGTCCATACAAAGCCTTGCACACAAATGTTTTTAGCAGCTTTTTCTCTAATAGCCACAAAACGGAAGTAACCTACATGCTCATCGACAGGTGAATGTATAAATTGTGATACTTGCATACAATAAAATACTACTGGATAATTAAAAGGAATGAACATGTAATAACATGGATGATAATTGTGCTAAAAGAAGCCACACAAAAAGAATATATATACTGTAAGATTCCATTTACATAAAACTGTAGAAAATGCAAATTAATCTAGTTTAATAACAAAGTAAAGCAGCAGTTACGTTGCTGGGGAAGGAGGGAGGCATCACAAAAGGGCGAGAGGAAACTTGGGGGTGATAGTGCATTATCTTAATTGTGGTTATGGTTTCACAGGTATGTACATATGAATTCAGCAAATTAAACACTTTAAATATAGGCAGTATATTTTATGTCAGTTATGCCTCAATAAAGCTGTTAACACAGCAAAACTAGAAATGTCATTTAGGACTATATACATACATGGGAAATTACAAAGAAAAGCAAAAGAATGGTTAACTCAAAAGTTGAAAGAGTAATTATCTAGAGTTGGGGAAAGAGAGGGCAGTGCCAATAGGGGAGTCACTAGAGACCTTATGTTCTGGAACTAGTAATATTCTATATCTGAAACTGAGTGCTGGGTACATTACTATCATTCTTTTAATTATATATGTTTTATAAAACGTTTTGTATAGATGATAAATTTCACAATTTAGGGGGGAAAAGTCTGTAAAGAGGACCACAAAGGAATGAACCTCTGCTAAACTGCATTTTTATCATTTTGGGGCAGGATACCCTCACAACCTTTCAAATAAAATTAAGATTTTGTCTGATCTATGTCATTGGTCTGAAAATGGCAAACTGAGACAGATGAGTTACCAACTTCAAACAAAAGGGAATGGAAACATCACACAGAAAAACTATTGTTATTATATTTCTCTGCTCCTTAAGTATGTTGTTGCCGTCTCTCATAACTTTGAGGTGTAGGGGCGTCGGGTAATTAACACATAGGTAGTATCTACCAGTTAGAGTACAACTATCTTCCTTGCACACTTTTTCTCTAGATAGTAGCAGTTTCTCATTTTAAGACTTACATATACTTTTCTTCCTCACATTTTTGTTTACTTGGTCTATCAAATATTAAAATATAAGTAACAGTCAATACACTGCTGTGAGCCACTCCTTACTCTGCTTTACATCACAATTTTGCCGTAAGGTCTTGGAAACTCACTTCTGATCACCGCACAGAAAAAGCAGGGAATTCTATGTGCTTCTCACGTAATTTTAAGAGCCTAACAAGTTTAGGTTTCAGCTGGAAAAGAAAGAGCTGTGCCCCCGGGATGGCTCTTGGATAAGCTATTTTGGAAGAGCTGCACATCTCTGCAACTTCATCAACAAATTTTTAGTCAGACCTTCCAGGAATTTGATGCCTACTTAACTTTCCACAGCAGCCACTGCAAAACATACAATTCGTTGGGGTTTTTTTTTTTTTTCCTTTGTTTTTGCCTGTTGGTTTTAGCTACTTCCCTCAGTCCCGAGTTCCACTGAGCAGTGTCTCGAATAATCACTTAACGTAGTGCTAGAGCCTTTCAACACGTTTGATTGTGTAATCGTTTTTTACCTTCCTGGAGACGTCTCCAGGGCCACTGACTCGAGGAAGGGAATATTAACATATAGATTTTAAAGGCTTAAGCCTTAAACCGCTTTGACGAGCGCAGGATTTGCACAATCCCTTTCCCAAACGAAGAAACAAGGTCACGCCCTCCGTGGGAAACTCTACTGGGCCTTTAATAAACCCGCCGCGGCTTTCCCGCCTTCCTCTGGAGTGCGCACTTCCGGCCGCGGGGGCGCTCGGGAGTCCGCCTCGCGAGCCTCCACCAACCAGCGACTCCGCCTGACCGGCGCGAGTGTGTGAGCGCACGTTTGTGCGCAGGTTCGAATCTCTGCCGCTTCGCGGTTGCTGCCCAACGTCCGGCCGTACCTCCGTCGCGGCGAGGACAGCGCGCGAGGGCTGTGGGGACCTGGCCGCCCCGCCCCCTCCAGGGCGCCCTTTCCACCTTCCTCCCGCCGCCTCGCCCAACTGAGTCCTCGCCCTCCGTCGCGTGCTCTGACCCCGCCCTACACCTCCGCAGCTATCGGCGCTCGGCCTCCCGCGCCAGGCGGGCTCCGCCCGAACCTCTGGGGCCCATGGCCAAGCGGCGTGCGGCCGAGCCGCTGACGTTCCATGTGCCTTGGAAGCGGCTCCTACTCTGCGACTTTCCGGAGGAGCCGCCGCCGCCGCCGCCTCTCTGGATCCCGCCGCCGGGGGCTTCGCATCCCGGGCAGCTCCTCGGCGTCTCGGATCTGCCCCGAAAGCGCAGAATCGATTCGGGGGCTATGACTGAGCCTGCGGCTTCGCCCAGCAAGCGCCGCGACGGCGGGGACATCAGCGCCCCCGGCGGCGCGGAGTGTGAGGATCGCGGCTTAGAGACCGGAGAGCCGTCGCTGCTGCAGCCGCCCGAGCGGCCCAGCGGGCCGGGGGAGGAGTCCCGGGGTGCCCTGCCCCCGCGGGGCGGTGGCGACGACGGGGCGGGGCGCGCAGAGTCCCCGCGGAGAGACTGGGGGGCCGCACCGCTCCAGGTAGGGGCTGGGGGCGGGATGGGCGCTGCAGGGGCGGTTGGGGGTCACCCTTTCCCGGGGCACTACGCCCTCCGGGATGGAGCAGATAGTACCACTCCATACCCGTTTGTCAAGACGCCCCCAAAGGCGAAAAGCCGGGCTCCCCGCTTCAGGAACGGATGCCAACCTCAAGGCAATACTGCGAGAGCCCCAGAGCCCACCCTTGGCAGCGGTTTGGGAGAGTCCGACGGGCTGAAAGCGTTTCGTTTTGGTAGGGGAAACTGACTGTCGGGTGTGGTAGACATGGCCTTGCAGCTTCAACGGCCTGTTACGTGAGAGGGAAGTGGGAGCGGAGATCAGGACTGACTAGAGCTTGGTGAACACTTTGTGAACCACGACAGGTTCAGTGGCAACCATCTAAGAAAGGTGTAGCATGCTTTCTCTTTTGTTTAACGATAATTTTTGTAGAATTTGTGATTTCCTTCTGAAGAGATGACTAGTGTGGTAGCCATCAATTAACTTCTATATCTTGGGAAAAGGCATTTTAACACAGTATTAAACATGATTCTTTGAAAAGGATTATTGTTGAAAATTAATTTGGGCCCTAAGATAAAGCATATATGAGGCTCTTTGGAGAGTTCCTATTCCTTGGGAAGTGAGCCTGCCCCATCTCTGCCCCATCAAAACATTAGATCTGTTTTGTCGAGTTTTGTGCTACTCAGTATTGCAGCCACTAGCCATGTGAGACAGCTGAACCCTTGAAATGTGACTAGTGCAAATTGAGATGTAGTGTAAGTGTAAAATACACACTAGATTTCGAAAGCCTCAAAAAACTTTTGATTACACGTTGAAATAACTTCGAGGTATTGGACTGAATAAAATAGATTAAAATTTACTTCACCTGTTTCTTTTACTTTTTTAATACAGCCACTAGAAAATTTACAGTTATGTTTGTGGCTGGCATTATATATTTTTTGGACGGCTTTGGTCTAGATATAGAAATTCAGACTGCTTTTTGGCAGTTCTTTGTTGACTTACTAAGAGCTTAGGGGATAGAAGACCCAAATGTACGATCCAGAAGTTATCAGACTCTTCAAGCACTACATCATAGCATCCACTCCACATCTCTCCATTGCCCTAAGTGGCTTATGCAGAGTTTATGAAATAACCTTGCAAAAAATTGTTTTGAACTTCCTTTCGCATGGCTTGTTCTTGGTGGAAAAACCCAATAAGATGAGAATTTTATAGCTAGGAAAGATGTTTTCCTGTGGTTGTGAGAAGTTATCCTTCACACATAATCATGAGCATTTCTGGATGAAATTAGAAACTAAGGGATAGAAAAAGATATTGCTTGGATGGATCTAGAAGGTATTTAAGTCATAGAAAGGTAAACACTATATGATTTCATTTATATGCAGAATCTAAGGAATAAAAGGAACAAATTAAAAAACAGACTCAAATATAGTGGACAGATTGTGACGGACAGAGGAGAGGGGGGTTGGACTGGGAGAAGGGGGTGAAGGGTTAAAGAAGTAGCTGATCACGGGGATGGGGAGCATGGCATAGGGAATACAGTTAGCATTAATATGTTGGCAAGGTGGAGGGTCAGGAGAGGGAGGGAGCAATTGGGATCATTTTATGAACTAAATAGGTGTCTAACCAATGTACTGTATTCTTGAAACTAAATAAATTTAAAATTATAAACTGAATATTTCTACCCCCAGTTTTCTTGTAATTTAGGAGGCATATGCCTTATTTAGACTTTTTTCTTCAAATTGCTTTTATTTAATTTTTTTATTTTCAATTACAGTCGACGTTCGGTACTTAATGTTAGTTTCAGGTCTACAGCATAGTAGTGAGACTTTATGTAATTTTCAGAGTGATCCTCCACCCCCATTAATCCAGTACCCACCTGGCACTAGATATAGGTATTACAATATTGTTGACTATATACCATATACTGTACTTTATGTCCCCTTGACTGTTTCACAACTACCAATTTGGGTTTCTTAATCTCTTCATCTTTTTCATCCAGACCCCCAATGCCCTTTCCATCTGGCAACTATCAGTTTGTTCTCTGTATCTATCAGTCTGTTTCTGTTTTCTTTGTTCTTTTATTCAGATTGCTTTTAGATACTCAAAATCGGCTTTCTTAAAACTGAACCATAACACTTATGTTTTGAAAAAAAAAACCCTGATAATCACCCAGACCTGTTTGATATGTGAGATAAGAGGGAAATATGGAAATGGTAGTTAGGCAAAGAAGAATTTTTTAGTAGACTGACAGACACTTGCTTAGAATCTCTTAGATATACCTGTGTCTACCATAGCAGGGACTCCATCTGGCAGTTCCCTGCTTCTTATAGTCACTACAAGCTCATGGCAAGAAACAAGCTTGGCTCTGGGGGGTTTCTTTTTCAAGACCAGCCTCCTGTTCCCTCTCTCTCTCTCTTTTTTTTTTTTTTTTTTTTTTAGCAAAAGCCCAGGAACCCTCATATTTTTTTTAAGCTGTTTCTCTTCTGCAAACTTGAGAGGGAAATGTTTTATACAACTTCCCTCTTCTTGCCTCTAAAGATGCAGTTTTTGTTTTAAAGGTTTTACAGATAATTGCCAAGGGAAAACAGGATAAAACAGAAACATGAAGCTAAAAAGCTTTTTCAGTTCAGAACCAGAGAAATGTCTCCCTGGTTCCTGATGTGCTTAGGCCCTTGTCCCTCAACCCTTGGGATCTGATTTAGGAAAAATTTTCTCAAATATACCTTTTCTATATTGAGCATGCAACTGGGCAGAATAATGGTACCTCTTTTTATGTCCTAGAACCTCAATATTTCCTGAGTTGTTTCAGATTTTCAACTAGAGAACTAAAATAAAACCAAGTATTACATTATTAAATATTCATGCTTTCTCATGTTAGTGTCACTTTATGCAGATTCATTGTTCTAGTGTTGACATTTACTGTTAGATATTTTTAATAAAAAGTAAGCAAAAAAGTCTATGGCCATGCCACCTGAACATGCCCGATCCCATCTGATCTTGGAAACTAAGCAGGGTCGGGCCTGATTAGTACTTGGATGGGAGACCACCTACTAGGAAGACTGGGTGCTGTAGGCGTTAAAAAAAAAAATTAAAAAAAAAAAGTAAGAAAGTGATTAATGACTCATAGGCTTTTTGGGATATAATACTTGGCAGTAATGAGCAGTTGCATTGTTAAACCTTAACATGCAAGAGTTCTCTATGTTTTACCAATTAGGAAACACTTAGGTCAGGATCAGAGTTAGTGGGTGGAGAAGTTAGCATGCAAATCCAGGTCTGTCTGGAGGAAGACTTTGTGCTCTTAGCTGCTGGGTTATACTGACATCATTAAAGGATCTTCCTTTGGCCCATGTTTATAAGTAGGTAATTTGAACAATAGATTTTTTTCCAGTAGGCAAAGAAATAGATCCCTGTTTTTAACTATTTGCTTATCAAAATGAAATTTTTCATGACATCCTTTGAATTATCACATTTTTATCCCAATATTAAGAAATTCCACAGAAACCCCTAATTCTCTAAGCCTTAGTGTCTAAGACACTGAATAAACAATGAGATTTTCTTAGAAACCTACTCTCTTCAGTAAAGTAGCTACATGTAGCTATTGAGCATTGAAATGTGGCTAGTCTGAATAGTGCTGGATGTAAAATACCTGACAGATTTTGAAAACTGGCTTAGAATGACAAAAAGAATGTAAAACATCTCATTAATTTTTAAAATATTAACTGAATGTCGAAATAATAGTTTGGATATATTAGGTCAAAAAAATAAGATTAATTTCACCCGTTTTTTTTTTCTTCTACTTTCTTACTGTCATTAATAGAAAATTTTAAATTACAAATGTGGCTCCCATTATAGTTCTCTTGGATAATTCTGCTGTAGTAAGTATGAACCAAACATAAGAATACAACATAGTAGAATAGATACAGATACATAGATATCCACCTGGGAAGGATATTAACCTTTGAAACGAACACCTTGGGAGCCTGTACATAATTCCATTGATGCTTCCTTTGCACAAAGTATTTTGGGGATGCTTTTGAAACAGTCAATTTTGAACTTCATTGAAACATCAGCTTCACTTCATAGTTCCGTAAAACAATTTTGTAGTCATTCAGAGTAAGCTGTTGAATTTTTAAGAGGCTGACATTCACTTGGATTTATCAATTTTGATACATTGCCTTAAGTCATGCCTTATACTTAATGGTATTTTAATAAAATGATAAGTTTAAGATTTTTTTGGTATTTTCCGTTTGTATATCCTAATACTTTTTAGAAGGTGATCAAATTAAGCCTATGTAAAGTCAATTTCGTAAAATACTAAATCTCAGGAAAAGGACCAAAAATAAATTTTAAGATAAAACATTTTAAGACTTTTCAGACATTGTCTTTGGTTGAAAATGGAAGAAAATTTGTCAAAAGAGATACTCTTTTTTTTTTTAATTTAAACTTTTTTAAAAATTTTTTTTATGGTGACATTGGTTAATGAAATCAATAAATTTCATCTGTACATTTTAACAGTAAGGCATATATATATATACACTGTGTGTTCACCTGAAAGAGATACTCTTGAAGGGAATTTTTAAATTTAAACTACTAACAAGAAATACTTTAAATCCCACATACATAGGATAAATCCCACATAAATCCACGAATATGAAAATGCACAGATTTGACTGAGTCTAGGAAGTACTTTAGACAATTAAAAATGTATATGTTTTGAAGATATAAAGACTGCAAAATCTTATGTGAGTTTGCTTTTAAAACAAAAAATTTCATTTCCTGAAAAATTTAACTTTTTTTAAACCTCGATATACTTTCATTTTTCTCTTTTTTCCCTAAAGCTCAGTGAAGAATTTTGGCAGTATAATACCTTCCAGTACTGGAGGAATCCTTTACCACCTATTGATCTGGCAGACATTGAAGATGTAAATGAAGACAACCTGACAGAAGCAAGGCTTCAGGGCAAGAATGAAGTAGTTGAGATTGACATGGAGTCTTGACAGAGGAGCTTGAAGAAATGGGTTTTTCTGAATTTGAGGAGACATCTCTAAGTGAATTTATGTATTCCTAAGGAAAAAAGTTATTTTCCATACTTGATGTGATTTCATTCCTAAACCTGAAAAATGAGGAAAAGTTTTTTTTAAAAATAAATACCTGCAGTCATTACAGAAACTCCTAGTAAGATTTGTCAAGGATATAGTGCAGTTAGTTATAGGGGAAGTGTTTTACGTATACATTCTTAAAGAAAATTTATGTTTAGATTCTAAATTTGAAGATCTCAATCACATAAAAAGGGATTCTGACAGTTTTAGAAATAGATGGGAAACACTCAGATATTTCTTTCTGTACCAAAAAGTTAATTTGTGATACATGAAATGAGTATTTTATAATTAATAATAAAATGCTTTCTAGTATACTTTATTGACTCTTAGTTGAACAAATAGCTGAATTAAACATCTATGCAAACTTAAAATGTGGGGGATTCTTTCTGAAAGCTGGTATTGTTTTAAAAGAGCTTTCTAAATGTGAGAATTTCAATTTGGGTAGCCTGTTTGCATAACTTCCAATATCCAATGTTTGTTAAACTCTACTTTGGGTTATCAAAAATAGATGAACAATGAGAAATGAGAAGGTACTTCCCTTCCCCCTTTCCCAGGATAAGAGGAAAGAAGTCTATTGCATTTATTTTTTAAGTTTTTTAGTTTTTGGTTTCTTTGAGGACATAGTTTTATTGCTTTTTACTTTAGATTTGTAGTTCTCAACCCTGACAATTTACACATCTTTGGCTGAGCTCCACTCTTGAGAGATTTTCATATAGTTCTGATGCGGGCCTTGGGTATAGCTATTTTTTTAACCACGAATGTCTACCCTTCCCTCATCCCTCTAGTGTGCAGACAGGTTTGAGAACCATTAGACTCGTGGTAGTTTTTCCTGTTTAAAGGAGATTAAACATTTGAGCTGAAGCAATGCCTCTTAATTAGCTTCGTTTTTATTTTGCTCCTTTGATGGCTTTGTTACAACTAAATTATTGTGTTTTTACTATTTCATTGTTAAATAAAGTAAGCAGTTTGCGTTTGAGTTATATGAGTATCAATGATTAAGTTAATTTGCATCCATAATGTTGGTTTTGTAATTGAGTAGTCCTTGCTTCTGTGTTTTTTATTGTTAATGACATAAGATCCAAAAATGAGGAAGGGTGATAAATGAGAAGAGGAAAAAAACGTTTTGTGTGTACTGTGGGATTTAAATATGGGTTGATAGTAATAAGAATATTCTAGACCAAAAGGCAAACTGTATAGTGTTGTGCTTAAGAGTTAACGCTTTGGAGTCAGACATGGTTGAAAGTTTTGGACTGCTGCTTTCTACCTGTGTAATATTAAGTATGTTATTTTTCATCTCCAAGCCTCAGATCCATCACTTGTAAAATGAGAAATAATAAATAGTGTCTACCTCAGACAGACTATATTGTCAAATGATGTTCTAAGTACTTTACCTGCATCATCTAAATTTTCATAATACCCTTATAAGTACAAAAAATAATTGGAATAAATGTGCTTGCTATAGTTGCACTTCATTTCACTTGAAATTGCTACTAGGAGTTTCAGGATAAGAATTGGAATTGAAGAAATAGCAAGGACAGCCAGCAAATGGGGGAAACAGTTAAAGTACCGTGGAAAAAAATAAAATAGTTAAACTCCCCCCCCCCCCGCCCCGGTCTGTTTGAACTGAAGCTAGGAGAGTGTCTATTTTTGTTCACTGCTCCTCCTAGTGTCCAGAGCAATACCTCTCACATAATAGTAAATAAATATTGCATGAATTAATAAATGGGCATTCTTATCTGTTGAGGGGAAGGTAATGCCAGCAATTTTTCTAGGAACATTTATAACACTAGGAGATTTTCCCAAAGATGTGTATACAAAAGGTCCATAGCAGAGATCAAATAGTAAAACATTGGAAATATGCTAAATTTATTATAAAGACAGACTTTCACCAAATGAACAATAGGAGGTGGTTATTTTGACATCTTATGGGAGATACAAGGAGTAGCTCAGACAACTTTTTTAAGCATTATGCATCAACCATAGGCAAAAATAGAAAACATTTGATGTTAACATGTTAAAGGTTTTATATAAGTATTTTTTATTATGTAAACATTTATACATATATGTTTAATATGTAAAACAATAGGGTATGTATGCATAAATATATATGGAAAGAGATTTGAAACAATTCCATTGTTTAAAAAAAGTTGTTAATAAGTACACCTCAGGTAACTTGGCAAAAATGCATTGTGGATAATTGAGATGGGAATTTAAAAGGGTTTTTCCCCCTACTTTAAGTTGTATGCACTTTACTCAGTTTCCCTAATGTAACATGTTAATTACCACAATATGATTGTGAAAATTAACAATACTATTATACTATTATGAGGACATGGGAAGAGTGACTTCAGACAACTCTTAAAGATATATGTCAAAAACCTGGAACTACAAGATACAGACTACATTAAAATTTTGCTATTACCTCACTAATATATTTTTTCTGGCCCAGATTTCAATACAGAGTCATGCTATATTTAGTTGTAGTATCTCCTTAGTTTCTTACGCAATTCCTTGCAATTTCCTTGCCTTTCATGACCTTTGTACTTTGTGAAAAGTACTGTTCACTTATTTTATAGGATGTCCTCAATTTTGATTTGATATTTCTCATAATTACTTTGGTAAGAACTCCATAGAAGTGATGTATCCTCAGTGGATCACATCAGGAGGCACGAGATGTCAACTTGTCTTATTGGGGATTGTAACATTACTTGATTAAGGTGGTGGTGTCTGCTCTGTTTTTCTGTTGTATGGTTACTATTTTCTTTGTAATTAATAATTATATTCTGGAAAGATACTTTGAGACTATGTAAATACCCATTTCTCATCATTCTGCCCACAAATTTTAAGATTTGCTGATGATTCTGCCTGAAATACTTTCTGCTCTGGTATATGTCAAATGGTAATTTTCTACTATCATTCCTTTTACATGTATTTGAATTCTACTGAGAGCTTTCTTTTCTTCCTCATTTCTTTATGCAATTATATAATGGGTATATACTTTATGTGTTATAATCCATTACTATCATTATTTTGTTGCACAAATGATCCCAAATTTAGCCTTTGGGAGGCATTTCAAGCTGGCTCTTGTGCTCTCCCCCTTTTTTATTGTATTTTATTATTTGTTGTGTGAATATTGGTTAACATTGGCAGTGCACTTGTGCATTTACAAGATTTTTAGATGGAAATCAATGCCAGCTGATTCGTTAAACAATTTGAGCCTTGTCCTCTTTAGATAATAGGGACAGTAATACCTCAGAGGAGCAGAGTGGGATAAAATGCAGGCTTTAGGGAACTCATAGTGGGCACTAAATAAAAGTTCTCTTCCTTTACAGTACTTGAAATGCACGTTTGCACTGTTTCTGATAAACTATTAGTGATCTCTGACAATACATGAAGTTGAATGAGGCAAACACTGATTAAGAAGATTACTTTTAAAGAGTAAGCTATTGAATTATCTGGAGCCCACAGACCTAAACAATAATATTCTAGCAATTTATATTTATTGATTGCTGTATCTCGTGTCCTGCTGTATAGGACCCTGTGGTAGGCAGAATTCTAAGATGAGTGTCAAGATTCCTAGCCCCTGTATAACATCCCATTTTTCAATCAAACACGAATATAGGCACTACTGTGAAGAATTTTGTGGATGTAATTAAAGTCTCAAACCAGTTAACCTTAAGACAGGGAGATAATCCAGGTGAACCTGACCTCAACATATAAACCCTTTAAGTATGGGTGAGTGATCAGAGAGAGGAAGTTAGGTGCAAAGTGTGGGAGAGATTTGATGTGAGAATAAATCTGGCTTTCATGAGAGTCATGTGACAAGAACCTGAGAGTAAGTAGTCTTCAGAGGTTAAGAGTGAGTCCCCATGGCCAGCCAGCAAAGAAACAAGGACCTCAGTCCTACAGCCTCAAGGATCTGACCTCAGGCAGCAACCAGAATGAATTTTGAAGTAGATTCTTTACCAGAGCCTTCAGAAAGAACACAACCTGGCTGGCACATTAATTTTAGCTTTGTGATGCTATGAACAGAAAACCTTATATGTCAAGCTGTACTTTTGACCTACAGAACTGAGTTACTGTGTCTTTTTTAAGCTGCTAAGTTTGTGGGAATTTCTTACATAGTAGTAGAAAACTAATACAGACCCCATTTTTTTTTTTCCTTTCCTTACCTTCTCAAGATGTTTTGGCACAGATGTTTCTCTAATAATTCTCCATCTTAGTCCTGGAATCATTTCTCCTAAAGCCTTGATTTCTTTATTGGAGAATGATATTTAGAAATGAAGAATGGATACCAGATCTGCTCACCAGTACTGGATATCAATTCTTCTAGGTCATCTCAGCTGACAGAATGATATGTGTGTATATAACTATATGTATTTTTGTATTTATTTGTCTACTTGTATCTATATGTAGCAATGTTTAAAAAACACATGCGTTCCTATTGATACTTCCATTTCCAGTCCAATACCATAGCATTAATTCTACCTTCCCCTCTTTTCTTATTTGTAACTCCTTTCTCCAACAGTGAGAAAACTGGACTTTGGGATCACAATATATTTATTTATTTGCTGAATCCTCAAATATACATAATATAGTTTGGAAATTACTAACACACACTAGCTATTAAAGTGAAATATCTGTAGACACTTTGTCTTTAGTCTTTGGATATTCAATTAAAATATTGCCTTCCAAAGTTACTTAGGTTGTTTTTTTTCCCCATCCCTCCCTTTAGATTGGTAATATTATTTGTAGTATAATTGTATTCATTTTTTGTTTCTATTTCAGTTTTGACTTCCCATCCATTTTTTTAAATTTTGTTTGTAAAACATTCACATAGTTCTTTAAGTCAGATCTATATAAAAATATATAATCCAGGAAAGTGTCATTCCCCTTAATTCTACCCTGTTTTCATTCCTGTTTTCCCCACTTCCCCTTATCCTTTTAAGTAAACGGTCTCATTAATTTCTGGTTTGTTCTGGTGTTTTCTTTTGCACTAATGAACAGATACATACATAATTTTTCTTCTATATATTAATAATTCATAAATTTATTAAACTTTTTCTAATAAATGAAAACTTGGAAAAATAGTTTACAAAAAAATATACATGAGCATGAAAAATAAATCTGCTCAATTGTGAACCCAAATTTTAAATAAGACACTATTTCTTTACGTAAACTGGTAAAAGTTGTATATAATGCTTTATTTTTAGCAAAGCCTTTTTGAAAAGCAATTTGGCAATATGCTTTAAGAGCATTATTGTAATCTTTAAACTTGTAATTATCTAAAAATGTATCCTAAAGAAATAGAAAACGATGCAAATTTACACATCACGGTGTTATTTGTAATAGTAAAATATTAGAAATAAAAAATAGCTTTCAAGAGAATGGATGGATAATTAAAATATATATAATAGGACCCAATGTAATCATAAAAATGTTATTTAAAGAGTTTTAATGATATAGGAAAATGCTTTAAAATAAGAGAAAAAAAGGCCTTTCAGAGCTGATCAAGATGGAGTAAGCTCACTAAACTCTCTCTCCTACTAATTAATACAACTAAAAGCTTGAGCTAAAATGCACCTGTGGTCTCTGGAAACTAAATGAAATGGATTGGGAATGAAAATCAAACTTGGCAAAGCAACTTAGAAGTAAGTATTCTGGTTTTATTTCTTACTCTCTCTCTAAGCTTTGAACCAAAAGTGAACATGCAGCAGAACTGCAGTGACAGTATGGGCAGCCCAAACTCTGAAAGAAACCTACCTATCTTTTCTCCAGAAGACCAGAAAAGGGAGCTGCTTTGAGCAAGAGAGAGGGGAATTCTGAAGATGAAAGAGCTGGGTGAGTGATCCCATAATTCTGTATATAAATTGCCATTAGTTCTGGGCTCATCCTTGGCGTTATATATGCATGCGACAGATTGCAAGCCATATAGTAACATCTTTGAGAACTAAGCCACCATATAAACTTCCACCCAAGCCTCAAGCTAATGTCTGAGAGATGCATGTGTGGGACACACCCAAAGCAGGAAAACCAAGGCTTTGAAAACTGAACTGACCTTAGAACCATGCCCATAGGAGAAAAGACAGAACTTATAGTCTGAACCAAATTGTGTCGAGTACCTGCTTTAAAAAAAAATTAATATTCTCTAGAGCAGAGATCCCCACCCCTGGACCATGGACCAGTACTGGTTTGTGGCCTGTTAGGAACCAGGTCGTACAGCAAGAGATGAGTGATGAGCGAGAGAAGCTTCATCTGTACTTGCAGCTGCTCTCCAGCACCAGCATCACCACCTCAGTCCCACCTCAGATGATCAGGCATTAGATTCTTATAGACGACCAGTCCCTAGTGTCAAAAAGGTTGGGGACCACTGATCTAGAGGATTTTAACAAGACCTAGAGGCTCACAACATAATATTCAGGATACAGTACAAAATGCTTGACATGCAAAGAATCACGAAAATGTGACCAGTTTTCGAGGGAAAAACAATCGACAGATGCCAAATCCAAGATGACGCAAATGTGAAAATTATCAAAGATTTTAAAACATCTATTAAAACTATTCTCCATAAAAATAAACTTAATGAAATATAGAATTTCTCAGAAGAGAAATATAAGCTATAATAAAATAAATGAAAATTTTAGATGAGAAAAATATAATATCTGAAATAAAAGATTCAGTAAATACACTAGGTATCAGAATAGAGATGACAGAGAAAAGAATCAGTGGACTTGTAGATCAATAGAGATTCTCCAATCTGAAAAACAAGGAGAAAAAAGATTTTAAACAACTTTTATAACCTATGGGACAATATCAAAATGTATAATATATTTGTGTCATTGGTGTTCCATATATTATGACCAACTTTATTCCTATAAGTTTGACAACTTAAGTGATGTGAACTAATTTCTTCAAAGGCATAAACTACCAAGGTTCATTAAAGAAGAAATAAATAACCCGAATAGTACTATCTATTATAGAAATTGATAGTTTAAAAGCTTCCAACAATAAATCTTCAGTTACATAGTTTCACTGGAGAATTCTACCAGATATTTAAAGAAGACATAATATATTATCTTTCAGAAAAATGAAAGAACACTTTCCAATTCATTTTACAAGGCCAGCATTATCTTGAAAACAAAACCAGACAAATATATTACAAGAAATAAATCCACAGATCATTACCCTTCATGAACATAAACACAAAAATCATCTAAAAGATTTTGACAAATATACCTAATGATATATTAAAAGGATAATATATAAAAGATAAAAATAGATATTCCTCTCTGAGCTACCAGAATAAACTGAATAGATACAAACATTATTCTTTTGTCCTTATAATAAGCTAATTCTAAATTTTGTCTGTATTGTTTTGGTTTTGACTTTTAGTCCAAGGTAGAATGATGTTGTAATCATTATTACTCCTGTATATTTTCTTCGAGTATTGCTAAGGCTTAATGAGTCTTTTGAACACTTGAAAATTTTAAAATAGTATTGTTCTCTGTATAAATAGCTCAATATTTTAAATTAATTCTTTAAAATATGTTGGCTTGCCCTTTAGATGAGAGATGGTAATTATCATAATTACAAAGGGCATCATGACATAATTCTGTAATGCTTATTAAAATTTAAAGACAATATTTATATTTTTATTAATATGCTAGGTTTTCTAACTTGAGCTTATAAAATTGCAGGTGCAAAAGTGTGGGTGTGTTTAGTAATGTCTAATAGCATTGCAACCCTAAGCTTTACATCATTTTGTTACTGTGTTCCACTGTTAAATAAGCAGCTGTAAAATCTTGCAGGAAAAGCTGTTAACTAGTACATGACTCTGTCTATACATAACTAAATCTACCAATTAATTTTTAAAATAATTTATATTCTTTTTCCAATTTATAAGTAATATGTGCCTATTTTTTTAAATTCATGAAGATGTAAAAGAGATATAGGAAAATGTAAACTCTGTTCCCAAAGACAAACCATGATAGTGTTTTAGCTTTTTTTTAAATCTATTGTACATTTTTGTTTGTTTGTTTTTCAGTAATTTTTAATTTTTCAATTACAGTTGGCATACAATACTATATTAGTTTCAGGTGTACAACACAATGTGATCACCCTGATAAATCTAGTAACCTTTTGACACCACACATAGTTATTACAATATCGTTGACTATATTCCTTATGCTATACTTTACATCCCCATGACCATTTTGTAATCAACAATTTGTACTTCTTAATCCCTTCCCCTACTTTACTTGTACCCACAGCCCCCCTCCCATCTGGCAATCATCAAAATGTTCTCTGTATCTGAGTTTATTTCTGTTGTGTTTGTTTATTTTGTTCTTTAGATTCCACATGTAAGTGAAATCTTATGGCATTTGTCTTTCTCTATCTGACTTACTCCACTGAGCACAATACCCTCTAGGTCCATCCATGTTGTTACAGATGGCAAGATTTCATTTTTTTATGGCTGAGTAATATTCCATTGTATGTAAGTACCACCTCTTCTTTATCCGTTCATCTATTGGTGGACACTAGATTGCCTCTATGTCTTGGCTATTGTGGATAATGTCCCTTTGAAGTAGTGTTTTAAGTTTCTTCGGAAAAATACCTGGAAGTGGGTTTACTGAGTTCTTCTTTGACTCTTTTTATAGCCTTTTATTACACATTGTTTTTAGAACATTTTTGAATTGTTTTAACATGCTCTTCTTTTGTGACCTTTCTGTGAGCTTAAAATTTCCAAATATTTTTAAATATAATGGCTTTGACTTTATTAAAAAGAAGCATACTCATAGAAATTCGAGCAATGCAGATAAATACAAAGAAGAATGTAAAAAATGCCACCACTATCACTTGATAACACTAAGTGAGTGTCATTTCTAGCACCTCTTGATGGATAGGGGCATGGGTGTATGGAAATACATAGGCGGATAGAGGAAATATAAATGGAAGTAGTTTTATAAGGTATTACATGCAATTTTATTTGAATTTATAGAAGAAATACAAGTAAAATAGAAGAGATTGCTAAACCTTAGATAAATGTTTCCTTGCCACTAAATATTTTAGCTAATAAAATGTTATCAAAAGTTAAAAAGGAAAGATCATAAACACTACATGACCTAGATGTTTCAGTATTAGATAATATTGAATGATTTTCTTTATTAAAAGATAAGGAAATTAACATTCTTATACTTCTTTCTATTTCCCTTTTCTTTCATGTTGTTTATATTAATTTTCACTGTCAATTTAAAAAATTATCTTCCCTCTGTAATCATAATTCCCATATTTATTTACTTTTAGTTCTACATGTAAATGTATTAAGTGCATATATATATATATATATATATATATATATATATATATATATATTTTACCATATCCCATCTATTCTAGAGGATTAAATTTCCTGGTTGGCTGATTTCGTTGTTGCATAGTTTTGAAAAGTTCATTTTTATATGTTGCCTTGCTTGTTCAAGAGCACCTGTGCCATAATTTTATGCTTGTATTACATCTTGGGTGGTGTAAAATTCTTTAGCTGATATAAAATGTCTTTCCCTCAGAATATTGTAGATATTTCTCTACTATGGCAATTATTGATGCCGTAGTGCTTTACCAAGAGTTCCTCCTTTCATTTGATGATCTAGAATTCATAACTGAAGACTTTTTTCTAGAAGAGTGCTCAATTCCTATAGTCCTTAAGTTCTTACATAGTCTGCCTGTTGCCTATACATTTTGAACAAAGCTTGACTGGGTGTAATATTCAGTAATATTCTTTTCACTTTTTCCTCTCAGAAACTTTTAGACATTATTCTAAGTAAAATCCAAATAAAAGTGACAAATATTATGCTTAAAAGTGACAAATATCATGCTGGTTCTCACTAACGCTTAAGAAGCTAATATAATCAGTTAAACACTGAGAAGAAAAGAGAAAATTATCTATGTAGAGTAAAAAATTTTTTATACCTAGAAAACTCAAATAGATATTTTTGGGGGGATGCTCTTAAATTTTACCCTTTGTTAATTAATTAATTTAGAAATGTGTCTTGTGTGGCTGTCTAACAGCCATCTGGTAACCATGAAGTCAAAGATTGCGTGCTAAAGGTAGCAGAGCAGAAAAACTGAAAGAGCATGGTTCCTAAGGTACTTAACAGTTGCATCAGCCTTGGAGTTCAACTGCCCCACTTCTTATGCACATCAAATAAATTCTTTCCTTATTTAGGCCAGTGTTAAATTTTACATTATTTATAGCCAAATTCAGACCTTTTCTACTCTATTTACCTGTCTATCTAGAGTCCAGGAGAATGCTGCTGACACTAATAGGCAATTGATAACTATGGGCTGAATACATAAATGAATTTTTTTCTGTTCATCTTGCCTGAATTCAGTGAATCCTTTCCATGTCAGACCCTAGTTTTTCATCAACTCAGAAAAATTTGTATATTTAAAAAAATTATTTAACTTTTATATATTCACATATTCATCATATCTCTCTTAACCTCATAGTATAACTTGTTTATAGATTAGGGCTCAGATCTATCTTCAGAATCACTCATCCATCTTTTCTTTTATGATTTTCATTTCTTTCTCTCTGCGTTGTGAGATATTTCTTCCAATTAATATTTCAAAGTCTACAAATTTGATTCTCAATAGCTACCATACTTCAAAAAAATTATCTATTGAATTTGTTTTTTAAAAGTCAGCTTTGCTTTTTGTCAAAACATGTATGTTTTCTAAATGTAAAATACTTTTACAAGGCTCCTCACCCATTTTGCTCTCCTCAGAGGACACCGCTTTCAACTAATTATTTTGTTTTATACCTTCATATCCCAAAATAACATACTTTGTTATTTCTTGGTTGGCTTTAGGTATTATGTTTTGACACTTCACATGGAATTTGAGGATTTAACTCTTTTAAAACTCTACTACACATATAAACCCATTTCCCCATATACAAAGATTATAACCTAGTTCAATATTTAGAATTTATGGTATTATGACTATATAAATGCTATCACAGGTGAGTTATGTAATATACTATGATTACTTTTCCTTATCTGCACAGAAAAGACAAATATAATATACGATGCTTATTCTTTTCTTGGAAGTAATTTCTTTTTATTACTTGATCCATTTTTTTTATGTATTTACTAGTATTTTAAACCCAAACTCTCCCCAGATTTATAAATTAATCTCAATATGTCCTAGGAATTTTATCATTCACAACTTTTTGAAAAAATTTCACCACCTTCTCCAGCCTCCTTAATTCCATCTAGCTGCTTCCTGGGCCTGCTACATAGATCTCATCTTGGGCTTTCCTTTCACTGCTGTCCTGTGGGTTCTCTTCACTCTTCCTTGTATTAGATCTCCTGTTTCCTGAATACCATACTTTCCTAGTCTTGGTTTATCCCTTTGTTTTTGTGGAGCCAATCCTCCAGTAGCTTCTTGAGAAGTAGAAGATGGAGAAAACATTTTGGCATCTTCAACTCCCGAATGTATCTTTAACTTCACATTTACAGTCTAGCAGAATTTGGTATTTGAGATCAGAAATAATTTTCCCTCAAAATTTTGAACCATTAGACCATTGTCTTCTAGCTTCCCATATTGCTGTTGAGATAACCAATCTCTTGTGATTCTTCATCTTTTATATGACATTTTTCTCTTGAAAACTTATAGGAGTTTTTATTTGTTGCCACTGTTCTAGAATTTCAGAATAATTTAACTCTTTTCATCTTTTGTGCTATGTTCTCAATGGGCTCATTTAATCTTGTATTCAGGAAATTTTTTGGAATCTATTATTTGGTTATTCTTTACTTTTTTTTTTTTCTGGTTTAGATTTCTTGGGCTGGTTTACTAATTTTCTTAGGTTTCCAACTTATTTTTTCCATTATTGTCTTTTTGTTCTACTTTCTGGAATATTTTCTTTTAACTGTCTTCCAACCATCCTAATGAGTTTTCTTTTTAATTCTGCTACCACACTTTTAGTTTTTAAGAATTTTTGTTTGTTCTGAGAATATTCCCTTTAGTAAAACAATCTTAGCATTTTCAGAGATATAAAATGTTCCTAATTCTCTAAGAATAGGAATGATTTATTTTTTAAAAAAATTTTTCTCCTTACTTTGTCTTGTTTACTCCTTTTAAATGTTTGTTTGTTTTTAATATTCAGTAGCCCTTGGCTATTTGCTCACCTTTAAGATTTACATACAAAAAGCTAGTTAGATGCTCTGCACATTCCCCTGAGGCTTCTCAACTGGGGAATTCCTTGTATAGTGGTCTGGGTAGGGCTTGTTTTGGGGAACTCTTAATATCAGTACTTTAGGTCTTTTCTTCCAACTAATTGATTTCCAAAGAATCCTCTAACCTCCTCTCTGGAAAGGTAGCCCTGACTGCATTCTGATCATCAAGTAAAGAGAAGACTGGCAATCTAGACATTTATTACATAAAATTTTAGTTAATTTCTCTACCCTCACTTGTACTTAGTGTTTTCTAGTGTAAAGACCTTTTTATTTTTTTAAAGAAATGTTATCAAAATATAACATACAAACAGGAAGTACACACATGAGTGTATAACTCAGTGAATTTTTACACAGTGAACACACCTGTGTAAGTACTACCCAGCTCAAGATATAAAACAATCATCACCTCAGATATCTACTTTGTAGATCTTCGTAGTCATTCTCCTTCTGTTATAGTGGAGGCCGAGCTAGCCAATGGTTGAAAGTTGTTCACTTCCCTTCCCATAATAGGTAAGGGACTTTTCAGTGTCACAGCTCATGTGGCACAGACCACTGGCCCTGGTCGGTCACTCCCCTACGGTCCGCCAACCAATCAAAATACACTTTACTACAAGGAAGTGTAAGATGTGTATAAAAGGGAAAGCCCCGCTGCGACTGGGGCTCAGACTTTGGATGTAAATCCGCTGTGCTGATGTGGGCACCATACACACTACTTCCTGCTTATTGCCTCAGTGTCCCATCTCTGTCCGATATTCTGCAACACTTTCACCACCAAAGGTATCTAATATTCTGACCTCTGTCACTCTAGATTAGTTCTTTCCTGTTGCTAAACACACACACACACACACACACACACACACACGCACGCACACACACAAATATATATATATATATATATATATATATATATATATATATATATATATATATAAAATTTCCTTCTATTTTGGCTTCTTTGACTCATTGTTATGTTAGTGAGATTTATCTATACTATTACATGTTGCTGTTCATTTTCATGGCTTCACAGAATTCCACTGTATGAATTTACCACGATTTATCCATTTTACTATTGAAGTACAACTGAGTTAGAATCAAAGAATTATGGGTCTATATTTCAAGCACTGTGTTTATTTAACTGTATGGAAGAATAATTGGCAAATGTAATTTATATATTTAAAGTACACAACATGATGATTTAATATATATAAATGTGTATCTATATATATCTATAAATGTGTGTGTGTGTGTGTGTGTGTGTGTGTGTGTGTGTGTATTTATAGAATGGTCACCAAGATGAAGCTAGTTAAGAAATCCATCACATACTTAACCTAGATAACTCTTTTGGGTGTGTGTGGTGAGAATGCTTAAGCAACTTTCAAGGCTAAAAATTATTAACCTTACACTGTTAACCTAGATAACATAATTAGCATGTTTGATTTGACCATGTAAAAGTCATGCTGGTTTCAGGCACTTGCATTTTCTTATCATTTATGTCTAATCATCTCATAGCACCATGAGTTTGGATATCATTAACTGATTGTGACTCAGTTGAACATGCACCATAATTGTTCATTTCTGTTTATTATGATAGAATGATAGTAACCCCATAATACTTATAAAAAAACAGAGGTAGTGACATTGTATGTTACACAAAATAGTTAATATTGGGCTTTGCCATATTATGGAGATAATATACTCCTTTCTTGAAAGTTTCAATCCATTTCTAGGATATTTCACAAGCCTACCCCAGGAGGCTGAATATTCTTTAATACCTTTCTAGGGTGATAGTTTTTGCCTTTTTTTGTGTGTGTCCTTGAACTATTCAGTTAATGATTTTATGAATTATAATAACAGCGTTTTCCTCAGAAAAGTGCACAATCGTAAATTTTACATAGAATTTAGGGTATTCATAGAACCCATTTTCCTTAAAATCTAGCTTAAGAACCTCAGTTCTGGAAGGTTTTTTTTTTTTTTTTTTTTTTTTTGCTTTTTTCATATGCTTGTAGACACCATCCTTTGGGACAACTGAATAATCATTTAACATGATTATTCAGTGCTTACTATGTGCCAGGACCTATTATGATAAAGATGACTTAAAGCTTGTGTGTGTGTGCGTATATGTGTCTGTACGTGTGTGTGAGATTCTTCTCCAATTTCCTAATTATTTGTTGTAGCCCAAAAAAAGGAAGTGAGGACTCTAAAGTGCTAATCACTGTTAGACAAGCAAAGAATACTTGAAACTCACTGAGTGCTTGTGAAATTTCAGATGACAAAAGCAACATATGGGCATGGAAAAAGAAACTAGTTAAATTTATTTAGAATTTTGCACTACAGAATTGAAACAGTTCAAACTTTACTTTGGTGGTGACAGTGGGGAGAGGAGGGAGATGCAACTGAATTCCTAAAACAAATTTGGCAATTTGTGTAAATACCTTAGGAAGGATGATAAGAACTCTGAGTTGTCAATCTACTTCCAAATCAGCAATCTAAGGGCTACGAGGAAAGTAAAGTATATGGCATAATAAACACAACAGACAACTATCTCTAAAACTATTCAGCACTGTATTAGATACCCAGTTTTGACTTTCCTCAGCCATTTGACAGGAAATGCACAGTCTACTTTGCCCTGTTGGTGGAGTGGAATTCTACCTAAGAGAAGCTATGCATTTATAACAACATTGCAGGCTCCTATTTACAAGAAAGATAATACAGAAATTTATCTGAGTAAATCTCTGTCTTTTCTTTCTCTTAGCTGGGTGAGATTTTTTTCTTTTACTTTTAGAAGCATTTATGAAGAAATAATCATGTAGTTGCTATTAATACCAATCATTTAAAGAGAAAATCTTTTGATGACTTTCTAGTGCCTCCAAGTTATGTACACCTATTATTTAATTCTCCCCTTTTTCCATGTCCCTATTTCCCAAAAGAGTGAGAACTGGCAGTTCAAAAAGACACTGAAGTTTTTAGATGCAAGCATGGTTGGGAAGAGAACAAGGCTGAAGAAACAGAAATACTGGTAATGTTACTTATAAAACTTTGGAATTTTAAGAAAAAGGGTCTAAGTGATAATCCATCTTTTAAGGAGGGGCATAGAAACAAAAAGTAAAAATAAAAACTTTTATAATAGTAGTTTAGTAAAAATAACCACTAATGAAGTTGGCAGAGGTTCTGAATACATTTTTACTTAGAATAACCTAACACTGAAGTTGAGTTCAGCACATTAAACCCCAGCTCAGGAGGACAGTGTATTCACAACACACATGCTCAGGATTGATAAGGCTCCTTCAGCAGATTTCCTGCAGCTGGAGAGCTCAAGCAGATGATGACGAAAGGAGTGTTAATCATTTCCCAACCAGGCAATCTTAGTCACAAGGTCCTGCTAAAAGTGCAATCACCCCCTCTGGTTTAAAAACAGCTAGAAACTTTTTACTAAGCTCATGTTGCAGTTTCCTGCTTTTAGGTTAAGCACGTGGAAATTTGTTTGGCAATTCTTTTTACAGCATTATTTCCATTAGTTGCTCTCACAAGCTAGGGTTTATCTGATTATGCAGTAAATGGAAACTTCAGTATAAAATTCAATGGCCTAAGGCTGAGTGAAGTTTACCCTGGCTGTGGTTATGAAGAGGGTAAGTGAATGAACCTTTTTGTCATTCTTGTGTTTATTTTTTCTTATGCTAGATTTTATACACCATAAAATGCAAAGGCTTAACCTTGCAATTACAGTTAACCACTTAGATTTGCTTGATGATTGTTTTTAAGTGATCACAGGCTAAAACCAAGAAATTAAAACATGCAATTAACCATGCATACCAAAAAAAATTGCTAGTTTCCTCCTGAAAAAAAATTTTAATTAATTAAATAGTTTGTTTAGTTAATTGAACTTTTATTGAAATGTCTTTATGCATTAGTGGGACATTGGACTGTTTAGTAAATAGACTAGAGACAATTTTATGTGAATGAAAAGACATAAATAATTTTGATTGGAAATAGCCAAGTTAAGAAATGGATGGAACATGTAACGATATACTTCAAAAGTCAAATAATTCTGGTTCTCATAGAATTATTGTTTTATGGCTGTGTTTCTATTTAGCAAGATGTTTTTTTGTTGTTGTTTCTTGAAGTCTATTTGAAGTAGTCTTAACAGTTTTAGAAATGAAGCCACTCTCAATATTTTAATTATTATCTTTCCTGAAAAGGAAAATGATATTTGGGTATAATAGAAGGACTTTCATTAGAAGAGTATTGACTCTGTTCTTGCCCATTTCAGTTGTGATCTTTTATTTTAAGAATAATACAGATTTCTCTTCTTTGAGCCTAGAACAGACCTGGGTTAACAGAATATTTTATGGAAATAACTATTAATTATTTATCTGGTTTTTAGTCGGCACTTACATTTATAAATTTTAGAAGACATTTTCTAGTCCTTTGTATAAAATCTTATTAGGTACTCAATAAGTCAATGATGAATCAAAAAGGAAGTAGACAATAGAGTTTTTACCTGAAGGGAATTTAATTCAATCTTTTCCACCATAGATCAAACTCTCCCATTTTGGAGTACTTTAACACTTTCTTCTGAATGTTGGAAAAATTACAGAAATGACAACACATATTTTACAACAACATTGCTTGTCTTTGTGAAAACCTAGAAACAATCAAATACTAATGAACAAAATAGTGGTTAAATACAATGGAATATGTTATATCTCATAAAAAGGAATAAGGTTAATCTATATTTATTAACATGAAACCAGTCCAACTTATATTACTAAATTAAAGCCAGTTTCAAAAAATAGTATAGTATATTCTTATTGTTTTGTAAAAACAAATACCAGTTTCTACATTTACAATGTCTGTAAGAATATTCACCAAACCATTTAGAGTGGCCATTTTGGGGGGCTGAATGAGAAAGTTTACTTTTCACTTTGTAGACACGAGAATGTAACTGGGAGGGATGTTGTTTTATTTACTGCTAAAACCTTAGTGTATATAATAGTGTCTAGCACACAATAGGCATGCAATAAATAGTACTGAATGAATGAAGGAAGGAAGGAAGGGATTTCTGTAATCTTTACATTTTTTAAGATTAGCATGGTTAATTTGTAAGCAGATAAGATTCACAAAATACCTTATTTTTTAATTAAAACAATTATTTAGATAAACTCTCAAAGCTGCTAATCTCTCTTTCCCTCATGTTATCTCTTCTTTCCCACTTTTTGTAACACTTTCCCTCCCTTTCCTAGTTAATTTTGGTTCAAAGGAAAATGAAAATGTTATGGTGCCTGTGGTCACTTAAAATTTTCTTGCCTAGGTATCTTATTTCGGGTTTGATGTTCATCTTCAGGAATCAATACATCTTTACATCCCAGATTTCTGCTTATCTCTTTATGAGTATGCCATTGTTTCAGTTTGGTGACAAATCTTGGTGAATATAGACCTTGGATTATGATCTTTTCTGTCTTCCATACCTTGTACAGGAGTTCACACACAGTAGGGGGATGGTTTTGTTGCTGGGCATTTTTTCACAAACATTTGTGCAGTTATTAATGATGGTGTACCACTATAATTCTTTCTTCAAGGGCAAGCATGGTGTGCAATAGACACTCAGTACATGTTTGTTGAATGAATGATATATTCCCTGTATATGCAGGTGATCGGACTTTGTTCCAAGGGGAATTAGAGGAGGCTGTATTAGTTTGGGATTCTTCTGGTTGCCAATGACAGATCACCTGAGTAAAATTGGCAGAAGCAGAAGCAAAGGAAATTTATTGGTTCACATAGCAGTTTAATGGTGTACGTAGCTAGACACTGTAGCTCCAATTGATCTCTCCCTCTCCCTCTCCTTCTCCTTTCTCCTTCCCCTCCCCCTCCCCCTCTCTCCCTCTCTCGTTTTCTCTTATTATGTTTTCAGACAGGCTTTCTCTTTGAGGTTATAAAATAGCTGCCAGAACCTCCTGGAACCATATTCTTTTAGATTCCAATCCAGCAGAAAAAAAGTGTGTCTTTCAGTAAACCTAGAAAACTAAATTATGATACTTACTCAGAGTGGACCAACACTAATTGTAGCCAGAAGAGTTTAGGTACTGGTTTCATAAGCTTCTAAGGCCAGTGAGAAAGCCTCAAGCAGGCCAAGTGGACTGAGATTGGGGGAGAGGTAGATCCCCAAATAAAAATAAAGGCTGTTGCCATAAGAAAGGGAAATGGATGCCAGATGAACAACAGATGTCAAATGCAAAGGTAGATGGTTATTTCATTCTCTTTTTTCCCACTCCCCTTAAGACAAATATATCCAGATATTAGTAACAGATACAAGAACTCAATTAACTCTAGTTCTATAAGGATGTGCCCATAGGTACTAACAGTTCAAGAGGAGATAGATAGAAAGATAGAAGAGGCTTTCGAATTGATAGAAGCCAGAATCCTAATCTAGAGTAATGACTCTCAAATTTCTTTCATATTGAAATTATCTGGAGATAATTCTGATGCTCAGGCCATTCTTTATAACACTTGAGACCCAAGTATCAGTACTTTTAGGCTCCCATGTATACCATGTTATAGCCAAGTTTGAGAACCAGTAGCCAAGAGAGATATCAGGGATGGTTTAGAATAGTTTTAAAGGAACTGAAATTGTACCTTGGGTATAGTAGACCATCAATAAATATCTGATGATTTGATTTAATGGAGGAAAAGAACATGACTGGGGGTATATTTGGGAACCATCTACTGTGTGCTGGGCATCATGTTCAGTTCTCAATATATATTTCTCACTGATCTTCATAGGGTTAAAAAGCACAAACTCCATTTACAGTGAGGAAATAGAGGTTCAGAAAAAAACTTAAGTAACTTTCCAAAAACCAACCAATGAATGAAACAGGTTTGATGGGTTTCAAATTACATACTCTTTCAAATTCCACAACTACAGATATCAGACATGGGTTTAAAAGTAAACTCATTTGTTGGATGTAACAACTAAATTTCCCTGAGTAAAGAATAAACTGTGGACCAGACATGAAGCAGTCCTGAAAAATTGACAAAAGTGGCAGCATCTACAGCACAGGTTGGCAAATTAGGGCCTGTGGGCCAAATCCAGCCCTCTGACTATTTTTATAAATAAATTTTATTGGAACACATGCACATTCATTAGTTTACATGTTGTCTACAGCTGCTTTGCACTATAGTGGCAAAGCTGAATAAGTTGTGAAAGACACCACATGGCTTATAAAGCCTAACACATTTACCAGCTAGCGCTTCACAGAAAACGTTTGCCAACCTGTGACCCAGAGTTTATGTTTTTATGTGATCAGCAGTTCTGAGAAAGGAGGAGATTTCCATTATCACTCTAGGACTGATGATAATTTTTGTGGCTTTATGAGTAGAACTCTTCAAGCATCTACACATTCATTCAATCAATAAATAAACATTTATTGAACATCTACAAAGTGCTGAACATTCTGAGCTCAGTTGAAATTAAGTGCAATAAATACTACAGTGAAAAATAGGATACCAGAATATGATAGCTTCTCTCTCTGCCTGTAGGCCACATGAGGGTGGGTTGGTTCTGTTTTTGCTCATCATTATGGGCTTAATCTTTAGCAGAGTGCCCAGTAGACAGTAGGGCATCACGAAGCATTTGATGAATGAACTAATAATCAATTTATGTGATAGAGGTAATCATAGGATACCTGGGGAACATACCTAACCCAAACTCTGATGGGATGAGGTCTGTTTCTAAAGCTGAAGAAGTGGAAAAAGTGAAAGGAGAAAAGACTGCAAGTGGGGATGCCAGCAAAGAGAAAGGGGTTGCAGTAGGAATTTGATGAATTACCTTGGGCAAGGTCAACCTCCGTGGGACTGGAAAAAAACTGTGATCCTGAGCAGTATTTGGTGGGAGATTTGATGTGTGTATAACAGAAAAGTCTATTCAGTCCCTGACTCAGAATACTTCAGAATTTTCCTGCTGCCTACACGATAAAATTAAGATTCCTTGGTAAGGCCGTCAAGTCCTCTATAACTAATTCTCTGCTTACTCAGTCTTATTGCCCTTATTTCCTTACCTTACTTTCCCCTGTATAGTTACTTGTAGAAGTAACACTAAATGAGTATCAGAAAGGGAAAGTGTATAGTTTGTAATGACTACAAGATCTGAGAATATAGATGTGATACAACTATTTTAAAAGGGGGAGAATTATGGTAGTATGTGCAAAAGTTTTTCCAAATGATTTAGAAATCATAATGATTGTGGGTAGTAATGGAATAGTTTTCTAAGACTGTTGAGTATGTATGTGGGATAAAGCAAATGACTAATTAATGGTGGTTAATTGCCTCTGTCCTTGAGAACCAGGATTCTTCATATAGTTGAAAAAAATCAGATTTAATGTAAAAGAAGTTAAATAAAACTATTTAATCCTGAATTTGAATTGAAAATTTAAGTATGAACTCACAAGATATTTTAACTCTCTACTAAAAAGCTCTAGAAACAATGACCACCAATGAAGCACCCAAACTGTGGTCTTTCTCAAGACCATTTTCAATAGAATAAACAAAACCTTCTTGGAGAAATAGCTACCTCTAGTTTTTGAGCATTAAATTATTTAAGAAAACTGTGCTATAGCTTCTCATATTAAATAGCAAAGAAACTTCTGGGACAGATTCTTTTGATCTAGGGCTGAAAATCAGCTCAAAATCCTGGCCTGAGGCACTCTTTTCCAGTTCTTTTACCTGGACACCAGAAGAAGCCATGGTGAACAGAAGACAAGAGACTGGCGGTGTATTTTACACAATCCACTGGCCAGGGAAGCCCTCCAAGGTATTAGGTTATATTTACTGCCTTACGTCATGAAAAACTCTACATCCCGTCTTGATTTTTTTAAGGTCATAATTTTTGTAGAACCCAGGCTAGTATAAAAAATGTAGGATTACAGGTTCCCAACAGCTGGAAATTAAAATCAGAGGCAACAAAATGGTCTAACCAGGAGGCTTTCATTCTTAACCATGGGGACCTCACCATAGGGCCACTTACAACATGGCTTCCCCCAGAGTGAGTGCAGAGAAACAGTGAGAGCAGTCCAGTCAGTGAGCACTAAAGCTGGAAGCTGCAGATATTTATAACCTAATTTCTGAAGTAACATGCTGTCACTTCTGCCGTAATTTATTCATTACACAGGCCAACCCTTGAACAATCTGGAAGAGGACTATACAGGAGTGTGAATTCCAGAAGGCAGGAATCATTTGAGACCATTTTGGACTCTGGCTTCCACAGTCTGAAACCCATCAGATATGCTTAAATCTATGAGTTCACAATTAAAAAAAATTCTTATCATCAAACAAAACGGTTGGTCTTCTTTTGAGGATGAGAGAGAACCATACATTATCTTGAAAAGTGGAATAATGAAGGAAAGTATCAAGCTTTTCCTATATGAACTGTAGCATTGGGTAACTGAAGGCTAGAGTGAAAGATTCTTCTTATAAAATTATTTCAGCTACTGAAATGAAATAATAGGATTGGAATATTACTATATTTCAACCCCCAATAAATTAATGAATCTAGGAATTGAATATGAAATGCTACTGACAATGAAGAACAAAAATGAGACATTACGTGTCATCCGATGAAAGAACACACCACCACGTAGATCTTGCCAAAGTGTCTGATCAGATCTCTCAATTCAGCTGTCAATTTGCAGGAAAAGTGATAGAAAGGACATGTTGAACTATGCTGCAAGCATGCAGTCAGTAAAATCCAGAATGAGAGAAATCTCTATAGGCCAAATGGCCTGGGTTAGTCAATAGAAAAAGTATAAGGAAAGAAAGGAGGGAGGACTTGTACTTTCAAGAGACATAAAAGACCTTTTTCTTTCCTCCAAATGAGCAAGACTAACAAAGTGGCTAGGAATGCATACTTGGTTGATGAAATTATTAAGAAATGCAAGGAAGTTGTCAAAGCCAAGTTAGTAGAAGGGAATGATTCGTATAAATGTCAAGACAGTGTTTACTTTGAAGGAGGGGACAGGACTATGATTGGGATGGAGCATGTGAAAGGCTTTGGGTGACTTACAAAATTTCATTTCTTGACCTGGTAGGTAGTTATAAGAGCACTTACTGTACAATAATTCACTAAGACATTAATTTGTTTTATGTAGTTTTTCTTTATCTGTTTTATTTTATAAGATAAACATTTCTAAAGGTAATACATGAATCTAGTAATATTTAAACAGTAGAAAAAATGTATACAATGAAGCTATCTTCTTTCTAACTCATCTGCTGGTCCTTGAATTTTCTTCACCAGAAGTAGCCACTGTCACCTGCTTCATGTGTATCTATCCAGGGAGGTTTCATGCATATAAAATAACACACACATACATGTGTGCATATTATATATGTGTATATATATGTATGTGTATGTGTGCATATATAAATATATGTAAAAATATAAAAGTATGTAAATATATATAATTCCCCTCTCATTTTAAAAGTATAAATGGTAAAATTAGAATATCATTCACATATTCTGATCTTTCTTATTTCACTAAATGTTTTGTAGATTGCTCTATGTCATAAAAGGGCCAAATTAGATTAAAATTATAGTCCATCCTTTCTAGGCTACAACTAATATATGTTAACCTATAAATAGCAGTTTAAGTAGACAGGTACCTTTCCGAAGAATATACTCTATTTTTTCAATGTGGATATACTGCTCATATTAGTTGGAAGGTACACATTTTTTTCATTAAGTTTGAAATTTACCTGTTCTTTTTTTTTTGCCCAAATTTTCAGCGTAAACAAACTTGTACAGCCCCTGATTCAGACAGGATTATCTGGAGGAAGGGTGGATTCCAGAGTTAGCAAAATGCTTTTTCAGCATTTCCCTCTATGAACTTGCAGAGATATTTTATGGCAAGTGTTAAAGCAGCATACCTGTGACTAACCTTTGTGCTTCTCAGTTGATATCCACCTGTTTATGGTAATAACTAGGATTAAAGGAAACAGATGTACTGTCTTCTATAGCCTTTAAACTCTAATCATAGAGTAGTAAATTTTTCTGGGCACTAAATGATAGCCTGTTAAAAAAAAACTTGGTCAAGTTTTTACTATCTCTTCATTTCTTTTAATGTTCCTTGCTTTTTTAGTCCCTTAAGTAGTATTTATTATGTGCCAAGTGGTTAGCAGTGCAGTGCCATAAGGTACAAAGAGAGCTTACAGTCTTGCTGAGGATTTACAATATATATACATACGAAATATCTAGTGAACAAGACAATATTATACAGCCTGTGTCACAATGTAAACATATATAAGTATATACAATACATGTGTAAATATACATGTATGCTGTGATAAGCACGGGAAACAAACGAGACACAGTAAGGAAATTATATGAAGGGCCAATAAGTCAAAGCAGTTGGAAGGTGATGGAATCTGTCAGGCAAGACTCCATGTTATAGAAAGTTCTGGAGCTGAGGTGTTTTTTTTATTTTGAAATAATTATACTCATGGGAAGTAGCAAATATAGTACAAAGAGACCTCACGTACCCTTCACCGAGCTTCCCCCAATGGTAATAACATCCTACATGATACAATACAGTATCAAAACCAGCATATTGATATTGGGATGATCTCTAGATCTTTTTCAAATTTCACCAGTTAATAGGTACACGTGGAGCTGTTTCGATAAATGAGTTCAATAGACAAAGAGGAACAAGGAAAAACTGCCCCTGTGAGGGGCAGTTACTTTGAAGAATTGTCCTCTTTTCCAACTCTTAGCTTTTCCCTATAATCCTATGTAAATTAACCACACTGCTTTCCTCACTAGGAGTGGCTTGTTCCCTCCTCTTCACCAATGTTCCACAAGGACTTACCAGTGTTCCAAACATAGGCAGTTTCCCTCCTAGACGTCACTTATTTTCTGTAAGCTAGTTTGTAAGTAAGTGGTTTGGAACCCCAAACAGATTGTTGCATGGAAGCTGAGGTACATAGGTTATGGGTTCCCCCGCCTATCTCCAGGCCTATGTGACTCATAACTATTCTCAATGTAGAGCAATATTTATAATTGCTGTACATGGTGAATGTGGTAGGAGTTAGGGAGGAGAATTCTCTGCTATCTCAGATGGACTCCTGTACTTAATAGGTATGATTCTATTGCTACAAACTGCACACAGTGGGTCATAATAAAGGAAAAGCTTCGTTAACCAAGATCACCATAATAAAAATAAATAAATAAATAAATAAATAAATAAATAAAGACAAATAAAAGAAAAGCCCCTTTTTGATACTTTTAGTTACACAAAGTGAAGTCTTTTTCTTTTTCAAAATTAAGGCACGCGCGCGCACACACACACACACACACACACACATATATATATTACATTGTATAAATCCTTTCTAATTCAAGTATTCACCCACTTAACTCTCAGTTCTATAAGCAGTGACACAAGAAGTACAAGACAGGGAGCTGATGAGGAGAACTAGTCAGGGAGATATTGAAAAGAGAGCTTTTAGAATAAATACACCAGAATAATAGAGTAGTTACCTCTGAAAGGTGGAATTACCAGTAATTCATTCATATTCTCTCTCTCTGGCTCCCTTGTAACTTTCTGAATTCTCCAAATTCAGAAACAGTGTATTGCTTTAATAATCAAAAATTTGAGTACTTCTGGAATGAAAAGGTGCATGCGGATTTCTGAAGCAGTTCCTAGCATAGTTGGAAGGAGACGAGTGTGCTCAAGGTAGAGGTGAGGTGGTTTCTAGGTCCAGCAGTGTCGATAGGAGCTCTTTGGACGTGCACAGGCAAGTAACATGATTCAGAACTTTAGAGAGAAGGGATATCTACACAGGGAAGGAACAGATGCTGACCTTTCCTTGGTTTTCCCAATGAAATATGAAACCACTATCAACTCCTTCAGACACGGTCCTGCCAGAGTCAAGAAAGGAATTCAATTCCTGCTGGGCCACAAGTCTTTTAAACTCTGGGTTTACATCACTATTCTGGAAGAAGTTATACTGAAAACTTTGCACTTCCCTTAAGGCAATGTTGAGGAACATCCAGCTCTCCTAAACCCGCTATCAGTAAGTGCTCATCTCCAACAGGGGAAGAAAGAAGGGTAAGGATCTAGATGGCTCTGAGTAATATCTTCTTGAAGTACTTTTACTTTCAAAAGTGGGTGATCCTAATATGAATTTTGGCCCCATGATCATGATCACAGATCCTATTCCATGTTTGCACAGACTCAAACAGCAGTGATTGGGCTTCCTGGGTCCTCCTTGCTGTACTTTATGCCTATAAATTTTATACGTACTTCTGCCATGCCCCTTAGATATATTTTACAGCCCACATGAAAGTGTTTGTCTTCTAATCTTTGCTTATCACAATGATGAGTTGCATTATTTGAGGTAGTTATCATCTCCTTTTGTGGTTTTTGACTTTCATTATGCAATTACAACTTGGTAAAATACTTTATGGAAATATGATACTAATACATGTGCAATATGTCTGGTTTTTCCCTGTAGATAAAATCATGCTGGCCTGAGCATACTAATGCCATAAAAAAATAAAATGCTTCAACTTGCTTATTCTTCATTTTTTTAAAAATGAGAATTCCCAAACCCCTTAAATATAGATACTTAGCAATTTGCTTCTAATTCTTGATAGCTTTTAAAGTAAGAGAGGGTACTTTGGAGCAGCATGGTATTTTACTAAAGAATAAAGGTAATAAAGCTCTTACTTCAATTTAATTGGGTTGAATAAACAATTCTTGCATGTTAGACCATGTAAATGCTAGGTGATAGAAAAACAAGAAAGCAGCAGTTCCTATCTTTACGGGGTGTACAATCTAATCAAAACAAAACAAAAATCTATATACGGTTTTAAATGAATATCCCTTTTGTCATTGCACCAAGGGGGTCTGTTACTACTCAGGGGTACCAAAGTGATTGCAAAGAAACTTGTGGTTGAATGGAAATGGATTGTAGGAAGGATTGTGGGTGACATGAGAGGTAGAATGACTATATAAACATGGACCCTTTTGCGAATAAATGAGAGTGCTATTAATATTTATGCTTGTGCAAGAGGCATTATCCAGGTCTCCTCTAGGCCAACAGGGAGTTATGGTACCCTTTGTTAGAGGATATAGGAGAATTTCCATGAATCTGAATGGTAGGGAAGTGTATTAGTTTGCTAGGGCTGCCATAAGTGAATGGCTTAAACATGGAAATTTTATTGTCTTGCAGTCTGAAAGTTAGGAATCCAAAATCAAATTGTCAGTAGGGTTGGTTCCTTCTGAAGGCTATAAGGAAAAGATCTATTCCAGGCTTCTCTCCTTGACTTATAGAAGGTTGTCTTCTCCCTGTATCTTCACACCACTATGCATGTCTCTGTGTCTTTTTTTAAGGACACCACTGATTTATGAGAAGCAGTCTCTGTTCTGGTCTGGATCTAACTTGTGGGTGTGACAGTGATCATGTCATGGAACAGTCTCTCCTCCATATTCCACCCCTTGTGACTGGCTCTACAATCTCGTGCACCCCCTTCTTCTGCAAGGTTCCCTGAGTAGGAAACAAGAGGCTTCATTAGCAGGGAGGTAGCTCATTTGATTGTCAACTGACTGACAACATTGGAGACACAGTCTACAGCAATATAGACACATGCAAAAAAAAGAGAAGCAATTCAAGAATTACAATTTTTTCCTCCTAGGATCCGAACCAGTGTGCTAATATGTTACCTAGGCTTTGAATTGTTTACTTGAGTTTTCATATGTGCTAACAAAGAAAAAATATTAGCAGATACATCTGGTATAAAAACATATACCAGATGCCTCCCTGGAAGTGGATACAGGAACAGCAGAAGTCTAAGTTCAGAAAGATAAATATTTAGGAGGGAATTGAATTGGAAGGTCTCTTTCTATGAGTATGACATTGTTAGGCAGACCTTTGGATGTTAATTTAGCTGTGGTCTTGAGAATTTGGTCAGGCTGTGTGAACCACATATGTTGGGCAGGGGAGGTGGTGCTTTCTAGCCTGAGGATATAAATAGAGGGAGGAATATACCAGATCAGGATCCCTGCACTCTCCCCTCTTTTGATTGTGTGTATACTGGTCTACATATAGCTTGTCTCCATGGGTCTTGACTACATTAGGATGACAAAGTCCCACTGGAGATTGAGCAGTTCCACCCCATACAGAGTCATGAAGTAACTAACCCATACTGGTGGAACGTTCCATTGCAGGTTCCAGTAAATGGCACCTGTTCCAGGGACAAGAGGGCGTGGTGCTCTCATGATAGTTCATTGGTCCATGGTAAGTGTCAGCACTGTTGCTGTGTCCTTTGTTTTCCACACCTTTATTGTATTGCGTGCCTCAGACTGAATTCCTAATCTGGCATGTGGGCCAATAGGCCCCACAGGTTGGTCATTTAAATGTATTAACACTTGGGAAAACATTGTTGTCCACCTGGCAAGGCAGGTTTTCCAGTTAGTAATTTTATCTGTTGCTAATGACACTATTTTTCCCATTTCGCCAGCCCAGCTGCTTGTGGGTTATAGGGGAGGTGGAACTTTTATTCAGTATCGTGTTCCTTTGCCCATTCTTGTACACGATGTCCTTTGAAATGTCACCTCTGATCACTATATATTCAATGGGGATACCCATACATAGTACTTAGCTTTTCTAGTCCCTTTATGGTAGTGGCCTGATTAGCCTGATGGCATGGGAAGGTTTGTACTAAACCAGAGACAGTGTCAACACACACTGGAGCATATTTGGAGACCTCATTCAAGGGAAGGGGGCCTATATAATCAATTTGCTAGTCCCTTACTGGTTGGGGGCTTCAGTGACCAAGACTTTTGCTGACTTCAGAGCTGCTGCCCTTAGCTTAAATTCCAGCATCTCCTCTTTAGCTATGTACCAACCATCCTACCTGGGTACTTTGGTGTTCAGTTTTCTGATGTACCCAATCTGCAGTGTCTACTGACAGGTCAGTTGCTAACGTGTGTATTTTTGCCAAGGCATCTGCTTCCTGATTAGGTCACCTAGAGGCATAGATGCCTTATGGGCAGGGACATGAAAGACAAGATCTGCCTCAGGCTCTTGCAAGCCAGCCTGAATATCTTCACATTTCTTGTCCCTATAGAGGTTTGTTTATGATCATCCTCCCCTCCACTTCCCATTGTCTAAGCCAGAGTCAGTCCTTTTAGGATGGCCTAACCATCCATATACATGGTCAGCAGCCAAGAGTCATGCATGATTACCAACCAGACCACTCTCAACTTGGCCCATTTGCTACTGTTCTTTGTTCCTGTTTCTGTCTAGATAGTATTAGTGGGTGGTTGAATGGCAGTGGCTGTCCAGGTAGGCAGATCCAGCCAGAATTTCCCCTATTTCTTCTTTGCAAGTTGCAAGGCCCAACATTGGGATAGTAGGAAGAGCATTTGAAGGTTTTATATCTTCAACAGGGCCTAATGGTTATGACATCTCTAGAGACAGGATTATTTGATAAAGTATACCTCTGTTATAAATAGGCACGCTACTTAGTGTGGAAGTCTGAATCATGGTGGAGGCTGGTTGGTGAAACATGTCAATCTACCCCTTGATAAGAAGGGAAGTTCTTACTGTAACCTCTTCCTTAGTAAGAGGCTCTACCTATAGGAGCACTGTATACACTGCTAATAATTACTATTCTATTGGGGTATATTTGATCTCTGCTCCCTTCCATAGTAGGGACCAAAATCCATGAGTCAGTTGCTCCTTTGCTGTTTGTGACATAATGCCCAGCGTATACCTTCCAGGGTTGTTAAAACATCTGATTTAAATGGCAACCCCACTTAGGAGAGTCAAAGAGCTTTAATCTGTTTGACCAGTATTTCTGCTGTCTCAAAGGCAGCCTGTTGTTTGGCTCCCAGTCCCATACATATCCTTTCTTAACTAAGTAATATAATGGGCAAAGGCATTGTGTGAAATCGGCTGTTAAAGTTCACCAATATTCTAGAATTCTCACAGAAGCCTATACTTTTTTTTTACATTTTTTGGTATGGGAAAGGCTTATACTTTGTCTATGACAACCTCAGGGACAACATGGGTCTTACCCAACCATATGACACCCAAAAACTTTACTGTGGTGCCCAGACCTTGAATTTTCTGCAGATTCACTGGCTATTCACTGACTCTGTTGTTGCTGGTCCAGTAAAGCCTGCAAGGTTTTCTGTAGCAGAGGCAAATCTCCACAGGTTAAATTATGGCATCAGTGTAATGAGCTCATTTCACACAGTTCAGCAAGGAAAACAGTTGACATGTCCCAGTCCCATATCATATGGTGGGGCTATGTAAATAGCCTTGAGGGAGCAATCAGAAGGTATACTCCAAGTGGGAAACACATTTTCTAATAGTTTCTTTGCAGGAGGGGAAGATTTCAGCCCACCCAGAAAATATACATACAATAAGACTATACTGATAACACATAGTAAGTGAAAGTTGAATGAAGTCTTGCTTAAATGCATTCTGGTGCATGAAGAAATGCAAACACTGAAAAATGGGGTTTGCCAGGAAGCCAGAAGAAACCAAGCAGTTGTCTTGGGTTTCCCGTAGCTCTGACTATTCATTTACTTTATGGCCATTGTGTACCCTTCTTAATTTCTTGTATTCAGGAGCAGACTGTTGCCATGTTACAAGGACATCAGCATGGCAAAAGTCTGGCAATGAAGCGACATTTTTGAAGATGCCCAATGGACTTCATCTACTTGTGCCACAATCTATAGATTTTGTTGCTGCTGCCTTTTCATGAAAGTCAGTTGGGCATTTCAAATATAGAAGGTTACTTTTACTATTGAGGCTCTTTTAACACATAATTTTTGTTGAGGTTTCACCTAAAAACCTTTTATTCTACTTGAGTCTTTATTAGTTCTTAACAGTTATGTTTTGGTTACTCACAAAAACTTCATGGGACTTTAGACAAAATTAGCCATCATTCTAAGTTGTTGTTTTTGCTGATCAATTAACGAGCCTAGGTCTTTGTTTCTAAGGAGAAAATTTGTTACAGTGTCTTATCAGGAGTAGACCCATAGTCTAAGAAAACTTTGTTCTTTTAACAGAGAGAAAGAGAGCCAAAGTTTGCATTAGCTTACTTTTGATATTTAGATCCATTACTTAATTAAATCAATTCTAATCTTAGCCAGCTTGACCACACATTAAAATTTCTTTCCAAAGTTCCCTTTTCCACAAACCTTCTACAACTTTCTTTTTTTGCAGTCAGATATTGTCTCATGTTTCCTCTTTCCCATTCTGAAACAACCAGCCTCACTTTAAGAAAAAATTAGTTTCCTTTCTATCAAAAATACCTCTCCATAACTTTATACCTTCTATTACCAAAAACATTTTCCTTTCATCTTAATTAGAATTCTTAACTTTTAGATAACTCTAAAGACGTATCTGTTTTAATTAAACCAACAAACTTTAACTTTTATTTAATAAAGATTAATCTTAGATGATATAAATTTGAAAAGCATTTGGGTTAGTTTCTGTCATATTTTTGAGAATTTATATGTGTTTAGGCCAATTAATAGAGCTTTTTAATAAATTAGCAAACCATCTGGCAGTAGAAAATACCTCACAAATACAACATGAACATACCAACAGATGCAAATGGAGAGACCTCATGGCTTCTATAAAAGAAGCAGGAACCATTAAAATGATCTTTCCTCCTTTTCTTTCCCCCCATCTGAGTTTTGAGCCTTCTCCATAGCTGGGACACAGTCTTGAAACAGGTCAGTTTCACCTAGATCTACAATAGATTGCTGGACATCATAGATGTCTTGTTCCACTATGGGGCTTGCATGGAGATAAGTGTCCCATAATGTGTACTAGGGGCTGTCTGCAGAATCTTTGCTTTTATTCCTGCTGTAAAAGTGGCTCAGTCAGGCCCCTCAAACACCAGGGCATTGATTGCCTGGCACATGTCCTGCTCTGCAGAATTTGCTGTACTTCTATATACTTCCAGGGACTCCCTTGTTCAGGAAGAGCTCCTTCATTTTACAGGCCTCCCTGCAGGACAGAATGATCCATTCTATAAGGGAGCAGATGCCTTGAATCCCTCGGGCACCACACAGCTGCTGCTGAAGGGTAGGATGCATAGCAATGTTACTCATTTTTTGTCTGCTTCCTGCCCAGTTAGAGAAATACCATCTCCTCTGGTGTCCCACAGCCTCACTAGCCAGGCAGAATACTCTCTCTGGTCTTTTGCTGAAACTTGGCCTCATTGGGCTTAGTCACAAGTGTTTGGATCTTAGGTTGTGGCAGCTTTCATTCTGCCAGTTTAGCAAAGGTACAAGCTAAAGATAGTTTCTAGTTTGTTGCCTTGCTCTCCAACTCTATCAGCCAGTCCCAATGCTAACAGAGTTGTAGACATTCTATCTTTTTCTAGTTTTAGTTTTTCCCCTAATTTTCTAACCTTGGCTCCTGCTTCCAGCTGGGCATTGTGGCCAGCCAAACTACCCATAAGAGGGGCCTGGCTACAGCTGTGGCCATGAGGTTTCTTCCTTGTCACAGTGTCTAATGCATAGTTCCTCAAACCCATAAGAATAGCCAGTGTTTTGGGGCTTCCTTATATGCACATGGTAGTCCACATGCATCTAGCATAAGGGCCACCCCTTCCCACTTAGAAGTAGATGGCCAACTTGGGATTTCCCCTGCGAATGTCTCTTTCTCAAGGCACATTTCTTTAGTCTCTTGGCTGGCTCTTTTCCACAACCAATCATACTGGATAAGAGTCTGTCCTATGACCTCATTTTAACTCGTTGCCTCTGTAAAGACCCCATTTCCAAATAAAGTCACATTCTGAAGTAGTGGAATTATTACATCAACCTATCTTGGAGGGAAACGATCTAACTTATAACAGGAAGGATGGTAGAAGGTTTACAAAAGAGCACCATAATAGAAGGTCTCATATCTGGATGGTTAGTAGGCACTGTTTTCCTAGTACACATCACGATTAGGAGGCTTTAATAAGATAAGTAACGGGAGAAAAAACAAAATGAAGGATCATTAGAGAAGTAGAAACTTTTAATTTGGGGGATTATTAGTGTTCCAAGGTTCCTCTTTCCAAGTGGGCAACAAAAATTGGACGCTGGTGACAGAGGGATCTTCAAGTGTGTTGACTAGAGCATATTGAGCTGTGGGATGCCATGTCTGGGAGGTCCCACAAATAAAATGGCTAATTTTTAGCATGTTAGTTAATCATTCACTGCTATGAGACCTGACATTTTTTACTGATGAAGTTAAAGCTATTTTTTCCTTCTCCCATTTCCACAGGGATTTTATGATTCATACAATAATAAATATGAAGAATTCTGAGCTCTGTGGAGGAATGGTCTTGAGTTAGTTTAAAGTGTTTATTGCAGGCCATGCAGGGGAGTGTTCAACACAGGCACTGTGATGCCCATTTGTAGACTGCCCTGGAGGGGGGCCCACAGGGGGTCAGTGGGGGCTGTCCCACCAGTCCTCGATCAGCGCCTTGCAGCTCAATCTCTCCTGGTATGTCTCTTGCTCCTCGCAAGCTGCTGGCCCTCAGTGTTCAGGGTGACTGTGGGCAACCAACTTTCCCTAGCCTCCAGTCATTTGACTCTATAATAAAGATTATTTTAAAAAAATTTTTGGTCCTTGCATATAAAACCGTTTGCTTATACTTTAAAAATAGTATGCAGAGGAAACATTAGGGAGAGAAGTATACATTTTGCTTGGCTTAGGTATGAAGGGCTAAGTTATAGAAACATCAAGATTTCGAAGTACAAAATGTGTCTTTGTGTCATTACTGTGAAAGATCAATGGGAAACTTCATACATTATGATAATATATAGATTCCATGCTGAAATTCACAGAATTATTTTAATTCTTATAGGTCTTTCATCATTTATCATGATCTCTATAAGTATAGATAAAATAGTCATATATTTTCCCCCTTATCCATGGGGGATGCATTACAAGACCCCCAGTAGATACTTGAAATCATGGATAGTACTGAACCTTTATATATACTGTTATACTGGTTTTTTTTCCTATAAATACATACCTAAGATAAAGTTTAATGTATAAATTAGGCACAATAAGAGATTAACAACAAAAACTAATACTAATATAGAATAATAATAATATACTGTAATAAAAGTTATGTGAATGTGGTCTCTCTGATAACCAGGATGGTGACTAGAGCGTGGATATGCTGGACAAAGGGATGATTCACATTTCAGGTGGGATAGAGTGGGATGGAGGGGCATAGCACAGATTTCCTCATGCTACTCAGAATGGCAAAAATTTAAAACTTATGAATTTTTTATTTCTGGAATTTTCCAATTAATATTTTTGGACTGCAGTTGACCACAGGTAAGTGAAACCAAGGAAAGTGAAACTGTGAATAAAGGGGGACTACTGTACACACATTTCTTTGGCAGAGAAAAATTGGCATTATTGTTGTATGTTCAGTTAAACAGCTGTAGCTAAAACCAAATTATCCTAGCCTCTGTGATTACAAAGCACCAGGCTATTCAATGTAATACATAACTCATAAAACCTTAAAAAATAGCATTGATAATAAACTTTCAGCTCAAAAGTGTCTGAGTAACTAGTGAAATACATATAAATGATCAGAAAAAGCATAAGATGGAAATTTCAGGTTCTCCTATAAGTCATTTCAAAATATGTAAGATTTTTATTTTTAATTAATTTTGAAATTATAAAAATAATAAGATCATATTATAGAATACTTGGAAAAATGAAAAGGAGACATTTCTAATTTTTTTCTACATAGTTTTGGACATAGTTTTATACCTACTGTTCTAGCTCCCTTTTTTGGCTTTGCATAATCTTCATTGTTAGTATTTTTTAACAACTGCATAATTGCCCTTCTAATAGTTTAATTACTTTTCTAATAATCAACTAAGTGAATTATTAATGCATTATGTTATATCATTTTGATATAAATACCTTGTTGTGTAAATTTGCACAATACATATGTTTCTTTGGGAAAGAGTTCTAGATGTGATCTTTCTGGGTCATAGGGTTATAAAAACTTCTACGACAGCATTTGGTTCTTAGGTCAGTAAAATTGTCTCCATTTTACCAGAGCCTAAGATGGCTAAATAGGTTTTGTGGTTGTATTGCAGCCATTCTGATTTTGATATCTAAACATAATGATCTTGTCTTTAAAAGTTTGAATTATTATTCTTTTAAGGATTTTACAGAAATGCTTGGGCATCTTTACCATTAAGTAAATCAGATGCAATTTGTTTAGAAAAGGCTGTAATCTAAAGACTTCATCAGCACTGGAATTGTGTAGGTTCTTTTGCCATGCAGACAGGTTACTGTCCTGAAAGTTCACTGGAAAAAAATGGGTTAGAAATACTTTTACCAAAGTAACATTTAAGAAAATTAAATAACAGCAAAATAAAATCTCCCTAGTAAGTGGAAGTTGAGATTATTTTGGATAGGAACTCTGATACGATGAAAACACCATGGGCCTTGGAGTCAGACAAACTGTCTTTGGAATTTCAGCTCTGCCACTTAGTCTATGCCTCTGGACAAGATTTGACTTTTTGGAAACTCAGCTATCATATAAAATAGTGGTTAATGATGTGTTAGATAAAAATAAGGCATGTAACAGTGCCTAGCCCACTTAAGTACTGGGCACTTAGTGAGTGCTAAGTAAGTAATCATTTCTTCCCTACTCAATTTATGGCACACATTGAAAATGTAAAGGATATCTCAGGAGCAATATTTAAAATGTGTAATTTAAAATACTTAAAAACACTCATTTTAGTTCAAGGGACTCTATATATGATTTTTACAAGTTTCTACGAAGCTATATACATTTAAAAATAAAAAGTTAAAGATAAGAAAAAAGCGCTAGATAAATAAGTCAGGTGTGGAAGGTTCAATTAGTTGGTTCCTTTTGGTTAAGTCACTTATTTTTTTCTCTGTTTTCTCACATGAAATGAAAAAACATTCCTTAAGCTACTGGAGCACTTGTTTTAATGATGAACAATATAATTTGCCTCTTAGGGAGAACAGAATAGGTTGAACAGTGTTTCCTTTCAAGTAATTTAATTAAAAGAAAAGAACTAAAGGTTAAAAGCTTAGTACTGGTAGACATTTCTTGTTGAGTAAATATAGTCTTAATTCTGATTATATATATATATATATATATATATATATATATATATATATATATATAATCACCCTTAGTTAATCCTCACAGAGATTTTGTGCAGAAAAAATGAAGGAAAACAATGAGAAAATACACTGAGTTATCTATTGTTGCACAATGAACAACCTCCAAATTTACTGGCTTAAAATAACATCAGTTGATTATATCTCATGATTCTGAGGGTTGGCTGGGTGGTTCTGAGGGTTGACTGGTCTCTTCAAGTGGTTTTTCTTCCTAGGATGGTGGTCTCAGGGTAGTGTCACAACTGGGAGAAGATCAAAGCTGCAGGGCTACTTGAGGATTAGAGTCAGGAACTTAAACAATGTCATTTTGGCCAAAGTCTGGCTCAGTTTCAAGGTTGTGGAGAAGAGATGGCCATTGCATGGGAGGGCTGTTGCAAAGTCACACTGCAAAATGATATGCTGCCAGGATGGGAGGAGTATTTGATCACTGAATAAGCTGTAGTACAACTCTTGTTTTAAAGAAGCTAAAAAAAAAAAAAAAGATATCTATCAGCATGCTTGGTACTTTGTTACAGGCACTCAATCAATCTTAATATTTCTCTTTTCTTACCTTCAAGAATCATTCAAAATTAAATGTGAAGGTACAGTTCTAAAGGAGCTTAGGCTCAGTGTCAGTGTTTGTAATGCATACTTTTTTAAAAATAATTTTTTATTTTTTAGTTACAGTTGGAATACGATATTATATTAGTTTCATGGTGATTAGACACTTATGTAACTTACAAAGTGATCACTCTGATAAATCTAGTACCTATCTCACATCATACATAGTTATTACATTATTGACTATATTCCTTATTCTATACTTTACATCCCTATGATTATTTTGTAACTACCAATTTGTACTTCTTAATCCCTTCTCCCTTTTCACTACCCCCCCCACCACCGCTCCCATCTGGCAGCCATCAAAATGTTCTCTGTTGTCAGTGTGTTTGTTTACTTTGTTCTTTAGATTCCACGTGTAAGTGAAATTTTATGGCATTTGTCTTTCTCTGTCTGACTGACTCCACTCAGCACAATACCCTCTAGGTCTATCCATGTTGTTGCAGGTGGTAAGATTTCATTCTTTTTTTTTATGGCTGAGTAATATGGTTCATTGTATATATGTACCACCTCTTCTTTATTCATTCATCCATTGATGGACACCCAGGTTGCCTTCATATCTTGGCTATTGTAAAAAATGCTGCAATGAATTTGGAATTCACATGTCTCTTTGAAATAGTGTCTTGGGTTTCTACAGATAAATACTCAGAAGTGGAGTTACTGAATCCTTCTTTGTCTCTTGTTGTAGTTGTTGTTTTAAAGTCTATTTTTGTCTGGTATAAGTATTGCTATGCCAGGTTTTTGTTTGTTTGTTTTCATTTTCATGAAATATCTTTTTTCATCTCTTTACTTTCAGTCTGTGTTGTGTCTTTCAATCTGAAGTGAGTCTTTTATAGGCAGCATATGTAAGGGTTTTATTTTCTTATCCATTCAGTCACCCTATGTCTTTTGATTAGTGTACCTAATCCATTTATATCTAAAGTAATTGTTGATAGATATGTAGTTATTGCCATTTTTGATCTTTTTTGTTTTTTCATATCCTTCTTAAATAAATTCCTCTAACATTTCTTGTAGTACTGGTTTGATGTTGATGAACGCCTTTAGCTTTTTCTTGTCTAGGAAGCACTTTATCTGTCCTTCAATTCTAAATGATAGCTTTTATGGGTAGAGTAATCTTTGTTGTAGGTTCTTGCTTTTAATCACTTTGATTATTTTGTGCCAATTCCTTCTGTCCTGCAAAGTTTCTGTTGAGAAATCAGCTGAGAGTTTTATGGGAGCTCCCTTATAGGTAACTATTTGCTTTCTCTTTCTGCTTTTAAGATTCTTTGTCTTTAACCTCTGGCATTTTATTTATGATGTGTCTTTGTGTGGGCCTGTTTGGGTTCATCTTGTTTGGGACTCTCTTCCCTTTCTGGGCTTGGATTTCTTTTTCCTTTGGCAGGTTAGGGAAGTTTTCCATCATTCTTTAAAAGGGTTTTCAATTCCTTGCATTCTCTCTTCTCTTTCTGGTCCCTATGATGCAAATATGGTACACTTGATGTTGTTCTAGAGGCTCCTTAAACTGTTTTCACTTTTTTGGATTCTTTTTTCTTGTTGCTGTTGATTGGGTGTTTTCTGCTACCTTGTCTTCTAAATTGCTGATTCGATCCTCTGCTTTATATAATCTACTGTTGATTCCCTCTAATGTATTTTTCATTTTTGTTATTGTATTCTTCATTTATGCCTGGTTCTTTTTTATGTTTCCTATCTCCATTTTCTTCCCCTCAGTTATTGAACATCTTTGTAACCAGTGTTTTGAACTCTGCATCTGGCAGACTGCTTGTCTCCATTTTGTTTAGTTCTTTTTCTGGAACTTTGTTCTGTTCTTTCATGTGGGACATGTTTCTTTGTCTCCCATGTTGGCTGCCTCCCTGTGTTTGTTTCTATATATTAGGTAGGGCTGCTATCTCTCTCAGACTTAGGAGAGTGGCCTAATGAAGTTGGTGTCCTGTCAGGCTCAGTGGTACATTCTTAACTGGTCACCTGAGCTGGGTGCTCCAGGTTTGTACCTTTTATGGGTTGTGTGTGCCCTCCTGTTGTTGTTGAGCCTTGGTTGCTGTTTGTATGTCAATGGGAGGGATTAACCCTTGGGCTGATTGGTTGTGATGACTGGCCAGTGAGAAGCTGACCCTACAGAGCAGGATTTGTTCTAGTAGGGCTCCAGTGCCTGCCCAGTTTGCTTGGCTAGTCTGCCCTTTGGGGCCCCACTGTAGGCCAAGTTCAGCTGTAGCCTGTGCCCTGCTCGGTGCTACCTGGCAAGAGTCACCAAGCATCAGCAGATGGCCAGCACCCATACTGGGCTTAGAGGTGCTTTGAGAGGCCAAGCTGTGAACCAAGGCTGGCTTCCACTAGTGCTGGCCTTGGGGTTGCTCAGCAAGAGGTACAGGGCATGCTGAGGCCAGATGCTACTTGTTTGGATTTTGTGAACCTTTGAGAAATTTTAGGAAAGTCCTAAAATTTCTTCAAAAATGTCTACAAAAGCTAGTTGGGTGGGCAGGGTCTCAGGAAATCACCAGAGTGGGGAGACCAGTGTTAGCAAGATGGGGTGGCCATCTGTGTCTGCACGCCAGGAGTGGAGAGAGCTCAACAAAGAGACAATGGATTCTGTTCAAACTTCTGTCTAGGAGAAAGCTGCCCCTCTGGCCCTCGTCCTGAAGCCAGAGAACTCAGTTCCTCTTTGTATGTACCCGGTACCTTTCAATCTGCTGCCCCAGCGCTAGAGCTCAGAGCATATAAGTCCATTGGTGAGTAAGTTTGTGCACAGGCCACTCAAGAGGAATGTCTGCAACTCTAGATGCCTACTGTCTCAGTCACAATCTCCCCTAGTTGTCATGGCCGGAAGCTATGGGGACTTCTCTTCCTGGCAATGGAAACCGGGCTGGAGAGTTTGCTGTGGTGCCTGGACCCCTGACTCCTTCAGGGGACCTCTGCAGCTGAGCTGAGATATCCCTCTCAATTCTCAACCACCCAGGTGTGGGCCAGCCCAATCCTTGTCTCTGCCTCTCTTACCAGTCTTGAGATGGCCTCCTATGTATGTCCCCAGTTGTAGCACTTCTGTCCAGCTAGACTTCAGATGACTTCTAATGATGGTTGTTACGTTGTTTAGTTGTAATTTTGATGTGGTCATGAGAGGAGGCAAGCACCCTGTTACCTACTCTGCCATCTTGGCCAGAAGCCATGAAATGAACTTTTTCAAAAAGTACCCACAGCTGCCTGAAGTGACTTATGTAAGCTTGTGTAACAGTCCTGAGTGTTAAGATGCCCAGTTTAACTTGAACTTCAGATAAGCAACAAATAATTTTTTAGTGTAAGTATGTCTCCTTTGTCAACAGTTTGGCATGTATTCTAGAACTTTCCTGTGAATAGTCCATCCATTGACATAAGAATGTGTAAAACTCTAGAGAATTTCTCTAAAAATTTATTTGAGCTAAACAGAGGATATGCCTGAAAACAAGGTCTTAATAGACTAAGTGCTTTAGAGAATGGCAGTTTGCAGCTCCTTTTATGCATTCAGAATTAACGAAGGAATGTAAGGAAGATTACAGGAAGGAGGAGGGGATTGGATTACAGGACACTTAACAAGCTTAGTTGCTTTCTTGAGGGTAGTTACTTTGAAAAAAAAAAGGCATTACAGAGATGTATTAAGCTAGATGCACAGAAAGAAGGGACAGGGCTTGCTTAAGGCAAAGATAAAGCTTTTATTGTGCCTGGGGCATGACTATTCATCATGACCTGCCCAGTTAGGAATTTATGATCAGATGGCCCAGTAGGTTACTGTCCATAGAACTCCTTTTTTTGTCTATACAACTTACACATATACATTTTTAAAAATGGAATCATTTACTTTTACCAGTTGCTGTTTTCCCTTTCCATGTCTGTACACTTAGATCTAACACTTTCTTTTAAAAACTGCATGGTGTTTCACAGTATGGACACACCATGTTTTTTTATTTAAATGCCCACTGATGACTATTTAGATTATTAGCAATCTTTTTTTCATTATAAAGAGGACTGCTACATATATCCTTATACACATATCTTTGTGTGTTTCTGAAGTATGAAGTACTAGGGCTGGAATTGCGATGAAAAAGGATATATGCCTTGAATCCAGATCGCTAAAATGCCTTCAAAAAGGCTATCATTTAAAACTCTCAATAAAAGTATTTGAGGGTTCCTATTTCTTTCTCCACTTTGCCAACTGTGAATATTTTAATCTTTGCTTATGTGATATAAGAGATAATCTGTTTTCATAGCAAATAGGAACACAAATTTGGAGCACAGTGCCACAAAAGCAGTGAATAAGAGAAAAACTTATTTAGCAAGCAGAAGAAAAATATATTGCTTTCTTTTAAATGGAAGTTTGATTTGTAGCAATTTAGGAGAATGAATGGATGGAACTCAAACTTGACACCTTGGGTTTGAATAGGAAAGTCTGAAAACAAACAGTTACACAGGCATGGGTTGGGAGAACTGCATTTCGTCCCTCATTACTGGCAATACACCTTTAACTGACTTTTTAAATGAACAACCCTCGCTTGTAGAACTTCTGGACCACTCTCTAGGCTTAGGAGTAGTTTCCATTACTCCCTTTAGATTACCACTGCCTTTATTTTGTTTTCTTTATGCTTCTTAGAGGAAAGTGGTGGTGACCCAAAGTGAAGACATGAACCAGAGATGATAATATACCATGATGGATTGGGCAAGAAATTTCCTATGGTGCCCTTTCTTCTTCTTGGTGCAAAGAAATAGAGCTATTTATTTCTGATTCTTTTTCCTAGGCTGTTCAGAGAGGCTAGGAAGTATTACTGTGCAAATAACTCACCCCTATCCAAATAAAGGAAATGAAGCAAAACCAAAACCAATCTTGAAATAATTTTCTTCAGGAGAAGAATCCACATATTAGAAAATACCCTTTAGTGGCTTCCACTTACAGGGACTCATTAAGATCTTTACAAATTTAAAAAAAAAAAAGTCATTTATTTTCCTCTGCTGAAAAATCAGTTGTTTGCTTCCATTTTGAAATCATTAGGTCGACCTTAAAAGTTGGAGCAGGATCTTAAAGCTATGTAGATCATGAATAAAACATTTAAAATATCCAGGGTATAAACAGAGCTCTGACAAAGAAGAAAACAGTGGAGGAAAGAATGGGAAGAGTAAGAAAGGGTTAAGGAGGGCAACAAATGAAAAATAAAGCACTGTTTATGTTGACTTAAGTGTTACCAATGGTGCCCCAGGTACTGTTTCAGTTTTGATTGTTTCTCCTCCTACAAACTCAAACTCCTTGCAGACTGGACAATGTCTTATTCATCTTTGTTTTCCCAGTACCCAGCAGGATACTTGGGAAACAGTTCGTGTTCAGGAAATATTTGTTGGCCTGAATCAAACCACACTGGACTGCTGATGAACATTCAAAATTTAAGCTTTGTAGCTAGTTTCTGGACATAGGTATATTTTTGGCCAGAAGACTTTTATAGACAAGATTTTAAGTTGATTAATGTAGTTGTGAAAGATAGAGATTTCTGGGCCCCACACCAGAAATTCCAGTAAAGATGGTCTGGGTGCAGTGGGTGGGGCCTGGGAATCAGTACTCCCAACAAATGCCTCAGGTGTTTTTCTATAGCTTGGGAACTAAAGGCAGCTCATAAATAACACATTAGATGCCTTAAGCCCTAGGATTGCCCTGTATTTTAAACTCTGTGCCTTGAAGCTTGATCTGAAAAGAATGCATGCCCATCCTAACATGTAAATTCACCAAAGAGATTAAACCAGAAGATAGTAGTAACAGTGCACAAAGACTCTTAAGAATCTGGGGTTCCAAATGTCTGATCTTCTTGGTGGGTCTGCAGATTTCTGAGAGCTCCCAGTGTTCAGTGCTGTGACAGGGATGCTTCTAAACCTTTTTAACTGCTAACAGATCATTAACATTTTGAAGGAGATAAGGAGAGGAAAAGAGGAAAGGGGATTAAATGTGTTGATAGAAAAACAACAAATGTTAATACACATATGAGATGTTCAAGAATTCTAATAAACAAATAAATGTTCATTAAAAGCACATGAAAAAATGGGTAGGAAACCTATGAAATGTGTCTGCAAATGCGAGCTCACTAGAGAGATATTTAGAAAGGACTGAATAGGTTGGTGCCCCTAATTTGAAGTCAATTATCAGAGATAAATAGCTAGCATTGTTAATTACAACACTGGTGATACATGAGCATCACTTCTGCCAATATACTGAGATCCACTCTGTCACTGACCACAGCCTTTATCCAGACTGCCTTTATTCAGCCAGAGGCACCCACAGAAAATAATAAATCAGGAAAGCTTTTTTATGGTCCTTTATGGATATCCTTTGTTCTGTATAACTTCTGAGAAAGGTGGGTTTATTCGCTCTCATTCCTAGTGCAGAGATAAGTGAACTCAGGCCCAGATGGGTTACTTGACACACCCAGTGGCTCCTAGGTAGTTAAAAGCAGTGCAGTTATTTACATCTACAAAGACCTCCTCCCACCCACTGACTCAACAAATCACAACACTAAACCGTAAAATCTGCCTGGAATGAGAGTCAACACCCTAGTTGACCCTCCTTATATTCTTTTGATAGAGTTAAGGACAGAATCACCTACTTTCTACACTGGAGGTAACCGAGGCCAAAAGGTATTGTGACAAATGTACTGGGCTGTAAAAGGCAGCGAGCGGAGGTGGAGCCCACATCTGACTCCAGAAGTCAGAAGTTCAGATAAGACTTTGGTAGTGGGACCTGAGAGTCAAGGATGAAAGCCCGACCCACTGTGGAGCGCTTACAGGTAAGCTGGACAGCGGGCGCCGGTGGGGCAAAGGGCCTTAAGCGATCTATCAGATCTGAGCCCAGAGCCCTGGGTGGCTGTGGCTTGGGCCAGTCGCACTAGTATCTAACCGAGATCTGTAATAGCTAAGATTTACGAAATACCCTTTCAAACCCTCTGGTTTGCACTCAGAGCTAATTATCCTATCTGAGGTTTCACCTAACGTAGGGCATCTGCTAAGCAGAAGGTCCCACAGCCCCAGTTCCAGGAGCTGGAATGGGGCCAGCGTGGAGGTGGGTCAAGCGGAAACCTAACCAGGCGGGGGCTTCGGCTTAGGGCAGCAGGGATACGTCCTGGGAGAGGAAGCAGCTCTCCGGTTCTACTCCTCGCCTGCGGTGGAGAAGACTGGATGGCGTGAGCTGGAAGCGGGGGAGGAGAGGTGAAGTTTGAAGCGGCCAGAGGCAGGAATACCTATGCGTCCCCTGTCCCCTCAAGCCCCGCGCCGGAGTCCCAGAGCGATGAGAGTGCAGGTCAAGGTAAACACCCGCCCCCACTGGCCTCTCCATCCCCTACCTGGCGCCGCCGGGAACTCACAGCCTCTAGTCGCGCGCGGTCTTCTCTCGACTGCTGGAGGTTAGTGCAACAGGGGTAGTTCTAGGGGCTTAGAGAGGGACGGCGACCTCGGCCGCTTGGGACACTTGGCAAAGAAGTTAGCTTGAGATGTTAGGAAGAAGTGTGGAGACTCTGGTCATGCTTTGGTCTCTTTTAAGGCAGCCAAACCTCAGCCTGGCTATCACTTACCTATTTTGTTTGTACTGGTACACGCTATGTGTGAATAAGTACCATTATTGGGCACATTACATTTTAGCCATAGTACAAGATGCTTAACAAACGTGAGCTCATTTTGGCATTGTCTGGTTGTTAAGATAACTTTCTTTGGAGCAAGGTCACCTGAATTAGTGTCCCCTTTCAACCACTAGCTATGATCTTGGGCAAGTTACTTAGCTTCTGTGGTTTGACTTCCTCAACTGGAAAATAGGATAATTATAATTTGAAGTTTAAGTAAGGTGCTATGTATACAGTACACTTAGAATAATACCTAACATATTTAGCAGGTTTGCAAGAGTTTGATTGTTATTTCATCCTGGCAATAATCCTATGAGGTCTACATATCATTGCCCCTCCCAACCCATTGGTTCACAGGGGAGGAAAATGAGGCTAAGGGAGAGCAGAGTTGAGATTTGAACCCAGGTCAGTGCTTTAAAACATTGAGAGCATGGATAGTCTATCTATACATATGATTTTGATCATTCTATGGAGAAGGTGGCTCACCTTTAACTGGCAGAGTGGGATCCGAGTTCTTCAGTTTTTTCCATTGTATTTAAATTTTGTTGTTCATCTTTCATCTGCTTTGGATTTTTCCATGGCCAATAAAGCATTAGATATTTTCTAGTTTAACTGGCATCTGGGTTTAGCTGTAAGAATCTGTTTGGCAGTTTCTTAGGCTCCCCCACCCCCCACTTGTAAAATGTTTGAGATGGAACTCGGCATAAGCCCTCTTTTAGGGGGTTAAAATTGAGGGCTAATACCCTGCAGTAGTATAAACTTGTCTTGATAGACAAGGGCTTGAATAGCATTTAAGTTGCTGGTACTCAGAGGAGAGAGGAAAGACCTAGACAGCAGCATATTGGCATGCCACACATTTTGGCTTTATCTTGCCCATTTCCAATTCACTACCATAGCTATTTTATCTATCTATCTATCTATCTATCTATCTATCTATCTATCTATCTATCTATCTATACCTATCATTTTTTTGGTTGGACATCTATGTCAAAATCATCAAGCATTTGGTAAATACTGGAACTGAAATATGTCTTGCCTTTTTTCTTTCTCACTGGGCTTTTAATCCTGGGTTTTCCATATAGGCTGAAGAATTCAAACATTTTGGAAGTGACTTTCATCACATTTCTGGGAGAATCATAGTGTTGGAAGTGAAAGTGGCCATCCTACCTATAACTTGGTTATTTCTTTGTGTCACATCAGAGTCTACATGGCAATTATTTCCTGTAAAAAAAAAAATCATTGTTAAAGTATTCTGATGTGGGTCTCAGTTGTGCTTTTATTTTTCTCATTAAAAATATGAAATGCTTCAAGTCTACAGCCATGCCACCCAGAAAGCACCTTATCTTGTCTAATCTCAGAAAGTAAGCAAGGTTGGACCTGGTTAGTACTTGGATGCAAGACCACCTAGGAAGACCAGGTGCTGTAGGTGTAAAAAAAAAAATGTGTGTGTGTGTGTGTGTGTGTGTGTGTGTGAGAGAGAGAGAGAGAGAGAGAGAGAGAGAGAGAGAGAGAGAGAGAGAGAGAGAGAGAGCGCGCTTCATAGATTTGTGTGTCATCCTTGTGCAGGGGCCATGCTAATCTTCTCTGTATTGTCCCAATCTTAGTATGTGTGCCACTGAAGTGAGCACTTGGTTGTGTTGTTTTTTCCTTTTTTACTTCTTAATTTATTAAAGTTGTAATGTACATGTAGTTCAAGTAATTCTGTAAGGTTCATTTTCTGCTTTTAAAAGAGCATTCATGTTCATCTCTTTTAGCTAATTGGTGCTTATTCATGTCTCTAAATAATGCTTATATTGCTCCTTTTTTATTTATCAGGTTTAGTCATCATGTATTGATTGTCTTTCCAGCATGGAATAGGAGGATTTCACTTTCTTTTGCATTCCTGCACTCACCACTTACATTTATCCTTCCTCTTTTTTCCACTCATCCTCAGAACATAATTATCTCATAATTTTTAGTTAGGTCAGTATTTAGTTAGGTCAAATTATTATGCTTTCCTATACACTATGAAGAGCTGAGTTATGTAGCATATGATTATTTCCCCTTTATTTTGTTTTCTTCTAGAATATTCTTTCTGTATGCACTTGCAGAATTTTTTGTGGAATTTTCACTAATTTAAATGCAAGTTCCCTGCCAGTTATCTAAAATTTCTCTCAGGATGTACCAGTATAACAGCTATTCAATTTTTTCTTCTTGAGTATAGCTTTCTGACCTGTTTTACCCATCCAGACTCGCTGCTCTTCCCTTGATGTTTGATGCACAGCTGTTACTTTGAGCTCTCTCTTCATTGTTATGCTGAGGATTCCCTTTGCCATTTTGTCATGCTGAATACTGTTTCCTGTATCCCATGTCACCTTTCTTAATTTTTTATCATAATTTTGGTGAACACATTCTTCAATAGTTCTTTGAGAAAGGGTACATGTAAGGTAAATTGAATTGATTTATTCTTATAAAAAATTATCCTTCTAGATTTTTTCCTTGAAAAATATTCTACTAACAATACAAAAATAATTTATATGGTAAATAATTCAAACACTGCAAATAAAAAATCAAACAGAATGTTTCCTTTCTAGCCCTCATCCTTATCCTCCTCTAATCCAGAGGTAATCAATCTGTTGGTTTTGGAGCATGTTATTCAGGTATATATTATAAATATGTGTTTTTTATTTTTACATAAAGGGAACATAATGTATGCTGATTCTTTTTAAAATACTTCTTGGAGAACTTTCTATGTCAATATATATTGATGCTTTCTTGAATAATATGTTCAGATGAGCTAGCTCAGTGAAGATCATGCAAATAGCATTTTCTTGCTACCATTGTGCTTTTCTTTTCATGACCAACCATTCTTCTTGATTCATTCATTCAGCCAATAAATACTTACTGAGTGCCAATTATGTGCTAAGCCTTGTTTTAGAAGCTGGGGCTATACAGTGAATAAAACTTTTATTTTCGAGGTAGAGGGGAATGGTGAGATGCTTCCTAATGATGGAATTGAGTTCAGTTTAGTTAGCTTTTTTTCCTCTTGTGGAGTACAACTATCATACAATCAAGTCTCTCTCTGTCTCTCTTGCTATAAAACCATGAGCATTATAAATTGAGCTTTATAACTTGTATGCTACGAGAGCAACAGAATCATAGCCCTAAAATATAGAAACAGATTTTCTGAATGAATAAAGAAAATGTGGTATGTATGTATATGTGTATTTATTATATATGTGTGTATAAACATTATTCAATCTTAACAAATGAGGAAATTCTGACCATGAGAGGATATTATGCTAAGTGAAATAGCCAGTCACAAAAAAAAAACATATTGCATGATTCCACTTACATGAAGTATCTAAAGCAGTCAAATTAATTGAAAAAGTATAATGGGATTTGCCAGAGGCTGAGTAGAGAGGAAAACGAGAAGTTGTTTAATGGGCATAAAGTTTCACTTTTGCAAGATGACAAATTTCTGGAGATCAGTCACATAAATATGTAAATCTACATAATATTAAACTGCACTCTTAAAAATGGTTAGGATGGTGAATTCTACATTATGTGTATTTTACCACAATTAAGAAAAAAGATTTTCAGACAAACTACATAATGGGATATGTCTTATACTTTGAATATGGTGATTGAACTTACTTTTGGCTGGGTTCAGCTTTTGCCTGGAATCTATGACTTTTCCATGGTGTAAGATAGGGGTACCAGTGGACTGCCCTGGAAAGTTTCTTCTGATGGACCAGAACAATTAGTAGTTCCCCTTGCTGGGAGCAGCCCAGTGCTACTTTCCCTTTGTTTTCATTTCCATATCTCTGGGGAAGAGTTTCCTTAGTTATTTATAGTACAGATAAACTCTGAGACTGTTTCAGAATGCCATGGCCAGTTATGCACTTGGGAGCAGTGAGAAGTGGTCATATTATTTGCTCAGAATGTGCATTCTTTTTCAGGGTTTGCAGGCATATGCCTTTTCAAGGGCCTCCCTGTACATTTTGATTGAAAATGAAGATGTTTACTCAGTAGCATAGACCAGTGTTTTTCCCAGCCCTGGTTTGTCTGCATTTTTCTTGCTGGTGTTTGCTCTGTATATTGGCTATGGATTTTGAAATGGTCTAGGACCAGACAAGGAAGGGTCAAATATCCTCCGTCAGATTGCAACTGTGCTGTGTGTTTTAACTGGAAAGACCAGCCTGGTGAATTTGATTGTTCTTTTTCCTTTCACCTCTTCCTAAACTCTGTGTGGCCATTATACAGAATTTTCTTTCAGGCAGACTCAAAGCCCAGTGGGGTGAATGATTGTAGGCAATCAAAGTTCTCTCTTCGCTTTCCTATTGTGGACTTAGGGCTTCTTATAAATGGTCATTTTTAATGTGAGTAGCCACCTAGCATAGGAGAAGAAATATCCCTGTCTGTCAGAAACTTGTACTTTCTGTAGTGGGTGTACTTGGTGATCTTGGCAAAAACATACTCTCTTGGCATTTCCCACCCCCTGCTGTGTGTGTGAGTTTAACATTCTCTTTATTTTCCTAGCATCGGAGTATGTTGGGATATGAGCCAGGAGGTCCTAGTTGCCCACGCAAACCAAAGGAACTTAGGTTTATGTAAAACATTGCTTGTGATTAGAAGATCACAGAATCTGAAAATCATATGCTTTGGGGGAATGTCTAGCATATTCTTAACTTTCTCATTGATTTCCCTCAGTTGTGACTGAAAAAAGGAGCAGGATAAGGCAATTATAAACTTCTCTAGAAATATTATCAGGGAGGTAGTAGAGTAATGAAAGGGACCGAAATTCAGAAAAGGTCATTTACTGCTGACTACATGCCCTCCTGGCCTCAGCAAGTTTCCTCAGTGTCCTCATCTACACAGCAAATAGCCAGTATTTACTGGCCACCTCTTTTTAAGAGCTGCGAATGCATCTTGAGACAGAGATTCCTTTGAAAATCTGATGAGGGCAATAGTTTAGGGGCTGAAACACTCAAACTAGAGTGTGGAAACCCTGCCTGGTGAGGACTAAGATGAACTGGTTAGTGTAAGATGTGTCTATAAATGGCTCTTCACCTTCAGCCCCAGTAAACTGTTTCCAAGCTGGAATACAAGCCTCGTATTGTCATAGTGTTTTTTTTCTTTCCTTGTTAAAGAAAATGCAGACATACAGATTCCTTCTTGAATGTGAAACCTCCTTGTCTTTACATTTTATTGGTTGCTTCAAAAGATTTTTAAACATATTTTATGCGCCGAACAAAACACACTTGTGGCCTGCTTTCTGCCCATGCCACTCCTCCCTTTAAAAAATGTTAACAGGTTTATTGAGATATAATTCATATATCATATTCACACATTTAAAGTGTACAATTTAGTGACCTTTAGTATCTTCACAGAATTGTACATCTGTCACCACAGTCGATTTTTGAACATATTTATCATCTCCAAAAGAAACCCCACACCTTTTAGCTGTCTATCCCCACCAGTCCTAGGCAACCACTGATCTACTTTCTGCCTCTATAGGTTTTCATATTCTGAGCATTTTGTATAAAGATACTCAGTATGTGTTCCATTGTGACTGGCTTTCACTTAACTTAATGTTTTGAAGATTTATCTATGTCGTAGCATGGATCTCTACTTAATATTTTTGCGTTACTGAATAATATTCCATTATCTGAATACATTTGTCCATTCAACAATTCGTGGATATTCAGGTTATTTCTGCTTTCTGGCTGTTATGAATAATGATGCTACGAACATTTGTGTACAAGTTTTCATGTGGACATATGGTTTCATTTCCCTTGGGTAGATACCTAGAAGTGGACTTCCTGGGTCATATGGAAATTCTATGTTTAGCCTTTTGAGGAACTGCCAGACTGTTTTCCAAAGTGACTGTACCACTTTACATTGTTACCAGAAATCTACTAGGGTTCCAATTTCTTACTGTTCTCATCAACACTTTGTATTGTCTGACTTTTTGATTATAGCCATTCTAGTAGGTGTGAAGAGGTATCATATTATGGTTTAGATTTGCATTTCTCTAATGATTAATGATGTTGAGAACCTTTTCCAGTGTTCAATGGCCATTTGTATATCTTCTTTGCATAAATGTGTATTCAGATTTTTTTTGCGGTACTTATTTTTGATCCAGCTCTTGAGATTTTATCCTGAGAAATGCACGTAGTCACATCCACACAAAAGTTGTTATACAATTTTTAGGATTTCATGATTCTCTTTATCTCTCTGTGGGTCTGAGGGTAGCTGGGATTTTTCTGGGCATTTTATGTGCTTGATCTCATCCATGATTATCTACAAGGGACCTCATGGGATTTGCGTGGGGATCAGATATTCAGGAGAACGATTTTGTAAACCCTAAAGCACTATACAGCTTCAGGGATTGGTATAGGTGCAAGTTCTGAGGGTAAGTGACAGTGAAATGAAGTTAAGGGCATGAACTCCAGTCAGACTGTCTGTGTTTGAATCCCTGTGTCATTTTTATGAGCTATTATGTTCTCGAGCAAATTAATTTCTTAACCTCTCTGACTCAGTGTCCTCATTAGTAAAATGGAGATAATAACTTCACCTAATTCCCACATGCTTTTGGACAGAGTTAATATAATCAAAATGTTTTGCATTGTGCAGGTGGGTGCATAGACATGCTGAATAAATTGTTAACCTGCTGCTGTGGACTAAATGTTTGTGTCTCCCAAAATTCATGTGTTGAAGCCCTAATCTCCAATATGATGGCATTTGGAGGTGGAGCCTATGGTATGTAATTCAATCTTGAGGGTGGAGCCCCAATGAATGGGATTAGTGCCCTTATAGGGAGAGACATAAGAGAGAAGATCTGTCTGCCCTGTGAAAGTATAGGGAGAAGGTGGCCATTGTGAACCAGGAAGAGGGCCTTCACCACAACTCGATCATGCACAATTCCGATCATGAACTTTCAGTCTCCAAAACTGCAAGAATTAAATGGTTTTTTTTTCTGTGCAAACCACCCAGTCTATCATATTCTGTTACAGTAGCCCAAACTAAGGTACCTGCTATTAATATTATCTTATAGAATGGACCAGGTTATTATCTTACAGTGGAGCAGCTTGGTCTTTGAATATGAAAACATCTTTCTTCTTTCTGGAGAAAATACATATTCTCCATTGATCTTTTAAAGAGCCAAGGGGTTTTTGTAAATTAAATCTTAAAATCTTAGGAAGGAGAATTTTTCTCCCAGAAGAATTCAAATCTCTAGGGTACTTTTCAGATTCTTGGTCTAGATCAGTTAAGGCTTTCTAACCTTTGTCACCACTGTTAATGGTCTACTTTAAAGTAATTTTGAAAACAAAACAAACCCCCAGTCTTTGGTCTTATCTGGCCTAGAGAAACTCAGATTTTTAAGCATGCAATTTTGCTTTCTGGCCAGAGGGTCTAGAAAGTAGATATTGTTCAATAGAGAAGAAGGTCTAAAGTCTTAAAATTTAAACTCTAAAATTAGCAAGACTTTACAGACGGAATCTTTGTTCTTGAACAGAATAAAGAGACAAGCTACTCAGGCTCCTGTTTTGGTTTCTCACAGCCGCTGCCCTTAGAGGGAAGCCATTCTTGAGAAGAAACTCTTAGAGCAGAGACATTTCAGACAGAAATTGCATCTTGCTGGCTGGTATTTGGGTTCAGCAAATATCGAGCATGAAGAGCAAAGTGATAGAAGAAGGATTAGGAGCCACTTACCCTGAGGGAGCCCTTTGTGGTTCATCTCTGTGGAGTCCTCTTGATGTCAGAGTCTCTCCTTGAGTTTAATTGAAGGGAAAACTCTATAAGGTGTTAACCACCAGAGAGATTTTGAGAGTTACTGGGGTTCCAGTGTTATGTCAGGTTTGTTCTCTGACCTACAGATAATGATTTTTTGTATGTATATTTGTGGCCGGAGTTTGTTAAAGGAAAAACCTTCATGACACCTGACACATGATACATACAGGGACTACTGCAATATGGGTTTTGCTGTAGGGAAGAAAGATTGGGCTCAACTCGAATATAAGGATAAGTAGAGGTTTATAACCAAGGAGCAGAGTAGAGGTCAGTGAATGAAAAATGACTAGGAAAAAGCAATGAGGCTAGGGGGATTCTTGTTAGACCAACTCAACAGGATTCTTGTTGAAGTCAGTCCAGGGTGATTAGATACCAAGAGTGGGAAATTTTTACTAAACTTACTTAGCAGGATTCTTGTTACAACTGGACTAAGTGGGCCCAAAGACAGAGGCCACAACTGGGGCTTAGTCAGAAAGAGGAGTCAAGTCAGAAAGAGCCTGACTCAAGTTTCATCTAGGAGTTTTGTTAGTTTGCAGCTGGAAGTGGCTAAGGTAGAGCGTTCCTCTTTATAATGGAATCACTAAATATTGTGAGCATTTGAGTGACATATTCTTAAAAAAGATATGCTGCATTTCTTTTGTTTGAATCCTCTTTTATAATCTTTTTGGTCATGTCAAGGTCTCTTCCTTATGGATAGAATCTATATCTTCTCATTTTACAATAGCAGAGGAAATAAAATACAGGAGAATTGTTGTATTAACCAAAACCCAATGAAAATGGAAAGCTGTTCTGTAGCTTTGCTCTTCAGTGACTTAGCGAAAGCATTGTGAGGTAGTTATGTTCCCTTTTCGTTCTCAGACTGTATTAAAAGTATAGTCAATCTCCAAACAACAGCACTGGGACTTTGAAAATCAACAGCCAGAAATAAAAGTTGGGGAAATTTATCTTGGCAAATGATATCTCATATTTGCCAACCTCTGTTACTTACTGGGATTCTTGATCTCCCACTGACAGACTTGATTCTCAACTTCCTGGACTATCCTTGTTTTATTAAAACATATTTTTCTTCTTAGAATTTTAAGAGAATTAGTTATCTTGGATGTGATTTTATATTTCTGAAAAAAAAAAAAGTTTTGTACCTTACTCTAAATCTTTTAGCTTAAATTAAGATAAAAATCTTGAAGATTTCTATTAAGTTAAACATATTTTTAAAATTAATTTAAAAATATTAAAGAGGAAAATGAAAATCTTACATTAAGATATAAGATTTAGGGGAGGGAATATTCTTAGTGATAACTGGTAGAAATCTTTTGAAAAATTTTTTAAAAAATGAAAATAAATAAATTAATTTAATTAAAAAAAAAAAAAAAGACTCTTCCACAATTGTATACTGTGGAAACAAGTGTATGATACCCTCTGAGATGATCCTTGGTCAGATATATTTAGGGGAACAGTGGATAATTCTGGAGAGTCGCAAGACTTGCATGTGCTTATAGGGCCAGAAAACATTTTCTTTTTCTTCCATGTACCACCTTTATTCTGCAGGATATACTTTAGTAAATTTTGGTAAAATACTCCTATATGTGCCTAGAACTCAGCTAGGCACTGTGGGTACTACAATAAAGAAGACAATTCCCTATCTATGAGACTTACAAGGGTCTAAATAGGTCATGACAGTACAGTGCATGGGGCTAAACACAGAAGCCCCAGCAGCACATGAAAAGAGATCCTGCTTCAGAGATCCATAAAAATAGTTTCTAGATGGGTTTTCTAGAAGACACGATGTCTAAATTGATGGAGAAAGGAGAAAGGAGTGGAGAGGAGAGTAGTTTAGGAAAAGAAAAGTGTGTAGGGAGCACCACGAGATGAATTCAGAGAATGCAGAGTTGTTCAGTATATTTAGAATGTAAAGATTGTGGTAGGGAGGGGCAAGAGATGAGAGGAGAGAGAGAGAGAGAGCGAGAGCGCGTGCGCGCATGAGAGCCAGCGAGGGAGCAGACTTCAGATGTGGCAGTGGGCCATGAATCATATGAAGGACTTTTGAACTTTATCCTGTAGACAATGGGCGAACCACTGAAAGAAAGGTTTAGGTGAGAATATGTTGTTTACTCTTTCACTTTAAGAAGATTATGGGCTTTATTTAAGAATATATTGAAGAAGGGGAATTGAGAGGCAGACCAAATGGGACAATCTGGGTAAAAATTCACGGTGACTTTAGAATAGTGGCAATATAGATGCACAGAGGTAGGCAGATGCAAGAATTATTTTAAGAAACGGAATCACTAGGTCTTGGTGGTTGATTGAATGGGAAGTAAGGATAAGGAAGAAACAAGAATGGTGCTCTGGTTTCTAACTTGGACACCTGGGTACACTGGGAAATTCTTAGGGAGTAAAGGAGGGGGTATAGATTTTGGTGGGGGAAATGAGGGATACAGATTTAGACAGTTTGATTTGTAGTAAGACTCTCTTCTGTTTCTTTTTAAACCTGGTGAGGTCAATAAAGTAGGTTTTAACCCAGTTACCTGAGTTGCAAGTAGATGAATGGACATCCCAAAGGCAGTGAGCAAACCTTTGTCCTCTAACTTTTGTTCTTTCTCTACTATAACCTGCTACTTTTCAAAAATGTGTGACTTTCATAGAAAATAATCAGAAAACCAGCACTATTTTTGTTGAAGTCTTCTGGTCTTAAAGTTGTTTTTTAGCTGTTCAATATTCACATGCGTATTTTCAAAGTTCTGCTTGAGATTTTTTTTCCTCCTCCTAGAAATACTTTTTTACTTTCTGAACATTAAAGCCATTTTAGATGATTGAGGAGATTGTTGTTTTTCAGGAAATAAAGCTTTTTGTGTGTATTTTTTAAATTAGTAGTAGTATTTTTAAATAGAATGAATTGGGTCACTTCAAAATGCTTTTAGAAGGAAGTTGAGTATTAATAAGAAATACTGTGGTTCCCTAAAGCAATTAAAATGCATCATACTCAGTGTATTCTCTATTGTTTAAAAGTTTAGTAACTTGTACATTTTGCTTATAAATTTGTATGTTGGAGGGCAGCGTGGCAATATCTGAATTAACTTAGAAATTTCACTTTTAGGTTTTTATCCTGCAGATACATATGCACACGAAAAATCTGCTGTATATATTTTGGCTAGACAAATTATGGGACTTCCATACAAAGGAAAACTGGTCAGTCCTCAAAAGAATGAAGCAATTATATGTGTAAAAAGATATAAGGATATTCAAGTTGTTAATAAGTGAAGAAAAAGCAAGGTGCAGAATAGTGTGTATAATATGCCTCTATGCTTATAAACATGTAGAATATCTTTGAAAGACTGTCTTTAAATACAACAAACTATATATAATAGAGGTTCCTTTGTGGGAAGGAAACTGGATGGCTGGAGTACAAGGGTGGAAGGGAGTTTTAATTTTTCCCTGTCATCTGTTGTACTGTGTGGATTTATACTGTTTGCAAACCTATAAAAAGTTGTTCGAACCTGGCTTACATGTTCCATCAGCAGCGGAGTGAAAGCTTAGAATACAAGAACTAAGTGCAGCATTCTAACAATTATAACATTATAGCAAATCTGTTTTTTTTTTGTTTGTTTTTTTTTTTGTTTTTGGTTTTTTGCTGTGTCAATTAGGCACACAATTGTAAAAGATTTACCTGGAATGATTATAATTTATTATTTTTTAAAAAGTAAGTGGAGTGCATATTTCTAAGTACAACTAAAGGAATGCTCATGAAAATTTGCAGCTGGAAATTACTCTAACAACCCCTCAGGTCAATCACCCAGAGAGAACAGGATTTTACCAGTTTGCTGATAGAGATTTTTTACGAACTAGAGAAGAAAGGAAATTTACCTTGCTCTTCCTCCATCCTTCCTTTCTTTTCATTATACCTTGCCAGGACTTATCCAATTGCCCAGTGTTTCCCAATTACACTGACTCTTATCCTCCCCACCCCAAATCTTATTTGCTAAGTGTAGTTTGTTTGCAGTCTCTTGTATTCTGAGGCACACATTTTTTTGATCTTTAGGACATATACTTTACTGTGCTGTTGTACTGTAAAGTGCTGGTAATAAAAAGGGACACTGTGACTACATGTGTATATCTCCTATCTTCCTTTCTCTGGGTAAGCATGTGAAAGGAGAATGCTGAGATTTGCAGCCTTCAGAACTAAAAGGGCTATGACTTCCTAGAATACAGACAATAGGGTCTTGGGCAAAACTACCAAAAAGGAAAGCTTGTCATCTATTCCTTGCCTCTATCAGAAGAGAAAGAATTTTCTTCAAGGCTGAGCCTTCCTCCTTGTCCATACCACTTATTTCCCTACTCCCCACCCCCCAAAGTCTCTAAAGTCATATTTATTCTTTCTTGCATCTTCACTCTCTCTCTTTTTATTGGCTTCCTTATTATCTACAAAAAGGTCCAGGCTTTCTCAACATAAAATAAACTCTTTCAATGTTGCCTATTAAAGAGTATGGAGAGCTCTGGTGGCATTAGGTAGAACCTGCTCCTCCTCTGTAGAGGAGTAATAATAATTTATTTGTCACACAATTTTGAATATTATTCTAGCTAAAGTGCATAAAAGCATTTAGCACAGCCTTTGGCATATATGAAAGTCTACATTAATATTGGTTTTTGCTTTATATTGTTGATTTAGGGGCTATTGTGCTTCATATTGTTTCTCGCAAGGGTATCTTACACTAGCTGCTTCCTCTGTTTGCAACCTATTTCCTGAATCCCTCTCCATCTGTTTGTTCATCATGGATAAAAATCACCATCTTCCTTATTTTCTTTGCAGTATTAAACATATCTTCTCAGTTTTTATTTGAAACTTTCTACTTTTTTAATAACGCAAACTTTTTTTTTATTAAAGATAGAAACTTTCACCCTTCTCAACTTCAGGTATCATGTCACCAATCCTAATTAGTAATTCTCTGTTCCTTATTCCTGTTTCCAAAGATTCTTGGCCCTTTTCTTTATTCTCTGCTTCCCAGTGACCTCATGGCTTTTACCAGACCTTAAAATAGGTGTCCTCTGAATTCTCTTCTAAGCTGAAATCTCTACATTTCTAACCACCGTGGAATTCCATCACCATCTCTCAAAACCTTTGTCATCTTTCAAGGACTTTCCTAAATTCCATGTCCTCCATGAAGACTTCCCAAATATCTGTAGGCAGAAGGGATTTATCCTTTTATGGAATCCCAAGCCTGTTCTTGTACCATACTTGAGAGCTATTTATAAGTATAGATTCCTTTTGGTGTTGGTATTTGGGACATAGTTTTACTTGTTTTTATTAGAATAGTATACCAATAAAAGTATTTTAAAATGAATGAATAAATAAAGCTATTCTTAGAGTTATCAATATGTTAAAGGAAGAGTAGATAAACTGGTAAGAGTATATCTGCCTATGGGTTATGAAGGGCTGATCCTACACTTGTCATCCTTCAGTGACATCTTCAAGAGGGTGGATGTTGTAGACACTAAAATCAGCTTATGGTTAAAAATGGAATGCAGTCAAAATTGTCCTTCAAAAGTCCTTTATATTGCTCATATAGCATATGAAGAATTGATCTCTAATTGCTTTTTCTCTATGTTGGTACTTTCTTCAGCTGAGTACCAGATTAAATAGGGAATGTTGACTACAACACACTCATTGAGATGAGATACTTAGACTAAGACATGCCCAGAAATGACTGCATGTAGGCACTAGGGCAAGTGTGAGTGAGAGACAGATCTACTGTGAGACCTGAGACCAACTAGGCAGACATATAAATTAAAGATATTCAGATCCTGTCTCTCACTCATAGTTGCCTTAATGCCTACATACAGTTGCTGTGGGCAGCGGTTCTCCATGTGTGGTCCAGGGACCCCTGGGAGTCCTTGAGACCCTTTCAAAGGGTCCTGAAAATGAAAATTATCATAATGGTGCTAAGACATTATTTGTCCTTTTTGCTGATTCTCTCATGAGTGTATAGTGGTATTTTCCTGGGGTATATCAAGAATCCACAATATCTAAAAAAGCTATTAAAATGCTATTTTCTTTTCCAACTACATGTCTGTGTGAAGCTGATTTTCTTTATATACTTCAACCAAGATCACTTATTGCAATAGGTTGGATGCAGAAACAGATATGAGAATCCAGCTATCTTAAGCCAGATGGTAAAGATATTTACAAAAATAAAAGACAGTGCTAATCTCATAAATCTTAATTTTTTCCATAAAAATGTTATTTATGCTAACATGTAATAGGTTTATTATTATTTTAAATGAACTAATGAGTCCCAGTTTTAATTTCTAATATGTGAATATTGGTAGACATATAAATGAAAGATTTTTAGAGGTCCTTGGTAATTTTTATGAATATGAAGGAGTCCTAAGCCCCAAAAGTTGAACTGCTGTTCTTGGGTGTAATATACTTTTGAATATGGAATGGTAGTGAAATTGCCCAAACTTAAAAAAAATTTTTTTCTTTTTTAACCCTCTCTCTTATTCTTTTAGCAAAAATTTTGAATTTGTCTAAGTTAAATGTGTTTTTTATCATGATCAAATTTTAAGAAGTAAAATTTTGTTGCAGTGATCTTTCTGCTTTGCTTCACTGAAAAAATAGAACAAGTAATCTCCATTGTATATATAAATTTTACTGTGGAGGACATAAATAATACTGCCTTTAACTTTTAGTTCCTAATAAAGACTTTATTGTCCCAAAGGAGGGTGGGTTTCCTAAAAGACAATTATTTAAGAGTGAAGCGTCACTAATCACTCCTAGAAAAGATTTTTTGGACTATGTGTAATGCTAGTAAATGTTTTGGATAACTTAACAAGATATTTGCAGCATAAATAAAGACCATCTGCGTACATGGATAAATTTGTGTATATTTGACTGATTGGAAATTGGTGAACACTGAGTTTATTCATTTTGAAAATTTAAATATTAGAGTGGTTTATACAACAAATAAGCCCAACTTCAGTTAAACTCAGTGTTTTCTATCCAGGGGTAGCTGTAAAGAATACCCATAGGGACCTCCCATTTCCTTTTCCCTTCTTATCAAAGTGACTTAACAAGATCTGAATTTGTAAGCATTTTGTTTGCATATTTTATACCCCTAAAGACAGGATAAGGCTGAAGCATGTGTGACTTCAGAGGAAAGGATGTCTTGTCACTGCTATTTGAAATTGTATTTTTGGATGGACATAAGAGCTTTCACCAGTTTGGGGAGGGGAGGATCAGGGAATGAAATGATTTTACTTAGAACTTTTACAATATGCTCGACTTGGAGGTTCACTGTTGAGTTCTTCCAATTTCGCACTAGGCTCATAAACATTTTACTCATGTACTCATAAATTTATGTGATATAGAAATTCATTCTGAAGTTCTAAATGCCTTTGCTCAACAAGGGAGTATATGAAAATTAGTAAAATTTCTCACCTAAATGGGAGAAATGGCATTTTGGGGAATTGTGTTATTTACTTGACATTACATTTATAAAGACGTTACCAAAGCAATCACTACCAGCAAAATAGTGCTTACCTTTTACTACACACACACACACACACACACACACACACACACACACACACACACACACACGGAATGTTATTTGGTGTTCTTAAAATACTCCGAAATGCGGCCTCCTGTAAAGATCGTGTGGATGAAAAAGGGTTGTGTAATAAATCATAACTTCCTAACTGGGCAGGTTATGGTGCTCAGTCATGCTCCAGCCCTATAACTTCTTTTAAGCCAGCCCTGTTCCTTGTTTCGGTGCATCTAGGTTAACACATCTTTGAAATGTCAGAAGTAATAAGTACCCTTCCAAGGTGTAACCACCCTCAAAGAGAGCACATAATCTTAACTATGCTGTAATCCAATCCCTGCCTTGCTTTCTCCCACCTTCATGTAATCTTCTTTACCTTCCCTCCTTAAATTCAAATGCATAAAAGAAGTTGAAAAACTTATTCACTCAAGCATTTGAAATTTTGCTTCTAGCAACTGTCAGTTTGGTCTCAAACTCTTATAAAAATTCTCTATGGGTTTGGATGTTTCTTCCGTTGATTTTTTTTTTTTTTTTTTTTTTACTGGAAAACCAGTCAGGTCAATTCATGGCAGTGTTGGTGAACCAGATCCTTGGGTTTTGGTTATTTTAGGTTTAGATCCCCTTTGCCTATCCCATAGGATATCTCTGCAGAATGTGGACAAAACCATGCAGAAGACCCTGAGCTGACTTTTCCAAGTGGATGGACCAGCTTTGCATTGATGGAATTCCCCGAGCCAATAGATTGTATACTGTGGAAGTCTACTCACTCAGTTTGAAGAGGTCCTTACTCCAAGGGAAGGGCTGCATAGAGAAAATATCAAGTGTCGATGTGGAGTTTAAAAATATTACTTCTCTATTTGAGCCATTCTGGTGTTGTATATTAAGATAATGCCCTGTCTTGAAGTAGATTACAATAATTTTAAGAGAAAAACAACTGAATAAGTGCAATTAAGGATTGTGAGTACTGTGTTGTGTATAAGATAGTGAGACATAAAAGTGGGAGTTAAGTAGTCAGTTTTACCTGGAGTATTTGTTAGATATTAGTTTTTTCTTTTAGTTTAAGAAAATGCATGGCCTGTTTCTTGTGTACCTTTTCACTCCCAGTCACATAGCCTTCTGGATGTTAAAACATTCACATATACATTTGAATAATTTTTATAAAAAAATTAATGCCTCTAAGATTATGCCTTCTTAGAGATTCCCCTGAGAGAAAAATCTGTTATCTGCAAACCCTAAAAATCTCTAGTACAGGAATACTTTCAGTGAAGGAAGGGATTAGTTCATGTATAGCTACTGCTGGAGGATTAGTCTTTGGACATTTCTTTACACCCTTATCTCAGGCCTGAGATTGGATGTAAAATGTGATTATGTTTTAGGGTGATGCAAACTGACCAACACTGAGCCTGAGACCAATATTATTTCACTTCTCTGTCCTCTGCCATTTCCTCCTTCAAATAACAATTAAACAAAATCTCCCAGTATATAAAAAGACACCCAATCCATAAAGACTGCAGAAATGGCATAATCTCCACTGTCAACTACTGCCACCTTGACGATTTGCTGCTACAAATGTTATAAGACAGCATGTTGGCTATTTGTCCTACATAGATTGGGCTATTGAAGTAAGAAATGGGAGTCGTAAGCAGAAAGTTTCCAAGTTCTTATTGGCACAGGTTTCCTGTTTACACCTTTGGAGAGAAAATTTTATACATGGATTCCTGAAGTTCTATTTTAAGTGTGTTCATTTTTGTTGCTCATTCAACAGTTATTGGGTTGGACCCTGGGGCAACGGAAATGACTGAGCTTGTAGGAGCTGGAGTCAAATGGGGGTAGTGGACCTGTAAAAATCATTTAAAATATGAGAGGCCCTAGGTGGAAAGGTTTGGAGGTAAGGAAGTATTTTTCTCTGAAAAATTACATCAAAGTTAAATTCCCAGGCCACCAAACAAAGCTAATTTCACCTTCAATATTACCATTATTGAGACTAAGTCCCAGGGAGAATTCTAAGACTTTATTTGTTCCTTTCAACAGCCGTATGAAGTATTATTATCTCCATTTTTAAAAGATGAACAAACAGGCATGAAGAAACTTGGCCAGATAGTCCTACTAGAGTCATCTATCTAGCCTTATGAAAGAACAGAGTAGTTGAGCACAACTTGCTTAATTTGTATATTTAGGCTCTGTAAGAACCTCAGAACCTGTAAAGAATTTTAACAAGAGTTTATTTGAGCCAAGACTGAAGATAATTGCTGGTAAGCAAGATCTCAAATATTCCTAAGAGTAACAGTTTTACATTTTGTTTTTTTTTTTGTTTTTTTTTGTTTTTTGTTTTTTCTTTTGGGGTGCATTTGGAATTAAGAAAGGAGGTAAGGAAGATTACCTGAAGGTGGGAGAAAGTAAGGTGGCGATTGGATTCTGGGATAGTTAACAAGATCATGAGCTTTCTTGAGGGTGGTTGCTTCTTTTTTGAGGGTTTGAAAAAAAATGATTACTCTGGCATTTCAAAGGTATGTTAACCTAGATCCACAAGAGCAACAGAAAGGATTTCTTAAGGCAAAGATGTACCTTTTACTATAAAAGCAGTTATGTGCTTGGGGTGTAACTACCCACCATGACTTTCCCAGTTAGGAATTTAAGATCAGATCACTCTGTGAGGTTACTTTCCTTAGAACCCCTTTTCGTCCACAACTTCTAAATTAAGGACCTTATTTGGAGCTGTTTTTAATAGATAATTGGTACACATGAAGTTTAATGGTATTAATTTATTAATATAAATTGTCTCCTTTTTATTTTAAGTGCCTTTAGAGCTTGTCTTATTTGCTTTTGAATCCCAGCATGTAACATGGAGGCCTATCCCAAAATATTTGTTGAATGAATTCAAATATTTAGAAATTCAGAACTATTCAAAGACCTACTAACTCCCCCGTGACACCTTTCTTGGTGCTTTGCAAAAATTAGGTACTTAATAAAAGTTTGGGGAATGAATAAAGGAAATTGTTAATGTTTTTGAACAGGGGACAGGTCTTGCTGATTCTAAAAGACTGTCATTTCTTGTTATATAATAAATAGATTTTGAGTTTAGTTTGTTCAGTTCATTCTAACTTCTGTGACTGGATTTTTCTAGATTTGTACATTTTTAGTGTTCTACCAATTTAGTGAATGTCTTTTAATATATAAAAAGGTTGCTGACTATGCAAAGGGAATAAGAGGGGGTGAAATGATTTAAGTAAGACCACTGTGGACTAGATCTGGGTTGTCCTTGTAGATATGTTTAAAATGCATGGTAATAATATCTGTGTCCTCGCCCATTCCCACTTTTGCTTAACAAGATCTGGCCTTTGAATGTGCTGCTGACCTAAATATAAAAGGTCGTTTAAAGTTACTGAGAACACTTCAAAAAGTTCTATTAGACTTCTAAGTTAGCCAAATATCTGAACAGAGAGTTATTAAATTGTTTGAAATATATTGTCACGTTTCAGGCAGGACAAACAGTAAGAAATTCTAGAGTACCTGCTCAGATGGCCAAAGTTTCTTTTAGGGTGAATTTAGAAATTATTTTTTTCTTTTAGAAACTTTTGTTTACCACTTAAAAATGCATTTTATTGTCCCCAGATGTTTGGATTCCTCTCCTTATGAAATCTCTTATGATAAGCAACATAACAGAGACAAAAGGAAACAAAGGAGTGCCATAAAACTTAACTATAGAAATAGCATTTCATTTCTCCTGTGGCATTCCATTGCATGCTGGCACCTGGGGCAACTGCCTGTTGAGGGAGAAAAAAGCCCTCTTTTGAGGGAAAAACTCCAGATCTCAGATAAAGAAAGGCATTTGACCTCAACCCAAAAGGAGGGAAGTCTGACCTAAGAATGTTTCACAGTCAAGGAAACAGCAGTCCATGGAAGTGGTGAGCACAAAAAAGGCTCTTTAAGTACCATATCCAGTTATAGGGGATGCTGGATCATGAGGGTGAGGCCACTTTAGATCTTGTTCAGCTACATCCAGATATGTTAACCTAAAAAAACAAAAAGACCTTTCAAAGTGAGAGGCAACAGGCATTTTATTTGAGAGCAATAAGAATAGCTATTCAGGAACACTACTTTGAAATGCCTTTCATTTTTAGGTTAACAATACATAGTTCTATTCTGTAGTGAACAGTTATGTTTAGGGTTGGTGCATATTGAATAAGGTCTATGAGTTTCATATTGAAGTATGTAAAGGATTCCATAAGTGGTTCATTTGTAATTGAAGGGGAGGAAAAGCTTTTCCTCCATTCTCTTAAGTTTGATAGCTGGGTCTATAAAATAAACTGGCACAACCAGCAGACTAGATACACAGGAGAAAATATACACAAATTTATTAATTTTTAATGTTATGTGTACAGGGACATTACAAGAAAACAAAAGTAAATACTCCCCCTCCTCCACCCCTAAGAAAAAGATGAGCTTTGGGAACTTAGTGCTCTCTTAGTAAGGGGAAGGAGTGGGGAATGTAGGCAATTTAGGGGAGAGTAATGATTTTTTAAGGATGGGCCCTTAGAAGAATAGATGGGAGATAACGATAGTTTGTGACAAAGTTTGTCTGGTTGTCACTTCTAGTATCTTCCCTTGTGATAAGAGTTAATCTTCACTGGTTGTTGAAACTTTCAGGGAAGAAATTCATGTTAATTGAATTCCTTTTGGAAGATCTGTCTTTAGGCAGATAAGGGGAGTTCAGAAAAAGCCTCTCTGCGTTTGCTCTTTTTCAAATATCTACATCTCAGAATAATCCATATGTCAAAGTAGGATATTTTTGGATAGCATATCCTGAACTCCTTCATAATCATTTGGGAACCTATGGACAGTGTGATAATGAGGTTCCATAGCTGGATTTATAATGTGTTTTCTCGCCCAGTGTGTTTCCTTCAACCGTAAAATGAGAATAGCTTTAAGAGTGAGAGAGGGGACTGCACTAACATAGAGTCTGAAAAAGCCCCCTTGTAGAATCTGGCTCACTGCCCATTTATCACTGCTCTACACATATGTGTGTATCATGGATAAAAAAGGGGTCCTGTGATAAGATTGATAAATCCAGTGAGGGAAAGCTCCTCACAGGGTGATCTGATCATAAATTCCTAACTGGACAGGTCATGGTGGGTAGTGATATCCCAGACATATAACCCTTTTAGTAAAAGATTTATCTTTGCCTTAAGCAAGCCCAGACCATTGGCTTGAGGATGGGGAATAATTCTTGGTGGATGTTTTATTGGTCAGGAGATAAGTCTCAGTCTTCTGCAAGTCAGGCATTTACAGAAAATCAGTCTCTCAGTTCTTAAGTTCTGTTCTTCTGAGGGCACGTACATTCTCCATTTTGTATCCTTCGGTTCCATTTTCGATTGAAACTTTTTTTTTTACAGACTCTTGCTGAGGTTGCATTTCTCCTCTGATACTCTTTCCAGCATCCTGTGAAGTCTTAGTAAAAGTAGGACTTAATGAATGAGAATTTTGAAGTTTGAGAGCTTGATATTCACTCTATAGGATTATGGCATAAAATTTAAACATGATTTTTATAGCAGAATTAAGAGAACACATCAGTTATATTTTTATTTCCTTGTTAGAGTTTGTGCATTTAGGGATCTTTCACTTAAGATGAGATTATGGACCAGTTAACTTTGTGAATATTTTTGTGTACACATTTGCTTTATTCGTGTCTATGTTGTTTGTAATAAAAGCCAATAAATGCTTAGCCTGTTTGGGGTTGGTATTGGCATTTTAATTAGTGTTCATAATATCTAAATATATCTTGCCTACCTGAACTACTGTGGCTACACTGTTTGCTCACTTAATTAGAATATAAAAATAACAACACTTTCTATTCAGTCCCAGAAATCCTGGATTGAAGGAGTGTTCGACAAGAGAGAATGTAACAAAATCATACCCAGCTCAAAAGACCCTCACAGGTACAATTTTGAATTGCATTTTTCTTTTTAAAGCTATAGTACTTGGAGGACTGTTTGTGGAAACTTAGGGATGTGACTTGTTTAAAGAATTTGATAATATCTATAAAGTTAGTATTTATTTCAATTGATGTTTGTTTTTCTTGTCTTTACAAAATAGTAGATGATTATTATCAAAATTACTACCAGATTTTCTGGTAAGTACAGGGACCTTGTCAATTTTGTACCTCACTCCAGCAAAAGGGCCTAATACAGTGCCTCCATACAGTAAGCTCCTGAGAAATGTCTGTATAATGGCGATGAAATATAAAGGAAAAAAAAGTCCATCAGAATGTTAACATCCCGATGGAGCCAATGCTAATATTATGGTAGATTTTGCTCTGTTGTTTTATCTTTGATGCTCTTGTTCTTCTTAGTGGGAGGATAGATATCAGGGAAATAGCTAGTTCTACATCCATGCCATCGAATTTGGCTAAAAAATGTACAACTTCTATATATTGAACGTTCAAATTATTGTGAATGTTCCTTATTCCCAACTAAAGTGTTTGGAAAATAGTAACTGAAATATCTCAGGACACTGCTCAGATTATGCTGACAATCACATTTAGTTCCATTTTCTTCCCATAGGGTTTGCTTGATCGATATTGGCCATTTAGAAGGATCTGAGTTTGACTACTTTGATTTTTTGACAACCCCTCACCCCTCCCTTTTTTTTTTAAAAACATTTTTTTATTGACAACCCTGTGTAGGCTCTATTTATAGAACAAAATTCAAAACAGCAGCCAGTGAAAGATAGGGGTAGGATGGGTTACGAAAAATTCCCCAGGGTGTTTGAGCCCGTGAAATAAGATTGGGTGGGATTGCCCTTGGGGAAAAGAAATTGAAAGGAAACTAGGAGAGCAGCACAGTTGACACTTGAACAACATGGGTGTTATTTGCAGCGATCGCCTGTGCTGTCAAAAATCTGCGTATAATTTTTGATTCCCCTAAAACTTAACTACCCTCGGTGTCTGAGGGAGTTTGGTTCCAGGACCATTTTGGATACCCAAATCTGTGGATTCTTAAGTTTCTTATATAAAATGGCACAGAAGAATGCAGAATCAGCCTTCCTCCTTCGTCGGTTCCAAACCTTGGATCAAAAATACTGTTGAATCCCCAGATGCGAACCCTAGGGATATGGAAGGCTGATTCTATACTTATTGAAAAAAATCCATGTATAAATGGACCCATGCACTTAATATCTATGTTGTTCAAGGCGCAACTGTATTTTAGCTAGGGGGAACCACTCTATTTTTAGATTCCTTTAAGTACTTGGTCTAATATTCATTTGAAGTTTAGCGGTCACAGTTGCTTACGAAAGGTAGCATGGTGAGGTTAGTGAAATTCTAGTTCGTGGGGAATGGCTAAAAGTGTTCCTTGCCTTTGTTAAATATTTACTAGTCCTACCCTCATTGAATTACCTGTGGCTTGTTAGCCTTGTGATTAGAAATTCTCATTTTACCTGCTTATAAAATGTTTATTAAATCTTTTATGACATCCTGTAATGTGATGGTAGCTGCAATGGAAGGCAGTCAGAGCTCAGGCATCTCATACTGCTCTATACATGGAAAATCATCTTCATAGTCACCTTGAACCTCATGAAAAGTGATAAACTATAGGTCATTAGCCCATAGACTCAAGGAGAATATCAATGATCATAATTCCATGAATGGTCCAAGGTATACTACATTTTATGAGAAAAAAATCAATTTTTGTGTGATTGTAAAAAAGTTAATGGATGATTATGGCTGTTCCTCCTATGCCAACCTTTTTCTTAGAGCCTCGTAAAATTTTCAAAATTGTAGCTTTCATGCAGTTTTCTTCCTTATGGTACACAGGAAAAGGGTGGTACTTCACTATTTTAAATTTAGATAAAAGTTTATCTTTTGTTGATTCTTTTTGTAGTTCCTAATAAACAAATCTGATAGACTTGATTACATGGTCTTTTTCTTTCTCTTTTGAACTAGTTGAAGTGAAACTTCTGAGAAAAGACATTCCCAAAAGGCTAGGACAGGAAGAAATGAAAGGCCTGAACATTCATTTCTGAATAATTTAGAATGACTCTCATTCTGTAAACACTACCTTTTCTTTCACTATTTTAATTAGAGTTCTCTTCTCTTCCTCACACCTCAAAAGCGATCACTGATGACCACAATACCAACCCCCAAATCCAGAAGCTTCTTTTAAAACATAAAAAAGAATGATTAAAAATAATACAAACTGGGTGGCCCCATAATGTAGTGGTTAGCAGTCTGCTTTACACACAGAAGGTCCTGGGTTCGCACCCCAGGTGGAGCCACGGAACATGGGGGGCAGGTGTGCCAGGCTCTGGGTGCATGCAGGCTGTGAGCCTGTGGGCGGAGACGCCCCACCTTCAGAGATCCAGCTCTTAAAGGGGAAACGGCAACATCCATAGGTCAGGAGTGGAAGTGTGTGTGTGAGGGGAATTAAAGAAGGGGGGAAAAGTAATACAAACTATCCTTTCATTTGAGAGTGTTGTATGCTTTGAAAATTGTTTGTATATGTATATTTTCTTTCTTGATTCTCAAGAAATCTGTGTTATATTCATAGTATAAATTATAATAATTAAGCTACCATTATGCATACTGCAGTGTATCAAGTACTGTAAGATACTTTTCATGTATTATCTCAGATAATCCTTTTAATAACTTTATAAGGCAGATATTATTTTTAGACGTGAAAACTGAGGATTAGAAGAATAGTGAAATCAGCAAGGTTTAAATCCAGATATTTTGAGTCCAAACTCAGAACTCTATTAATTAGATCACAGTTGCTGTCATTTGATAACTGACATTGGACTGTTTGGGGAATGATATATGAGTACTCAGCAAACCCTGATTTCCAGACAGTGGAAGATAATAGATATTTACTACAAAAGCATTAAATATGTTTTCAAATATATTAGTAAATGAACACATTTTATTTCTTTAATTTAGATGTACTTCAGGATGCCAGGTCTGCCAGAATTTAATCAGGTAAGACTTAGATAAATAACATCTTTTTAACTTTTAGGCACACTGTCTAAAATTCATTGGGATAGTTTTTCACATCTTGAATGACTTAATGAAAGCACTTTATTGGTGCATCCTATATACTTTTCCAAGGGAAGTTTTAAAAAAGAAATGTGAGAATGTGAGATTTTTTTTGGAAGGAGAATGATTATTTAAATGTAATAGATTACATGAATTACTGAGACATGTAAATAGCTAAGGCCTTTGACAAGAGCTGCTACCAATTGAAATACTTATAAAGCATTGAATTTTCATTTTACTATCTTACATTTTAGTTGGATAATGAAGATGCTTTGTGCATATACAACACTGTTTTTGATGTATAACTTGTAAGTCACATACATACCAAAGTCCAAGTCTGATACTAATTCTGATGTGTTTTTTTTCCCCCAACACCACTGAGTAATTAACTCAATTCTTTCACTATCTGTCTGGAGATCATGTCCGATCTCATATGTTAAGAGCTCAAGACTACCCCACACCCCCCAAATCCCCACTTCAGATACATTTGAAAGTCCAAGTTTTCACCTGTGCTTCTGACCTATGGGCTACAGATTAAAGGTTTACATGACCCCCTCCATAGTTCAGTTAATTTGCTAGAGCAGTTCATATAATTCAGAAAAACATTTGCTTATGTTCAATTTCTTATAATGCATATTAAAGAGGATACAGGTGAATAGCCAGCTGGAGGAAATATATAGGGCAATATAGGTGGGAAGGGGTGCAGAGATTTCCCGTCCTAAGTGTGCCACTCTCTCAGCAGCTCCATGTGTTCACCAATCTGAAGTTCTCCAAACTCTGTCCTTTTGTTTTTTTCATGAGTGCTCCATTACATAGGCGTGATTGATTGAATCATTGGCCATTGACGATTAATTTAACTTCCAGCACCTTTATTACTCTTATCACTTAGGAAATTCCAAGGGTTTTAGGAGCTCTGTGCCAGAAATGGGGATAAAGACCAAAAACGCTTTTATTATAAATCACAATATCACACAAGATTATGGGCAAAAATAACTCTTTAGGACTATTTAGTGCAAATTTTAATAGTGACTTGCATTTTAAACTGTGTATTAGTAACTCTTTTTACTTTTTGCTTTTGTAAGTGGGAGGAGAGGAAGGATAGGGTTGCTGGGTGCATCGGTCCACTCAGGCTGCCATACAGAATACTATAAACTGGGTAGCTTACACAATAGACATTTATTTTCTCACAGTTCTGGAGGCTGGAAATCCAAGATCAAGGTGCTATTGAAATTGGTTTCTGATGAAGCTTTTCTTCCTGCTTTGCAGTCATCCACTATACACTTGCTGATAGAGAGTTCTGGTGTCTGTTTCCTTCCTGTAAAGACGCTAGTGCCCTATGATTAGAGCCCCACTCTCATGATCGCAATTAAAATTTATTGATGCCTTAAAGGGCCTCTCTCCATATATAGGCATATCGGAGATTAGGGCTTTAACATATGGATTTTAGGGGACACGATTTAGTCCATAACACCATGGGAAAACTTCCTATTTTTCTAACCTCTTTTACCTTTCCCTCAGATTTTTTTTTCTCATTTTAGTAATTATTTAAAATTTTGTTAAAATTCAAAGCAAACATAAAAGTATACTGAAGTGAAAGGTTTTATTTATTTCTCCTACTTTTTTCTTGAGAACCATTCCCTGTCAAGACTCTCTCAAACTTATAACCTTCAGAAGTAACTAATATGAACAATACTGGAAACGCATCTATCTTCACTCTATCCAGAAATTAAAAAAGAGTTAAAACTTAAAATTTTTGTTCATAGTTAGGACCTGGTTTGATTTTCTTTTTTTCCATACAGAGAGCCAAATGTCCTAATATCAGTTGCTGAGTAGTCTGTTCTAGGCTCATTCATTTCTGATGTCACCTATCTTATGTACTAAATTTCCATATATCTACGGCTCTGTTTCTGAGCTTTCTTTTTAGTATTATTGATCTACTTCTTCTGTTCCTGGTAAATGCCACTACGTTTCATAATTATAGCTTCAGAATATATCTTTATACCTGATAGGGCAAGTCCTCTATGCTTTATTCTTTTTTTAAAAAATTGTCTTTTGGACACTTTTATACATCTATGTGAATTTTGGAATCACTTTGTCACTTTTAAGATTTTGATGGATATTTTATGTAATTTATAAAAACAGTTTGGGAGAGAATTGGCAGGAGGCATCTTTATAAAGTTAATTCTCAAGGTGAGAATCCTTTGGTACTTGTTAGTGATATATAATTTGGGACTTCTGAAAGTTATAACTAAAGGGATGGACATGGGATCTTTTAAATTTAATTTATTTTTTTCAATTTGGGGGATGATGAGGTTCTTTGGGGCCACCTTCATATAATTTAATGAACTGGAAAAAACTAGAATAAAACTATGTAGACTCAAATCAAATGCACAGGCTAGAAAAATCTTTAGAACAAAGTGGATTCAAATGGAAGACCAGTTGTATGAAGAGTAGTGATTTATCTCTCCAGGTGTGAATTATAGTTGCCTGCACTAGTGTTCTGTTTAGAAAAAGCCACAGCGAGATGCATTATTCAGTGAATGAAGAGATGCTTTTTTATTTTCAAGAGTGATCAGTGCTCCAAAAGATGACCAGATGGAACATTTCTCACTAGCAGATTCTGATTATGTATATTTTGTATATTTGGGGTTATTCCTCTTCCTTTGAATCAAGAGCCCCTTCATAAAGAACCCCTCCATTCTCTTACTACTTGTTATTTTTTATCCTGTTTCCTTGCTTAGGTGGACCCTATCATTTGTACATGTTCTTATGTTGCTTTCTACACTCAAACAAAAGCCTGAATTATTTATGAAGCTGAATAATAATCTTTTTGTACGTAATACAATAGGTATATGATCTGACATATTTGATGCAAATAATTTTCTTGGTCTTCAGATATATAATTTTTCATTGCAGAAAGTTTTGAAGTTCTACGTATTCAAATTTTAATTTTTCCCTCTGATTGTTCCTAATTCACTGAAGATGAGAAGCTTATTCTTTCACAAATATGATGAGTATTATATTTTGTTAGTTTGTATGTAGATTTAGTTTTAAACGATTTAACCTTTTAATATACTTAGTTTATTTTGTATAGTAGAAATTATGACTATGAATATGAAAGTTTCCAAAACTGCTAATTATTTGCAAGAACATTTACTAAATTTTCTTCCCTTTAAAATATTACATATATTAATTTATTATTAATTTATGTTGATAGTTAAGTTTCTTTCATGGCTTTTTTCTCATGATAGTTCTATGTTTACATAGTTCTCTGAAGTTGCATATATTTTTTGCATTGATTACATTCCTTCCTTTTGATGTACCTGTGTTTTACATTAGGACATTTTCTTACTCTCCTTAAGTATTGCATGTTAGAAATTTTTAGTTGATATGAAATAAACCATACACATTTAAAGTATGCAATTTGATTTTTCTTTTAACCATTTTAAGTGTGTAGTTTAGTAGCATTAAATATATTCACATTGTTGTGTAACGACTCTCTGGAACATTTTACCTTGTAAAACTGAAACTCTATGTCTATTAAACAATAACTTCCCATTAGCCCCTCCCCCAACTCATGGCAACCACCATTTTACTTTCTTTCTCTGTATACGTGACTATTCTAGGTACCTTATATAAGTGGACTCATACAGTATCTGTCTTTTTGTGACTGACTTATTTCAATTAGCATTAACTTCCTCAAGGTTCATCACAGGATTTCTGTTTTTTTTTTTAAGGCTGAATAATATTCTATTGTGTATATATATATATATATATATATATACACCACATTTTTAAAAATCTGTTTATCTGTTGATGAACATTGAGTTGCTTCTGCCTCTTAGCTATTGTGAATAATGCTGCTGTGAACCTGGGTATACAAGAGATTTTTAGTATTTTTTTAAACATTCTCCCAAATGATTCTAATGTGCAGCTAAGGGAAAGAACCACTGAGGATGTTTCTAAGCTTAGAAGATTATTCAGTGTTAAAAAATCTAATACAAATCTTAATGTGAAGTTTTAAAAATTATTAATATATTTCATCTAAACATTACCCTAGAAAAATATGGAAATACTACATCTATTTTCTGTTCTGAAATTGTATGTTTTCTATTTTGAAATTGGTTTTTATCCAAAATTTAAGGTGTTGCTGTGGGCGATTAATTGGAGACCATCATGGGATAGATTATGCCTGGACCATCTCTGCTGCCAATGGTGACAAAAATGAACAATGGTCTGTTGAAAAGCACACATTGAAAAGCCCTACGGATACTTTTGGAACTATTAATTTCCAAGATGGAGAACACATCCACCATGCCAAGGTTTGCTAATACCCTACATTATTTTGCTGGTTTTTAACAGAGGATACAACTCCAAATTGTTTCTCCAAATGTAGATGATCAGATGACCAGATGTTATTGCAGAAATAAATCCACATTATTGACCTCTTCACAAAAATGACCTGACCCTTCTCTTTCCTTTATGTCTGAGAGGCATTGTTCCTTTTCCAGGTGTGTGTGGTGTGGCCAGGTCTTTATTTGACTGACCTCTTTCAGCAAGCTTATGCTGTCTGTGGAAGAGACTGGCTTATTGCTCTTAAGACAGTTGCCAAAAGGCTGGTCTTAAGGAGTACAGAAAGTTACTACCACAGAGCAGGCTTTAGCTGAAGCATGGCCATAGCAGTTACTATTCACTCGTGGCTGTTCCTGCCTGCTGTGTCCTTGTGAGAGCCTCTTCTCAGGGAGGAAATGACGAAATTTCTCTCTGAACCTCCGAATGAATCATAGTACTGGGTTCTCTAGGCCAGTTTCTCTGCTGTTCCTAATATGGTGATTTTGCATGTAATTTGCATAGTATTTGCAGGTCTATCTCTCAAGTGTTTCTCTTAAGCTTGTTCACCACCTGCTGCATTATTAGAGGCAGCATTCCCTGGGGAAAATAGACAGGGCACCCACATCAGGAAAGCTCAGAATCAGCTGTACACTGGAGTATGACCATTGGTTGGATGGTTTTGCAACAATTCTTAATAGTGCAATCATCATAAAGTTTCATAATATGGTTCTACAGTAACCTGCATTTCCAGTTATTACTCCTTTTGCATTTAATGTTGTATGTTGTTTTATTTAGTTGGCAGGAAAACAGCCCTTATTCTCTTCTCCAATCCTTTTTGGAAGCTTATATGTAATTTTTTCTTTTTGTTACATTGACTAGTCAAAGATATGACTCTTTTGTGAAAAGTATTTATTTTGGAAAAAAAATTTTCTGAGGGATAATTATTTATAAAGGAAATTATAAATTAAATGTAGATGCTCCTGGATCTTAAATTATGCAAATATGTGTGAAATGGTCAAGTAAATTAAAAACCATAGCATTTATGAAAGACCATATTTCACCTATTTTTAAAAACTTTTTTTTAATGAATTTCCTGGAATAGTGATTTTTGTCACATTGAAGTATATCCGCCTCACCTGAGACCTTCTCAAGAATATTGGTGGGCCAACCTTGAAAATCAGAGGAAGGCTTCCTACCAAGGCTTGTAATTCCCAGAAGGAACGTAAAGGGGGTATGGGATCTTTTCAAAGTAAATATTTCCATTATACAAAGATGAACTTTTAAAAAGGTCTTGGACACTTCCTTTCAAGTTTTGGCCATTTCTATTGATTTTCTGTGTGTTTATTGTTATCTGGAATATATTTTTCACTATTTTATGTCCATGTCTATATGCTTATCTTCCAGTATATTAGAACTTCTTATGATACAAAGTTGGAACATCTGTTACATTTGATGTTGAAAGTGTGGAAGATGGAACTGCCAAAGCTGGTGATTTCTGTCCACGGGGGCATCCAGAGCTTCAAGATGCCCTCCAAACTTAAGGAGATCTTCAGCCAAGGTCTGGTCAAAGCTGCAGAGACAACAGGAGCATGGATAATAACTGAAGGAATTAATACTGGTAAAGCACACTTCCTTCTAACACACTTTTTTTTTTTTTTTTTTTTTTTTTACTGTATATCAAGCAGTATGGCACCTAATCTCTGCTCTGCAATGCTCCCAGGAGATGTGGTAACATGAGGGAGAAAGATGAAAAGTGTATTGACTGGAAAAAAAAACAAAATCCTGAAGAACAATAGATCTTTCCTGGAATGTGTTTTCACTATTGTTAAAATATGCTATTTTAACATAACTTCTGGTAAAAGTTTCAGGCAAAAAAGAAATATTCTTTCATGGGCTTCTGACTATGGTGAGATTACATGAAATATGGAAGCCATGCAAGTGTGTAGTATGTGGGCATGGACATGAGCTAAACTCGCCATGGTCGAGTTCCCAGGCATTGAAAATCAGTGAGGCATGCCACAATTGCATTGACTATACTGGGCATAAGGAGATAATTAACTACATAGTTGTCATTTCACTCATTGTATCACTGACTCTTTCGTACTCCTTGACATCTGACATTCAGGAACTTTATAGTAGCCTTTGAACCTCTAACCCTACTTTGCATTAGTATTTATGAATTGTCTACCCATTAGAGAATCATGTGGGGGCTTTAAAAAATACATATGCACAGACTCTACCCCAGATTAATTAGAGTTTTTCAGGGTGGAGCTCCTGAAAGGTGTCTAGTGTACAGCCAAGGTTGAGAACTAGCAACTTCATAAACCCTCCTCTCTTACCAATCTGTTACTAACCTATTATGATTCTAACACCACTTCAGATGTATAGGTTCTTTCTCCACACCAGGCAGTTCTTCAATAGCAGCAGGGTGTCCTACAATTCAACTAAATTCTGACACTCTGTCTGGAAATAACATTGGATTCTATGGATTAAGGGCTCAGTCCCACAAGACTGTCCCCATTTCAGATGCCAGGTACAAGTCCAGGTTATTACCTATAGCTCTGACCAACTGGCTGTAAGTTAGAGATTCCCATGACCCCCTCTATTGGTTTAAATAATTTTGCTAGAGTGGCTCACCAAACTCAGGAAACTAGTTTAGTCTCTTGATTACCAGTTTGTTATAAAAAAAAAAAAAGTACATAACTCAGGAATAGCCAAGTACAAGACACACATGGGACCAGGTATGTGGGAAAGGGCACAGAGCTTCCATGCTCTCTTCACTTATCTACATGTTCATTCATCTGGAAGCTCTCTAAATCCTGTCCATTTTGTTTTTATGGAGGCTTCATTACACAGGCATGATTGATTAAATCATTGACCATTAGCGATTGAACTCAATCTTTGTCTTTCCTCCCCAGAGGTTTGGGGGTAGGATTGAAATTCCAACCCTCTAATCACATTGTTTCCTCTGGCAACCAGCCTCAGTCTTAAGTGTAGTCCTAAAGTCACTTCATTAAAGTACCTCTGTCACTCACCTCTCTTAGGAAATTTCAAGGGTTTAAGGAGCTCTTTGTCAGGAATAGGACAAAAGCCAAATATCACACTGTGTGCGGCTTTTCATCTTCCTTTTATTTCTCCCTCTTTTGACTTTTTATTTTGATTGGCCCTAGCCATTGTTTTCTATTAAATTCAGCTCATCCTTTAAGATCTATACTAGATGCCAACACATCCATGAAGCATCCTCTATCTCAACTCACTTTCGTCTTTTATTTTCTGTAGCGTTAACTGCGTGGAGTACTTGTAGCATGTCTATGTTTTGCTTTACAGGTTAGGATGAGTCTGCAAATTAGATCTTTTTCCTCATTGTGAGGGCCTACATATTTGCTAGGCATTGAAAAACATGTGTTGATTTAACAAATCATTTCTTCTGACTGAAAGGAATGAAGGAAACAAATGATTGAAAAAACAAAGCAAAATAAAACCAAGGGATTTAGCCTGTCACTAATGGGTAACTTGGTTGTTTCTCTTGTACCTTTTATTGAGATAATTATTGTTTAACATTCTTGGAAGAAAAGTGAAGGTGGCAGTGTTTGTAATTCATACTGTAGGACTTATTTTATTTCTAGTAATAAAGGGGGTGGGTGGGAAAGTTTTGCAGAGTTCAGAAAAAGGCAGACTTGAGCAAGGTTTTTTCTTTGAATAACTCACTACATCACTGTATTACATGGTTTATTTTACTTATTGCTTTTTTTTCCTTTTTTTCTTTTTTTTTAAACATTTGAGGTTAAGGCCAGTTAAAGAACACAAAATAATAGTACGAAGACTATTGAAATAGTTTGTATGAACAGAGGAAATGGGGAATGAGACATAGTTGGAGCTCTCTTAAATAAAAATCAGGGTGTGACCTGATTTGATCACAGCTCCTTAAGGTTTGACTACTCAGGAACATCAGCAGCCTCTGGGATCTTATTGGGAATGCAGATCTCAGGCTTCTTTCCAGACTGGCAAGATCAGGATCTATATTTTTATAACATCCCTAGATGTTTCTTACACACATTTAACTTTAAGAAGCTCTGCTTATGAGCATTTGCCTATTCTTGAGATGTTTCTCAACTATAATCGAACATTACTTGGCATGAATTTTTGACATTTACTTAATCTGAATGCCGCAAGCTTAAGAATCTTCTACGTGTAAAGCATTTGGATAGATGATGTGGATGAAAGATGAGAAAGATATGGACCCTAGGATTAGTGATGGGGTAAGTTGTGATAAAAAGATAAGAAGCAACTAACTAAAAACTCATGCTGGCTGGGTCATCTTTGAGAAAGAAAGAATTTGGGAGTAAAAGGAAGAGGAAGAGAAATTCCAGTTCTGACTGAGGGCACCTGGGAAATCTTGGAGCAGGAAATAACCCTTGGTGTTAGCCTCAAGGGAAGAACAGGAAGAGACATTCTAAGCAGAGGTGGCAGCTATGGGCCAGGCACACAGCTGGAGATTAAGAGGTGTGTAGAAAGAGGTGATAAAGTCATTGGCTGGATATGCCATGTGGCAGAGGCTGAGACAGCAAGGAAGAATGGAGCTAGGTTGAGTGCCATGCTGATAGGCTGAGGTTTTATTCTCTACACAGTGGGCAGCCTTCAAAGGATTTTGAACAGGAGAATGAATTGGAAATGACACAGTCAGATCTGGTGTTACAGAGTCTCAACAGACAATATGTATTCTTAAAATTACATGTAGGCTGTTGAAAAACCACCACCATCATCACTACCACCACAATGATGATAACCCATGCCAAACTATAGAACCCAATGTTGGTTGTGCTGGATGGCTCCACAGTTGATAATGATGTGTGCCTATGGTCTAGAACTCCGATTTTAGAAAATGACTCTGAGAAAAGTGCAAAAAGTAGGTTGGAGGGGATGATACAGAAAGAGGGAAATGTTTTAGAGGCTATGCATTAGTTGTATGCAATTTGTAGGGTTTTTTTTCTGTACTAATGTCACATGCAGAGTCAGTACTATGCATAGGATGAATAAGTGGTGCAATGCAGTGTTGGGATGAAAACTCAGATTAAGCCAATCTCAAAAGCTACGTACTGCATGGTTCCAGCTATATGACATTCTGGAAAAGGCAAAGACAATAAAAATTTTCTTTTTATTGACGACAATTAAAAGATCAGTGGTTACTAGGGGTTAAATTGGGGGTGGGAGGGCGATGGGGTGAATAGGCAGAGTGCAGAGGATGTTTAGAGCAGTGAAAATACTCTGTATGAAACTATTATGGTGAATACATGTCATTTATACATTTGCCCAAACTCATAGACTGTATGACACCAAGGGTGAGCTCTAATGTCAACTATGGACTTTGAGCGATAATGACATGTCAGCCCAGGTTCGTCAGTCGTAACAACTGTACCCTCTGGATGAGGATGTTCATAGGGGAGGCTCTGGGTATGTGGGGGCAAGGGGCTTATTGAAATTCCCTATGTGTTCAGTATTACCTTGAACCTAAAACTGCTCTAAAAAGTAAAGTCTATTATAAAGAGAAAAATCAGATATCCTGGATTAGATCCAAGCTCTACAAATTACCGGTGTTATAACTTTGTTAACTTTGGGCAAGATATTTAACTTCTTTGTGCCTTAATTTTTGCCTATAAAATTGAATAATGGACTAAGAACAGTTTCTACTTAAAGTGTAAATACATGTAGAACACTTGAAAGACACCTGGTGCATAGTAAGACTTGACTATTATAAGTATCGCCATTATTATCAATCCCAGAAGGGCAAACATTAATGTATTAGCTCTAGAATATTTGTGTCTATAAAGCTGTTAAATTAATTTGCCTCAGTGAAGCAAGGGATATATCTGCTGAATGTTTTTCTGGGACAGTAGAGAAGGTTAGAGAAAAAAGTACCTAGAACATTCATGGTTTCAGGGCTAGGCTTGCAGGACATTCTGGTTAGGCAGAACTGAATGTTATAAGCAGAAATTACCCATAGAGAGAGGAGAATTATTCAGGTAAAGAGGTCAGTGACAGGAGTATGAGCTGTCAAGGGGGAGTGTACATACAGAAGCTGATTCCACTGTGCCAGCAACTTCTCCTAACAATGGCCTTTTGCCTATGCTTGTCTATTTGTCTCTTTCTGGGGGTCACGGTGTTTTGCATGACTTTTGAGTTAAAGCTTGACTTCTAAACTGGTTGTTTCTAGGAGTATCCAAACATGTTGGGGATGCCCTGAAAGCCCATTCCTCTCAGTGCTTGAGAAAAATCTGGACAGTTGGAATCCCTCCTTGGGGTGTCATTGAGAACCAGAGAGATCTTATTGGAAAAGATGTAAGTAGATCATCCTTTCACAACAAAAGGAAATGAACATATATCTAATTGCGAATTTAGCACTATACCTGGATATCTAATAGACATCTTGAATGTCAAGTGTCCAAAACCAACCCCTGACTTCCTACTGCTTCTTAGAAAATGACAATTCCATCCTTGCAATTACTCAAGCCAAAAGCCTTGGACTAATCTTGGAATGATCTTTGTCTCATGCCTCAAACTTGATCCATCAGCAAATTATCTCATCTTCACTTTAAAAATATATCTGGCTTCTGACCTCTAATGTTGCTGAGCAGGGCCAAGCCACCATTTTCCATTACCTGGGTGATTAGAATAGCCTTCCCTACTCTCATTCTTGTCTCTTATTACAGTCTATCCTAAACACACTAGCCAGAACGATTCCTCTAAAATATAAATCAGATCAAGCTTCTCCTCTGTGAATAAACCTTCATTGGATCCTGTCTCACTCAGAACAAGAGCCAAGCTTTTTGCAATGTTGTACATGTAGTGAAACAAGGGACATTCATGATTTGGCCCTTCTCTTACCTCTTCTCATACTACTCTCTGTTTCATTTATTCCTGTGTATTGATTCTTTGATACTATCTGTTTGTTGTTCTAAAAGGAATAAACTTGTCAAACTATGTTTATGACTAATGTATATTTTTGGTAAAAATCTCAAATATTACAAAAGGTATGAAGAAGAAAGATAACTATCATTAATACTCTGACGTGTATTATTACAGAATTTTTTCTATATTTGTAAAAAAAAAAAAAAGAAGTTTGTATGTAAAAGAAGTAATAACAGAAACCCACAACTGTGAATCTGTTTTTAGCTTAACTATTTAGCATAGTCATTTTTCTAGGTCATTTAATATAGACAAGCTTATGGTTTATTTTAACTTTCATTTTGGAAAATTTAAACATATTAAAGAATGGATTTATTAGAATAATGAACTCCTTTGTACCTATCTATCTCTCATATTTTCTGGACAGTGATGTGTTCTATGTACTGATGCCAATCCTTAAACTGTTTTTCAATCATCTGAAGCAAGATTAGTACCGAAATTGAAAATAAATATTTTGAACTATTTTTAGCAATGTGGCAGTGCTATGACATCCAAGCATATGGTCAGTGGACTTATCTTGCTGAGCATGGAATGTGCGGGTGTTATTGAATTTGCATCATTGAGTCTCACGAGCAGAACTACATACTAGTCATACATAGTAGGATCACATATTGGTCCATAAAAAATGAAAAATAAAAGAAAATTGACCCTTCACCACACAAAGCTTGAGAAGCACTGCTCTTGGTTGCAAGTCGTGCTTTTTTACCTCAACAAGAACTCTAAGTGCAGAGAGATAGGCCTTTGGAGCAGTTGAACTGAGGGAAGGATCTCAAGCTCTGAGCATCCCTTGTCCGTGCTGTCCTGCAGGTGGTGTGCCTCTACCAGACTCTGGGAAACCCCCTCAGCAAGCTCGCCACACTCAACAGCATGCATTCCCACTTCATCCTGTCCGATGATGGGACTGTGGGCAGGTACGGAAACGAGATGAAGCTCAGGAGGAACCTGGAAAAGTACTTGTCTCTGCAGAAAATACACAGCTGTGAGTACCCTGGGGATTCAGCCATGACATCCTGGCTGGGGGCCTGCTGTGGGGCAAGGTGCTCTGTTGTCATTTGAGTGGAAAGGTCCAAAGTAGCCCCTGCCTTAAATTAACATGTGTAAACCCGCAGCCTGAAGAAAACAGGCTGTGAAGTGGTACAGTGCTGTTGGTGACTGTTGGGAGGGAGGAAAAATCTCTGCGGGACAGTATAGACGGGAGGTTTTGTGGAGGAGTGGAGACTTCAGCAGAGCCTCCAGGAGTCCTTAGGGTTGGATGGATGGAGGGAGAGAGGAAAGAAGTATCGATGTGGGAATGGGAATGGCTAAAGAGCAGTAAGGAGACTGGCTCGAGAAGAGGGAGGCTGTGAGCTTTTATAGGGGAGATGACATTTCACATGTGGATGGGGTGGCCCCAGACAGGAAGGGGTTGTAATCAGATAGGGCTTTTAGAATAGGAACCATTGATGGTAACCATGTTGTGACTTGCTCACAGTGGTACTTTTGAGGTGGCCATTTCGGAAGTATCTGTAGCAGGTAGAAGCTAGGGGAAGGCTGGATTCAGTGAACATCCTTGAGTGGAGAGGTGGGAATAGTTATGGGGAGGAGGAGGGCTGGGTGCTGCTGGGAGAAATAGAGACTTTTTGTCTGAGGCAGCAGAAAGTAGGCCCCTGCCTCTTTGATGAGTTAAATCTTCCAGAAAATATTCCCACTCTGTGGGGCAGAAGGTCAGGAAGCAGGACGGCCCTCGAAAGGCATGAGTCCTCTTTAGCCTTATGATGAGGAAAGGCTGATTGGTCGTCCTTTGAGTTTTTGGCCTTAATCCCCTGGTGCAGCAGAACGTAGTGAAGTCAGACAGATCAAATCTCCGTCATTTACTCCCTGTGACCTTGGACAAATTAACATATTCCAAACTGTTTTTTTAATATGAAATGCAAGGAACTGTCTACTTCTACCTGATGTTGTGAGTATTGAGATAAAGTATGTTAGATGTGTCTGGAATCGTGCTGGGTACACTATATCTGTTTCTATCTTTTTATCTTTCTTTGATTCAGGGGTCATTTCCTGATTGGAGGTGGCAGGGGTGGGGCGCGGTGAGGAAGGGACTCTGGGAAGTGTCACATAGAGCATATTATGAATGAAGGTTGGAAGCTCTTTTAGGTCAAGAAAGGTGAGAGAGGATCAGGTGTGTGGTCGGTCCTCTGTGGAATGGGAGTGGACAGGGGAAGGGAGAGCCACAGAGGAGGGGACAGTCAGGGATTGGCTCTGAAGAAAAATCCCTGAGGGGTGGCCCTGTTAAGGGTCCAAAATACCAGTGACCTAAAATTTCCTGTTGACTTGTACTTGCTATAGAAATTGGCAGGGGTTCTGTACCACACTCTTACATGTGCCCAGGAGGCAAAGTCTTTATCTTTCTTATTACCTACTAATCCTCTATTTGAGGATGAGTGAAAACAACCCTGAGCTTACATATACCAGCAAGTGACAGTCCTACTTTCAAAGATCTTGAAACTTAGGATTTATTTGGAGAGTTTCACTGTTTGTGGAGAAAGAATGTGGAGTCCATGCCAGTCGATTCTTAACATTTACAATTCTATGGGGAACTGATATGAAAAGAGTAAAAACAGTTTTAAACTACCTACAACACACATACACACATGCTCATGTGCATGCACACGCACACACACACATGAAATGAAGGAAGGAAAGAATGAAGAAAGAAAAGAAGGAGGGAATGAAGGAAGAAAGGACAAAAGAAAAAAGCTCTTAGCAAAGCAAGCCCCCAATTCTTATGCATCAAAGCTGATCTTCATACCTACCATGCTCACCAGGGTGGCTTTCTACCCTATTTGTATTTGTGATCAAAAAGGGATTTACTTGGATGGAATGAACATACTTAAATATTTTGTTGATTTCTTTTATTTCTTTTAAGCTGGGCTTCTTGGAGTCCCTGGCAAACCCTTGATTTTATCCAAAAAAAAAAAAAAAAAAAAAAAAGACACAACTTTATAAAGTTGCTATAGAAGTCTCTGGGTTCAGTCAATTGAAATGTGGTCAATGTCAGTTTCTGTTCTGTAAGATTCTGCGAATCTGGGATCCGATTCCTCTGTATCCCAGATCTGATTCCTCTGTTATCCCTTTGTAATCTAATCCTTGATTAAGCAGGCTGGGTTTCCTTTACTGGAGTGGCCCTTCCAGGAGCTTTTAATTTTGAGATATAATATTGTCTTCCTGCTTAACTGAGAGCCAGGAATTGAGGCAACTCTCTAGTGAGATTTCTCAGGGATTCTTTTTTTTTTTTTTTTTTTTTATAAACTTAATTAGTAGCATCAGTAAGATCCTTTCTGTAGAAAACAATAATAAATTTGTTTTTGTGGATATTAATTATTGCTTTAAGGAAAATGTACATAACAGAAATTGAATTCTATCTTTCCCTTTCTCACAAAATATCCTTACTGATTTCTTTTTTAGGATAATAAAAGTATTACATGCTCTCATTTATATAAAGCCAAAAAAAGTGCATAAGAGAAGGAAGAGATGATTTTCCATAATCTATCAAAAACTAACCACTGTTAAATTTTTCATATTTATGCTTTCAGAAATTTTCTAGACACACAAAGCAACATTTTAAAAATACACATTGGGATCATATATTATCCCTACTTCTTTTATAGTTTTCCCCCAAACATGGATGAATTTCCACATTGATAAGCCTAATTTAGCACATTTTAATAGCTACATAATACTTCATTATATAGGATGTAAGAGATTCTCTTCTAAAAGTTTTGTGAATTCATTTCAATAATTCTATAATTAATGAAATATACATCTAAATTTTCTTCTGTTACTTTTATGCTTTAATGTATCATTTTCTCCATTTCATTTAGCTTTTATAAGACAATCTTATTAGAGGAATTCTATGACTATTAATTGATGTACTGTGAGGGAGGAAGAAACTTTCCTCTCTCCTTCAAGTGTTTTTTTGGCTGGTCTCATAAATAAATCTACCTTGTTACCTGTGGCAACAAGACAAGTTGCCGCATTTAATTACATATGTATATATGGGAACCTCACATACATGAGAGACTCAGAGACCCCACATATACAAGAGGTTCAGAGACAGAAAGTTAAAATGTGGTATATATGGCATTCTGAGCTAAGGCTGAGGTAAGGTGTTTTGGGGCTTCAGAGGGGAGGAAGGTCATTGTAGGATGGTAGGAAGAGGACATATTCAGCAATTAGTAGTTTGTCCTGCCCTATAGATAGGTCACAAAAAGTTATTTGACATGATAACTCTTATTATGAGCAAGGCCCCTTACTTAAATTCTTCTACATAATTGGGTGTGGGGTGGATGGGACAGACGTTTCTCTTGAGCCCCCAGGGTCTCAGTTGCCTTAGCTCAAAATAATCCTCATACCACAGGGAAATGCCTTGGGGTAACTTGTTCTGAACGCCTACAGTTTTTTACATTTACTTTTTAGTAATAGGGAAAAAATAATGAAGTAGAGGTATATGGGAAAAAAAGTAGAATGTCAAAGCAATCAAGTAGACTGGAAAAAGTATTTGGATGCCTGCTGACTGGCCCACCCCTAACATCTGAGGGAGTATAGGGCAAGCGAACCACATGAAGTCTACATACAATGTGTCCAAATACTTAAAATCCTTATATCAAACTAATAACCTACATAATGTTCTACCCTTTAACTTTGAGTTTAGAATCTTGGATTTTTAGGAGTACTGAACCAAAATATGGGGGTGAGGCAGAGCCAGCACCTTGTCCCTGTCATACAGCTCACTCTCTGCTTCTCTTCCTGACCTTGGCTCAGTCCATTCCTGCCATGGCAGGTGCCTCATGTGCATGTGGTCACCTGGCCGCATTAGCCTATATGTCCAGACTCTATCCACCTCTCCCCTACCCCCTGCCTTTTGCTTTGGCAAGTATGTTCTTCGGGAGAACATATCTGGGCAGAGGCCCAAGCAATCAGTCCCTGATAGCAGGAATTTGGGGATCTGGAGCATTCTAATAAGTAGGGGAGTGGGCACAGACTTCCCTCAAATGTTGGCCTTGTAGTCTCCTTGCTGTGAGGGGGAGGAGCATGGGAAGAGGAAGGCACCGTAAAAGAGAGGGCCCAGATTAAAGTCCTCAGCGTGAGTGTGGCATTGCCTGCCAGTGTTTGTTTTGAAAAGTAAAATAAAATATTGATTTAAATAAATCAATACATGTGTGATTTAATTGTTAAATCAAATAAGATATCTATAGAATAAACAAAATGTCCCTAAATAACATTGATTGTCAACTCTAATTGAAAAATAAAAATTAGTTAAAAAACTCCTGAAATCCCCAAATTCTCCTTCCCTTCTCTACTATTAATAATTTGATGTATGTCTTTCCAGATTCTTCTCGATATGTATTGTATATACTCATGTCTATGTTTCTAAAAATATAAATAGGATAATGCTATGAAAATAATTCCAAAACTTTTATTTTACTTAACATCTTTTTAAAAAGAAAGACTTCACAGTCTTCCTTACTTTAATAAACTATGTAGTTCTGATAAGAATTTCAAAAGTGAAAAATGGAATAAATTGAAATGTATAACTTCTCTGAGGGTTACTCATCCCATCTTATTTTCAGCAATAACCACCATTAAAAGTTGATTGAATAGGCAAAAGGTTGATCATTTTTAATGAATGATGGATACATTGGGATCCATTACTATTTTCTTTGAGACAAGTTTGAAATTTTCCACAATGAAAAGTTAAAATTTCTTAAAGACTACTTATTTTTTTTTAAATTAATGAAAACATTTAGCTGTTTTTTTTTTTTTTTTTTTTACCTGAGAAATCTTGAAGAGATTCTCATCATATTTATGCTACCTTTATTTAAAGTCTGAACTTCTGGCTTGGTCTTGAACTATGCAAGCCTGAGTCAAAGAAGAGAGAGGAGCTAAGGCAAATTACAAATATATGTGGTGATTGAAACACTTGTGTGTTTCTGGAAATCAAAATGGCTGATTCCCCAAGATAGGGTTGCTTTGTAACGGTTTGGTATTGTTTGTCATCTGAAATAGGCTCAAGACAAGGTGTGCCTATGGTGGGGCTGGTGGTGGAAGGAGGTCCCAATGTCATCCTCTCGGTGTGGGAGACTGTGAAAGACAAACATCCAGTGGTGGTGTGTGAAGGCACTGGAAGGGCTGCTGACCTCTTGGCCTTCACCCACAAACACTTAGCAGATGGAGGGTGAGTTGTTGACTTTTTATTTTAAAATTATGGTGACTATTTATTTCTCTATTTTAGTTCTTGAAGCTTTGCTTTTATATGCACCAGATATCTTGGAGGACAGAGGTAGAGACTGGAATTCGCTTTTCAGTGATTTTTATAGTTATTAATTAACATCAAAATGCCCTGTCGCTCTCCAATGATACATGTTGCTGTTTACTTAGCTGAAGAATGGTCTGCCTCTATAGGGGATGCTTGGGCCTTGTCTGAACATTGGGACAAAGTGTGGGGAGAGTGAGGGAGGAGATGCTGTTGCAATTGGCACTTATAGCTGAAAAAATTCTGCACTGGGAGTGGGGGAACCAATGTTGGCTCTAGATTGCCTTTAAATTCATTCACTATTAGAAAAAAATAGCAGGAATTGGGGCAGTCGGCATCCTGGCATTTATATAGTATATATTGTGCTTATTTGAAGTTTTATTTCTTTTCCCTTTTCAAATAAGAAAGCAATTTTTCTCTAGCCATCCTATATCCAGTGTGATTCTTCCAATTTCAAAAGCATGATATCTCCACTATGTAAGTAAATATTGTGATAATCAACTAAAATATCAATCCTACTAATTTACTTAGTAAGCATTCACTGCTTGTTATAACTGCTCTCTGATGACTCTTTCCTTAAAATTTCTCTCCCATTTCAGTCCTCAGCTCCCTACTTTTACCCTCTACTCCTTTCCTTATCCTTTCACACCTGTCACTTTCCTAAAGTCATCCTCGATGAGTGGTTCTTAAACCTTTCGTGGTTTCAGATCCTTTGGCGAATACGATGCCTACACTTTCTGGACCTTAATAGCTCCCTGGAAATCTGTCACCTCGAGAGCTTGGCCTCAGAGGGCATTCTTTCCAAGTCTGTAACAGGTTGACGTATTCTCACTTTCAAGTTCAGACTAACTTGGTGCCGCTGCTTTCTTTCACTTCCCACTCATTTTCTTCCATAGCAAAACTGTCCATAGAAACCTTTTCAGTCAGGTAGGGCAGACAGTTGGCTTTTTTATACTGATGTTGCTGGCTTGTTCCCAACTCTGCATTGTGTCAAGTCAGTCATGACCATCTATCTCTCTCCTAGATCCCTTCGTCCTCAGGTGAAGGAGGAGATCATCTGCATGATTCAGAACACTTTCAACTTTAGTCTTAAACAGTCCAAGCACCTGTTTCAAATTCTAATGGAGTGTATGGTACACAGGGATTCTGTGAGTATGATGAGGTGATGACTTAACTGACATAAAAATGCCAATTTTCAACAATCATACTATTTATTTTCACTGTTTTTTAAAGTATGGGATTTTTTTATTTTTAACTTTATATATAACTCAACAGAACTTGACCCCTAGTTGAGTAACTCAGCTCTTTCCCCACCTGTTTCAAATTCTCAATTGTACTTGGGAAAAAGCACTTAATATAGCAGTATTACATAAAAGAGATCAAGTCTGGTGAAAATTACACGTAAATATTTTCAAAGATTAAAGGAACAGCTCCATGTCTTATGTGACCTCAAGTTGGCTGGGTTAGGTGATACATCACAGCATCCTGAGTGAATCCTGCAGGAGATGGTTGGGAATGTACTGGCAGTAGGAAATGTGAGCATATCACATACTCTAGAATAGAAAACGGAGTCCACAAACTATGGACTATGAACATAATGTGGATTCAGGAAAAGGTTTTAGTGTTTAAGGGCACTTTGATCAAAATTTTTATAAATGACTTGGATGATATAAAGTTGACAATTAGAGTACAAAATGCACATATGTCTTGATTCATAGTGATATTTCCAGAATTTGAAGGCTGGACAAAATTATACCAGATTTTGGTAATATTTAAGCTACAAAAAACCAACTGAATAAGTTTGGGCTAAATAAAGCATGGCTAAACATGTGAAAAACCCTTTGGAATTTTAGTTGACTTAAAATAACAACAAAATTAACAACCATGTCTACAATTAGCACTGTGCTTTCTTTTTTTTGAGAATTTAAATGCTTTACCTAGAGTCACGAAGTTACGAAATGGTAGAACTGAAATTTGAGCTTAGAATTGAAATCTTATACATGGTCTACTACATTTTATATTTCCCATAATAATCAGTTAGTTAAGAATAGAACATGGTAAGGAGATTGCCCTTTTATTTGCCTCTTCCTGTCATCAAGGAGAGTTATTAATGAGCTATGTAATTCTTAGGAGGGAATTAGAGAAGGCAGCTAAGGCTTTGCACATTACAGGAATTAGGTTCTCAGCTCTTGGATAATTGAGGGTTGATTTTATGCATGAACATAGAGGGGCTGTTAGGTGGAGGGAGCTAATGAGTGAATTGTAGTAGTTTTTTTCTATCTTTATGGGACCTTAGAGATTAGGACTTCTGTCATTTTGTGGGTGAGGAATCTGAGATTCAGAGGCTATAAGATATTTACCGAAGGCTGATTAGTTAGTGGCATATCTGGGGGTAGAACTTGTTGGTTTAGGCTCTTTTTTGTTGACAGCTCCCTCTGCTATATAAAATAAATCTTCATTTGGAAAGACTGAGAGACATTTGTTAACAGTAGGAGACCTTTTATAATCATAATAACATCTTTCTTTGTCTTAAAAAAAAATCAGTCACGTGCTAGGATATGCTGGACACTTTGACACTGTGCTGACAGTCTGTGCCATCCATTGTACTTGCTCACTGGGTGCATTGTAATTGCCTCACTTATTTTATAAAAATTTTTGAGGATTCATTTCTCATTAAAAAGCAAAAGTTTTAGTTTCTAAGGCTAAGGGAACAGAAGGAATGATTGTCTTTACATGAGCAATTGACAGAATTTTTCATTACAGCATGTGAATACTAAATTAATGTAGTAATATTCTTTCATATATGTTTCCTCTAGGATACATGGAAGCTTTAGTTTTTTTTTTCCCTTGCATGAACATATTCTCCATTACCCTACTTAAAATTTTTTCTCTTCTATAAGTTAAAAAAATTTTTTTAACTTTGTGTTTTTTTGACATTAATAAAGTTTGTTTTCCTCAATTCATTAACTCAAGAGTGAATTTTATGGGCACTCTTGAAAGCATTTCTTTGCTAATTCCCAAAATGTATGGCTTTCTGTTTTTCAACTATTTAGATTATCATATTTGAGGCTGATTCTGAGGAGTTGCAAGACCTTGATTTAGCAATCCTAACAGCTCTGTTAAAAGGTGGGTGTTTGAAATACAAATTGGTAGTTACAAAATAGTCATGGGATGTGAAATACAGCAAAGGGAATATAGTCAATAATATTACAATGGCTATGTATAGTGCCAGGGGGTACTAGAGTGATTAGGGGGAATCACTTTGTAAATTACATAAATGTCTAACCACTATGCTGTACACCTGAAACTAATAGATTTTAAAAAGGTGAGTGTCTCAGTAAGGTTATAACTGTTCCTCAATTTCTCTTTTCACATTCCATGGCACTTTGTGCTTTAGATGTTGACATTTTAAATAAATTATATAATCCTTTCTTTTACCCTAGGCACAAATTTATCAGCATCTGAACAATTAAATCTGGCAATGGCTTGGGACAGAATGGACATTGCCAAGAAACACATCCTAATACATGGACAGCATTGGAAGGTATAATGAAAATGGTTATGTGAAAAAAATATTTTGTTTGTTGGTTTGTTAGGGAAGAAAGAGAAAATCGGAGGATAGATAGATTGGATTGATGGGGGCAGTGGGGGTAGCATCTCTGTAGTTGGGCGCCCAAGGATCAATCGCTAGAACATTTCTCTCATCTACTTTGCCTTCCGGAAAACAGTTTTTTCCCTCTGGCTCTGCAGCCTAATTGAAGCTGAAAAAGGAAGTTGCAAGGAAAGAATGGAAGGATTTTTTTTTTTATCATTATTTAAAACTTAAAGTTCATCTTATTTTTTGCATTAGAATGTAATAAGTGCTCAAGGTAGAAATTAGCGAAAACAGAAAAACAGAAGAAAGATGACCTATAATGGTAATGATAATTATCATTAACATTTTATTTTTAAAAATTAAAGTTGTGGCCATATCACAGGTTTATTATTTTTGGATCAAACTAATCTATGCTCAATTTTAAAACATCAAATGGTACTAAAAGACTACTAATAAAACTAATTCTTTGCCCTGCTAATCCCAAGAGCCAAACACTTTTGACATTTGTTTTGACTGTTCTGGCATTTGTAGGTCTCCATATTTTTAAAAATAAGTTATACTGCTGTTTGTGTGATTCATCAGTTTTAGACTGCTGCCCTTTGGACTGGTTGCCTTGCTATTCCTGGTGCTGAACTGTCATCCTTCATTGTCTTGTGGGAGTGCTGTTTTAGAGCACTTGTTTTCTGTAATCCTTATCTTCCTCTTTCTTCGTTTACTCCTTTATTTTGATGATGTGCATCCTTCAGTAATTTGCTGAGAAATGGAGGATGAAAAATAAAAATTTTGAGGACTTGTATGTTTGAATATATTTTAATTCAAGTTTGGAAGTAATTCTCTTAGAGAATTCTGAACACTTAGCTTCTAGTACCCAATCTTGCTGCTGAGAAGGAAAAATCTTTCTGTTTTCCAATCCTTTATTTGTGATCATTTTTTTCTCCCTCTGGAAATTTAAAAAATCTTCTCTTTTTCCAGTGTTCTGAGATTTCACAATGATGTGTATTGCTGTGCGTCTTCATATCCATTACGCTAGACACATGCTTTCAGATCAACAATCATACACTTCCATTCTGGGGAATTTCTTCCCCTCTTTTCTCTGCTTTCTTTCTGGAATGTCTATTATTTAAATGTTAGGCCATGGATTGCTCTTCTAATATTTGCTTATTCCTCTTATCTATTATATATATATATATTTGGTAGTGTTCCTCAACTTTAATTTTCCTGCCTTGCAGGTAGCTTTTTGTTTCTGGTAGCATACTCTTAATTTCTAAATTTGTTCTTTGATTGTCCTTTTTAAACAAATAACATCCTGAATACAAATATCTTCATTTATTTCTGAGGCTATTAATGATAGTGTTTTGAAATTTTCCTTTTCCTGCATTGTCTGCTTCCTCCTAGCTGATATTTTGTGGTCTATTTGTTCTAGACTTTTTGTTTAGAAGTAGCGGATAGAAAACACATTAGATATTCTGAGCCTATAGGTTTGAGCTTCATAGTTTGGTGATCTGACTGCCAATTGTTGAGTGACATGAGATGTCAACATATTCATGTCTTTTCTCTGGTATTAGTCACAATACCGAAAAAGAACCCATCTAGCTCCTGCCTGGAAGGTAAAAGCCTTGTTGCTGGTATTATGGAAGTTAGATGGGGGACGATGACTAGGAATGTCCCAACAGTAGGAATTCCACACGTGTGCTTTTATTTCATCCTGATGCCACCAGAATTCTGTGGCATAATTTGTTTGGTTGTTGACTTTCTCAAGTTTCAATTTCTGTGGACTTTTACTTTCTGGCTTTCTGGAGACTGCTACTTCAATTACTATTTGACCATCTGCTTTCCAACTTTCAAAAATGTTGTACTCTTCTTATACTTATGGATTCATTAAAAAAAATCCCTTTACTGCAGTTTTAATGGAGTTTTAGGTAGGAGTGTGTTTAATTTGGCATTTAAACTAAACCCAGGAGTCAGGTGTAGTTTAAATAGAAACATGCCAAGTTACCTACCTCCACCTCCAAAAAAGAAACATTGGGGTTTTATTTGAATTGTGTTAAACCTGTACATTAATTTGGGAACCGTTGAAATCTTTATAATAGTCAATCTTCCTACTCAAGAATAAATTTATTCAGCATGTCCTTTACAACTTCAAGTTCACTTTTTATTATTTCTACACTGAGGTCCTGAACATTTCTAAGTAAGATTATATTCTTTTATATTTATTGTGCCTGTATAGTTTTTAGTTCAAATATATGTAATCCTTTATTTCTAGTTTCTTAATTGTCTCTATTTTTTATTTATTTCTACCCCTGAAGCCTGGATCACTGGAACAAGCAATGTTAGATGCTTTAGTGATGGATCGGGTAGATTTTGTGAAACTCTTAATAGAATATGGAGTGAATCTCCATCGCTTTCTTACCATCCCTCGACTGGAAGAGCTCTATAACACAGTGAGTGTTGGATCATTTCCTCAATCAGCTCCTTTAAAGTTTACCTTAAGATTTACCTTGAGCTTGAGTGCTCAAGTCTTCTTGACTGTTCGTGTACAAATATAGCTCACAGAGAGACAGACTTTTCAACCAAAAGAGAAATATTCTTACCAATTCCATTTTGTCTATGGTCATTTCTATATCACTCGTTATTAATTTTCACAGAGTAGACACATAAACTAACTTAAGAAAGTATTGTAGTAAGACCATAGTTAATGCTAAAATTGTGAATAAGAACAAATTAGTATTATTGAGTTATTGAAAGCATCTCAACCTAAGGGTACAGTTAAAATTCTGTTCCTGAAACTTTCCTGTGCAAACCCTTTATTGAAACTAAACTGGGTTACTCATTGTAAAGATTCCAATTGCTCAAGTCCTGTACCCCTCTTGGAATGTCCTTCTTTGTCCTTTGACTCTTAGCTTTTCTTCTTGAATACTTCGGTTCACAGTGATCTGTCCCTATGTACAAATTACTTACAACTCTTTTTGAGCACATACAGCTTCATGTTGTTGGTGTTTTTTTTTTTTTTAAGTACTCACTCTCTTCTATTAGACTATAAAAACTCTTCAAAGGAAGTACTTATATTCTTCACTGACTCCCTCAGAAGCTTGATTGAACATAAGTAAGTGTTCAATAAATATTTGTTGATGGAATTTGTAATTGTGTGATTTATACTGATAAAGAATATTTATAAATTAGTTAAAATTTATTTCTGCCTCTTGTGACATAAAGTTAATTAAGTCCTTACTATCTACCTATATACATCTTGCTTTGAAAAATATTTCAATTTAATTACATCTTCTATTGGGAAACACCTTCCTTAGAATTAATTTGGCTTAAGCTTCATTGCTAACAATGTTGAAAAAAATTTTCAGTATTCTGAATTATTTATGCATTCTGAAATGGTTTTTTCCCTTGAGTATATGGTAATTAAAAGCTAATTAAAATTCTTCCTTTTGTTCTTTATTCCAGAAACAAGGACCTACTAATATGCTCTTGCATCATCTTGTCCAAGATGTAAAACAGGTAACCCAATTACAAAATTGTACAAATGTCTTTGTGTATTGCCCTAACTTTGTGATGGAGCTGTCATAAGATATTGCTTTGTAAAATGTAGATTTGGATCTTCTATTTGAATCACCTACCCTCTTTACCAGTGACTGGACAATTTCATCACCAGACCCCACTGTTACATATTTTTCGCCTATAATTTACTTTGTGTTTTTAAGGATTTGATTCACTCAGTAAGTAGAAGTGGCTAATAATTATTTTCTATTATAGAATATGAATCAAAGACATGCAATACTTCTAATCAGAAGTTCAGCTCAACATGATACAGCAGTGTTGCCAATGATGATAATAACACTTTTTGAAGATAAAGACACTTCTTATTTCTGTTGTCTTTATCAGAGGACTAATACATGATTTCCATTGTTTTTGTTTATATTATTTTGACTGTTAGTGATAGTTTGGAGGCTTTTACTTCTTTTCACAGCCTAAGCATTGTTTTAGGAAACCAGGATAAATCCGACTGCTCTATACCCTTCCTTATATTTTGCTCATTGTATTCTCATTGAACCCCAAGTTAAGTCAGACTTAAAATAATCTGTATAATCTGTCCCATTACTTACCAAAACTTAGCAATTTTAACAGGTTTTTATGCATTAATTCCTTCTCTTTTAATTACCAAGAACTTTTATTCAGCATCTGCAGAAAAATGGGTATGCCTTTTACTTGTCACTGTGATTAAAATCCTTCCATGGCATATTTTAAAATTTCTTCCCTCATTTTTTTGCAAGTGTAGTGTCTTGATGGAGAGGGGCTTTCTGGTTACACTGACTTGGTGGGAGAGCCAGAGTGAAAGGAGTGTGGAAGAAGATATTTAATTTGCAAATCAGTAGTAAGCAAAAGTGTCCATGCTGATGTACATTTAGTTTGCATTGATTTATGCTATATCGAAATAATTTTCCTTAGGTATTTCCTTAAACTCTGATTCTGTCACAATAAACTGAAAACAAAAAGGGAATTGGATAGGTTAAATATGCTCTTAACTAGCAGCAAATAAGAGCATAATCCTTGGTATTCCTTGAAAAAATAAATTATGAATCCGAAAAAGAGAAATTAAATCATCCACACATACATATATATCACCTTATTTCTCATTCAGAGCTTTGTGAATGTTATTCATAATCTTTTTATTTCAAAAGTCTTGTTCAGCACTCTGTGTGCCTTTAATAATATCCTGTAAATTGCAGTTCAGAAGCAAAAGTATTGAAAAGATAGTAAAGTGGGTTTTAAGGGGTCAAAATAATTTTTATTTAGACTAAGATCAAGGTACTTGGATGTCTGTTGCTCAGCTCTCCTACCAACCATAACATTTTCTTGGCACAGCTTCATGTTTTGTATCTCATTTGGTTCTGCCATTCCATGTTCCTTATTTCTATTGTTCTACTTGAAATACTTCCATGCTCTTTTTTGTGTGTATGATGTGATCAACACAGTGCAGAGCATTCTAGCTATTTTCATAAAAAGAGAGGGTGAAGATTTAGCCCAATGTTAATTTTGGATCACATACATTCAATTTATCCTTCAGTAATTTTATTTCTGTTGTAGTAGTTATGTTATTTCCAGTTAAAAATAATCTTTTATACTATCTAAAATATGTATATGCATGAGAGATGAAAAAAAATGAATGAGCAGATATAAGCAGACATCAATGTCTATAAAACTAAAACCATATTAAGGCTGAGTGTCCTTTTCTGTCTGAACAAGTAGACTATATCAATAGCTGGTCATATTAATTGATTGGTTTGTGAAGATGATTGAAAAATATGAGTGTACCTCTGCAGTTGATTTGGTTATGTCTAATGGCATGGCAGAAGAAAGAGATTGAAAAAAATAACTGAAAGTTATTGATTATGTGTTTTTGTTCCAGCACACCCTTCTTTCAGGCTACAGCATAACCCTAATTGACATTGGATTGGTAATAGAGTACCTCATTGGTGGAGCATATCGCAGTAGCTACACTAGAAAAAATTTCAGAGCCCTCTACAACAACCTCTACAGAAAACATAAGGTAGCACAAATGAAACTTACCCTAGTAAAATTAAGGATAACTAAGAGTGATACTTTTTAAAAAATGGCTTGGGAAGTTCAGATGGGATTGGTTCTAAAACACATATTCTATTTATTGACATTTATTGAGGATCAGCTCTATGAAAAGGACTGTGCTAAGTGCTGGGATGCTGGCCTGGGACGAACATAAAGATCAGGAGTTTAGAACAGTTGTAGAGGAAACAGATTTATGAATAACTGGCCATAATACAAAACATTATTTAATATTCGCTATATTTGCATAGAAGTAATGTGATGAAAGATGAACAATTCTTTCCTTTTTTTCTTTTATTTTGAAAATACAGACGTCTAAAGCTTGATAGGATTAGATCTGTAAACTCACAGTAGTCCAGAGTCTGGAGATGACAAACTTGGGACCAGTGCGTAGGGATTCTATTGGAAGATGCATGCAGAATGTACTTAAAAATACATATTGTACATATTTACTTTTCCTCATTGTTTTGAAAGTCTAGGAATGTAAAATTTGACTGTTTAGGTGATTAGCAGAGAAAGCATTGATTGTTTCTTAAAATTTCCCTTACAAATTAGTAAACCAAAGAGCCTAGTTCTCAGAGGATAATGAAAATGTTAGAAAAGGTAGTTTTGAATATTTTCGGTTGAGAAAAGAGCAGGAGCAATGAAAGGCACAGTCTTGTGGACATTAGGGAATGTTTATGCACTGTTAAGGAGACCTTTGTCACTGGAGAAGTGCCAGGAAGTTGTGAGGGATGCTACTTGAAAGGTAGTTTGGGGTAAGATCACATGAAAAGTCCAGAATATCAAGCCACAGTGACCTTTATTTGTAAAGAAGTAGATGAAGTGAAAGCCCAACTTGGCTTTAGGAAATGAAAAAACAAAAGAAAAAGAAACCCAAATCTTACATAGAAAATGTTCTTTATTGAAATTTCAAAGGCATAGGGATATACTGGAGGTGTCAGTTCCTTCATTAAAAAAAAAATACACCTCACTGCGATATTACCAGTGATGGGTACAAGGACTGACTATGGCTTTGGTGCAGCCCAGTGGAGAGCAGGCTAGGCAAGTTCTACAGTGCCCTTTCTAGAAGTAGGAAATTACCCATTTCTCTGATTATTTTCTAATGGAAGAGTAGAGTTTAATGTGTTTCCTAGTAAATCATGTCATAGCAGTTGTAAATACATGGTTTGGAGTTAGAGATCTGGAACTGAATCTTCATTTTGTTCAGTAGTTGCTGTGTAATCTTGAAAAAGAAACTTAACCTCTCTGTGTATCAGCTTCCTCACCTATAATATGGGAATAATAATACTCCTTCCATAAATTCATCAAAATAACTAAATAATAGCTGAAAACCCAGATTTCTGGGTTTTTCATAAAGGGTATAGAGTAACTATTAATAATAAGTCATTATGATTATTACTAATGATTCTATTAATTCTGTATTACAATGATAATAATTCGAATATTATCTTTAAAAAGTCTTGATTAGACTTTAAGAAGTCTAATTTATATCCATAAAACATAAACTAAAATAGTTAAAAGCCTGTGGTTCGCATCATAAATTTTCATGCCAGTCTCTAAGAATGCTTCTTTTTATTTTTCTTTCTCATTGATGAAAACTTCATGCTGATAAGCAATGAATTATGTTGTTGTTGGGCCAAGCCATTAGAATTCCAGTGGTGATATTATATAACACGTGGAGAAATCCCATAACTTTCTAACTTAACCTTAACCTTGGAGGTGTTAGTGAATGGGAACTTTTGCTTATCAGAACTATGTATCTTTATTGCCTACTTGGAGCTTGTTCCAGGTATAGAACATCCATTGATTCTAATGGAATTTCCACATAGAGAAGGAATGCAGATATATAATCGGAAACAAAAGAGCATGTTCTCTAAGATGTTTGGAAATAACAGTGTGTTTAATAAGAAGGAGATCATGAGAGCTTCTGTTTGGGTGACCAAGTAATTAATTTCTGATTAATGATTAATTACTAATCATGGATAAGAGACAAAACCATTGGATATTTAATAGGACATGATATTATACTTGGTTTTCATTACTGTCTAGAAATAAAGTAATTGTTACCACTATAATTTTTTCTCCTTTTCATTTTATTTTGAAAAAAAAAAAAAAATATGCCAGAGGGCGAACAGCTGTGCTCAAAGCCTTTCCCAGCCCTCTCTTCACAGGAGATGCACCTCAGCAAGCAGAAAAGAATCTGCAGAAAGTACGCTTCACTCCCAGTTCATTAGAACTGCCCAGCCTTACAAGTTCAAGGTACCATTACTTCTTTTTAGACTTAAAAGTAAAATTATTCTTGCAGACTGAGACCATTTCATCATTTAAAATTGGAGAAAGGGAGGTAGAAATAGAGGAAGAATCATTTACAAGCATTATAAACGAATGACCCAAATAAAAAACAACACAGCTGTCCTCTAATAATGAGCAAAGGCCCAGGACAGAGCACTGGGAGCTAAATGATTGTCAGAGCTGGCACTTCAGTCTTATCTTCCTTATTCCTACTGCCACCATGTCTAGATGGTGACTCAGAAAGGCAGTCCATGGGCTGGCATACAAAAAATGTTATCCCTAACCAAACACCAAATCCTCATCCCACACCAAATCCTCATCCCTCTGTCCCCAAGGCTAATTGGATGTGACTTTTTCCTTCTTTTCTCTTACTTTTTTCTCAGATTGTCCTTTTGCATCTTATTTTTTCCCCTTTGAGGCTTTCTTGAAATTAATTTTAGCCTAATATTACACTTTGACAATGGCAGTGTGTGTGGTGTGTGTGCGTGCACACGCGTGTGCATACAACATTGTTACTTCCTCCTCCTCATATTACCTCAATCTTACTTTTCTTGTTGGATAAATGCTTTTGCTGAGTTTTCATTAATGGTTCCTATGTTGGCTGAAAGAAGTTTGCTTTCCATACCTCCTAGAATAAAAAGGTATTTTATGAAATTATCTTTTATTTATAAATCATCATCAATGATTATAAATTAACTTTATTTATAGAAATAAAGGAAGCTTATTATAATTTTTGCTATGACTCTCTTTTAATTAAAAATAATAACTATCGAATCTTATTATTTGCTAGGCATTATGTTGGGTGCTTGGTTGAATTTGAGATGCCGGTGGATTAGGGAAAATATAATGATAACTGAGAAATGGTTTCACGCTCCCCAAAGTAATAACCGTGGAGCACTATGATGAGCATTGAGGTAGAGAGGCATACACAGTGATACAGAAGAATATGGGAGTTTAGAGAGTAGCATTTGAAATGAACTGTATAGGGTGGGTTTACCAGGTAGAGAATAGTATTTTACTATTTCCATCACTAGAGGAATATAATCATAAGGGAAACTTAAAACTAATCTATTTGGATGCATGTTGGCAATACTAGTAACATTTTTCTGAGAAGACAATGAATCTATTTGTAAGGTGAGTTTAGAGTTTTTTTAATAGTGGCTCTGTTCAAAAGGTTCAATGTTTCAAGTTGTGGTAAATAAATTTAAAGTATCTCATCTTAGAGACCCTAGAACTATTAGATGAAATAAGAAATAGATTACCTTAAAAGGCCATTTTTTTGGTTTTGTTTTCTGGTTTATAAAGTGCTATTATTGTTAGTTCTATCCTTTTTCAGTGATTTAAAAAATATTTCTAGGGCACCTGATTTTTTTATTTTTTATTTATATTTTTAGGTAGAACAGCGTATATATGAGTATTTAGAAACCCATTTCTATTTTATTTTCCAACAGGAAAAGTCTGTAGTCCTTCCTAAATTGAAGAAGTTGAAAGAACAAAATATATCAGAGAACCCTGAGGCTTCTGGCTTTACTTACCCTTACAATGAACTGCTGGTTTGGGCTGTTTTAATGAAAAGGCAGAAGATGGCCATGTTCTTCTGGCAGCATGGCGAGGAGGCCACGGTTAAGGCAGTGATGGCTTGTATACTCTACCGAGCCATGGCCCGGGAAGCTAAGGAGAGCAACATGGTGGACGATGCCTCAGAAGAGTTGAAAAATTACTCAAAGTAGGAGTTCTCTCTTCACTTCATACTAAACATCAACAGTTCTTAGAATGGTTAGACACTTTTATCTCCCTCACCTTAGACTTGTAAGATGAGTAGACTTGTTGCTGTGCATTTCATGTGTTTCCTGTGAATAAGTGTCTTTAGGTATTTTAAGGAACTTTTTGTGAAATAAAAGGAAGAGAGGTGGCCTTCCAGCTGGGAGACTTGGGTTCTAGTCCTTCTTAGTCCAGCTGTTTATTAACTAGGTGAGTCAGCTGACCAGATTTTAGGACTTCAGTTTCCTCACTGCAGAATATTCAGTTAATGATTTTGAAAGTCTCTCCCAACTTTCACACTCTTTGATACTAAGTTAAATTAAAACTTGTGGTTTACTTTAAGTATCTCTCAGGCAGAAAAACAAATGTATTATGTATTAAAGAACCAGAGCATGATGAAAGATGGAAAAGTTAGAAGTGTTTTTGATTTTTTTGATTATTTAAGTATTATAATAGTGAGGAAAGAAGGGAAGCTAGAATTAATAATAAGAAACTAATTTAGAATTTTAATTTAAAAAGTTCCAGAGAATGACAGCATTTACTCTTTAGATATAATGAATGACTTCCCAGAAAATCCCAGAAAATGTCTCCAGGTCTGGTTTCTTAAAGTCATCTATGGATTTTGTAAAATCTTAAAAAAAAAAGTAGTTCCACAATTTTTCTTAATGGCTGATCTGTTTTGAACAGCATTTTCTGTCAAAAACTTTCTTTATGAGGTTTTATCAGGGAGTCCCAACCCAAGCTATATATTGCCTGATCTGTGGTGTGGAGTTGGCTCCCTCCCATAAATAGCTTAGGCATTCCTGGTGTAAACTAATTCTGCACAATACAGTGTAAGCCCTCTAGTTCTGTTCCTTCAGGAAAGGGAGAATAATCCATTTCCTGAGCAGCAGTCCCTTTTCAAATAGCTTGTGCAAACTGAGGTTATTAAGTTGCTGTTTGCTCTTTTGTATTAATCTTTTCTGTGTCTCATATGTAATCTTTTTGAGTGTTTCTGTGGCTCTCACCTGTATTTGTTGTTGCCGATCACCATTGTGTCATTACAGACAGTTTGGGCAGCTTGCCCTGGATGTGCTGGAGAAGGCATTCAAGCAGAATGAGAGAATGGCCATGAAGCTGCTGACCTATGAACTCAAGAACTGGAGCAATTCTACTTGTTTGAAACTGGCTGTGTCTGGAGGATTGCGACCTTTTGTTTCACATACTTGTACCCAAATGTTGCTGACGGACATGTGGATGGGGTGTCTGAAAATGAGGAAAAATTCTTGGTTAAAGGTACATTTACTTGCTTTATTGAGTTTAGTATTAGTTTAGTCTGAAGGTTTGTACTCTTGAGTTTTTTTTTTTTTTTTTTTTTTTTTTTGGTTCCAGAAGAATATCTTCAGGAAATCAGTTAATATCTTTGATTTTCACAGATGAGCTGGGAACTTTCCAGTGGGACCTGACAACTACTTTATCTCCCATTATCACAGTTTTTAAAAAATTTTTTTTGATGGGATTATTGTACCAGCTCTGTTCATCATAAAGGCAAACTCTTGTGAAGGTGGTTAGAAGATGTTATGTGAGATTTCCTTAGGAGTAACATATGCAGACATGATACTACTAGTACAAACATATGCAAGATTTCATTAGTAGTTAACTTCATTGCCTCCAATAATTATAACAGAAGTAAATTAGACTTTAGTGAAATTTCTCTCAGCTTAAGAATATTAACCAATAATAAATTAAATAAAATTAGCAATTTCTGTTGTTTTGCTCATTCAGTGAGCAGGTGTTTCAGGGAATACATGGCAGTTTTATAAAGCCACCTCCAAATACGTTTATTCACATCACTGCCTCCAAATACTTCTATTCCATTACACTTTAGCCTCATCTCTCATCTTGAATTGTCAAGAGTAGTTTAGTTAACTACTAAAGACATTTAATTTTGACATCAAGCCTGAAGTGTTAGGTTATGGTTAAGTTTAAGAAGTATATGTGATAATGAAAATGAATAAAAGGGGATAGACAACATGAGCATTAAGAACTACATAAGACTATATTTTACATTTTAATTTTATTCTTCCTAGAGTTCTAAAAAGTATGATGTGTCCTAAATAAAATGACTCTTCTTAAAACATATTTTTGGTGGACACACTATAGAAACACAAAGAAATAAAAGATATAAGATAAATGTATGTAAAAGAGCCTGCACATTTTAATTCTACTAATGAGGCTTCAGAAATAAGAGAAAAGCCAATAAAAAAATTATTCCATATAGGTTCTTCTTTAAAAATATCAGAGAAACAATAGTTGTTTCGTGAAGTTTTTTGATTTGTTTTTGATGTTAGCCTTGGAAGTCATGAAGCAGAGATGTGAATAGCTACATAAGCTCTAACAATAACACCTTTTAAATGTTCAGAGAGTGAGATGGGGTTTAGATAGCTGAAAGTGAGAAATAATTTCCCCCATAAACTACAGTTTATAAACTAAATTGTACATAGTTTAGTTTACTATAAATCCCTAATACTAAGAGCTTAATAACTTTTTGCTCCTTATATACCTTATATCAACAAACTTCACTTAAGGGAAGCAAGCAAGACAAAATGTTTTGCCCCAAAACATAGGGAGCTGACCAAGAAAGCATAATTAGCTACTTAAAATCTCTGAGCTGCAGTAAACTATACTGTTCTTTGTGCACAGATGCTAATTCATTTGTGGCTTATGAGTTTTGGGAATGCATCTACAAAGAACTGTAAGATGTCCTGGTTAGACTAGTTCCAAGTAGACGAAGACTGGAGGAAAACCTTATAGGATTATGTAGAAGAGAAAATTCATTTAAATGCTTTTTGGGTAGTAGGCTCCAACCTATCTTTTAGAAATGGGATGTTGATAATACCGAATAATGTTTCACAAACCAGTTGCTGCAATGAACAAGGGCAACAGAATGTGGAACCTTTTCAGGAACTGGGCTAGGAATTAGTGTAATATTATTGTTGTGCCTGGTAACTATGTTTTCAGACCTAGAAGACTGCATGTATTTTGGGTTCTACACCTGGCAAGAAAATAAACACTCAGGAAATCCCTGTCAGAACTGTGGAAAGTCCAGAGGACTTTCACAGAAGATCAAGCTTAAAATAAAATAAAAGACCATATCAGCATGAAAAAAAATATATTGACAAGAATATGACCAGTTATTTAATCACAATGGCATATAGTCAGAGTTAATCTTATTTTTGTTCACTGAATCTGAGAATACTAAGGCCTAATTTTAGCTTGAAAGAGGTAGTGTTCAGCAAATTGGTTTTACAACATTTAGTAACTCTTCTGAACTCTTTACTCTAAAGGGCCATAGAAGTTGAAGATAAAAACTCTTTTGAATAGACTATAAATAAGTTAATGAATGAAAGCAATATAATGAAAACATCATGGATGTTCAGGTCTATACTTCACTTGGGTTTTACTGGCAGAGAAAATATTTGTGTAGGATGAGAGGAGGATCTAACAAAAGGTGATACTTGGTATGTTTTTATATTTTGATTTTATAATATGATTTTAATGTTTATGTGATACTATCTACTTAATGGCTTTAAAGAATTATTAAAGCAACACGCTCATTAAAAAATAGTACTCTCATTGCCCTGCCCCTTGGAATGAATGACAGTATAATATGATAGTCCCCCCTTATCCATGGGGAATGTGTTCCAAGACCCCCAGTGGGTGCCTGAAACCATGGCTAGTACTGAACCTCATGTACACCATGTTTTTTCCTATACATACATACTGATGATAACGTTTAATTTATAAACTAGGCACAGTAAGAGATTAGCAACAATATGGTCTTTCTCTCTCTCTAAATATCTTATTGTACTGAACTCACCTTTTCACTTAAAGAAAGCACTTTACAGCTTCTCTTTGGTGTATCCAAATCGCCAGCATTACTACTCTTGTGCTTTGGGGCCATTATTAAGTAAAATCAGAGTTACTTGAAAAAGAGCAGTAGGATACGGAGATAGTCGATCTGATTGATAATTGAGTCTACTAAGTGACTAATGGGTGGGTAGCATAGATATGCTGGACAAAGGATGATGCATGTCCCCAGGGGGACGGAGTGGGATATTGTGAGATTTTATCATGTTACTCAGAATAGTGCATAATTTAAAACATAATATTTTATTTCTGGAAATTTCCATTTAATATTTTTGGACCATGATTGACCATTGTAAACTGAAACCAAGGAAGGTGAAACTACAAATGTACATATTTAAAAAACTTAAATGCATATATGTGTATGCATATCTATTTTAATTTTTAATTTTCTTTTCTTTTTTTTTTTTTTTACCAAAATGGGATCATGCTATAATGTTCTATAACTTGCTTTTTTCATTTAACAATGTAACTTATATACTTTTTCATAATATTCAGAATTGCCTTTGTCTTTTTAATGGTTGTATAGTACTCCACTGTTAGGTTGTCCCACACCAGCTATCCTTCTATAGGTGGACATTTAGGTTTACATCTGTTTTTTTTCTATTACAAATAACCATACAATGAACATCTCTATCCACATTTGCTTGAGTTCATGAGTATTTCTGAGGGAGACACTTTTAGAATTGAATTGTTGAGTTAAAATGTATGTATAGTATCAGGATATCAAATAAATTGGTGATGGTTTTGACATTTTACATATACTAAAATCTTGAATTTGTTATTTAAATGGTACTTGTGCCTTGTGTAACCATTACTATTTATTTTGCTTTGTTTTCTTTTAAAGATCATCATAAGTATTCTTTTACCACCCACCATTTTGACATTGGAATTTAAAAGCAAAGCAGAGATGTCACATGTTCCTCAATCCCAGGACTTCCAGTTTACATGGCATAATGGTGACCAGAATCCCAGCAGTACCAAAGAAAATGCTTGTAAGGTTGGTGCA